>VXBR01000010.1:88959-103158 GCA_013400215.1 Cisticola juncidis | reverse complement strand
TTTTTTTTTTTTTGTAGTTCTCTCAGTGATTGGTGGGTGTAGATAAGAGGAATTTTAAAGGTGTAGATAAGAATATTTTAAAGGAGTGGGGAAAATGCTGCTCTGGAAAAAAAATCAATAATTCCTATAATTTGTGAGTGACTTGGAACTATAAAAGCAGGACAAGAGGGAAATCTGTGGGGTTTCTCTTTTTGCTTCTGTAGTGAAGGATGCTCTTTATGTTGCAGCTAAGAGTATCTATTTCAGCAAAGGTTTTTGTAAAACAATCTAAATTTATTTCTATGAATTTGTTATGTATTGGAAAATATATAGAAAGCATGTTAGAACTTCTTTTGATCTTCTGTAATTTCACAACCTTCTTTTCCCTTTTGTGATAAAGTCATTTAAGTAATTCAGTCTAGCAATCAGAGGCATGAAAATGTCCTGTGTTCTGTCCTCCCCTCCCTTCCACAAATTTAGCCATTGAAAAATCCTGAAGCAAGTAAGTGGATGCAAAATACAGTTCTGATATGGATTCTTTATTTTGCTTAAGAAAATCTTCTAGCCACCTAAATTTTCTTTACCACTCTTTTCAGAACAGGGTCCATGATGGTGTTTGGGCATTTCAACAAACATTTCATGGTAAAAAGTCTGAATCTTTATAAATGGGAACATGGTGCATATAAAGATGAAAAGGTTTGCCCAGGGTCATCCCACAGACTAAGTGGGATCAGGACCTATTGAGTCCAAAGCCAGTAACACATGAGCAATTTAACTTTCTTTAAAACAATTTGTTGTTTTAGAAAATTATTGGAATTAGAAAGCATCAGAGAATAGCATTAAAGTACAAGAGACATAGGAAAATCAAATTAATTGCACTGTCTTAGAGATGTTATTGCAGCACACACAAGTTTTAGGAAGAAGGAGTTATCAGTGAATGTCATTGTATAAATAATAGGTCAAAACATAAGAATTTTTGGTGTGTTTCATTTCTTTCATATTCCCTGAATATTTAATTTCCTTTAATTTCCTTATGTTTCGACTAATCACAATTACCTACTAAAAATGGATGTGCTCAGAAGTAGGTTTTCCTGATGTTTTACCCATATATTTTAGCTAGAATAAGGAAAACAGGAACAAAAAAAGCATGCTGAAGTTTTTTTGAGGTGGTGGTTTATAATGAGTCTGATGCCTTGAGAGGCTACCTAGAACAGAGGCTAGACAGTGTTAGAGGAATAAGGTAGGTATTTATTAAAAGGCCTTCAAAGGACACACCTTGGGCAGTACAAGAGCCTGGCTAAGGCTGCACCCAAGATGGACAACAGGTACCATGTTTTCACACTTTTATAAGTTTTGGTTCATTTACATATTGGGGTTAATTTTCCAATTACAGTTTCAGGTTATGAAGTCTCAGACTGCCAGATTGCTCTCCTCAATTCATTGCTTATACTCTTTGGTCCTGAAGGTGCAACAGTCTCCTTGGTTCTCAGGCTGGAAAAGGATTATTTTGTCTAACTAAACTGTGAGGAGAATTTGCTACCACTATATATGAAGATTACAGTTACATAATAATGCAGTACAGAATCTGGAAAATATGAAAGCTAAAACTTAAGGCATAAAGTCAAATGCATGACTTTTTTTTCAGAAAAAGCCTTCTGAAAAAGGCAGAAGCCTTCACCTTGAAATAAAGGCACTAAACCGAATGTAAAAATGTCAAGCTAGACAGTTTGGTTTGACTCTCTAATATGATAGTTTCTGTCTCTTCAGCCGGCCCTTGTGTAATATATTTGCTTATTTTAATATTTATTTGTTTGTTTGTTTATATATATTTGAATTACTAAATTACAACATTTTTTACTGCCCCATTCAAAAGACACCCATGTAGAAAGGGATGAACTTCCTTGTTTTCTTATGTATTAAAAGTTGCTATGATCTCATCAAGGCGTCACTGTGACATTTTCCTGATATCCACACAGATCATGGTGCAACTATTTGAGGTGCCAGTGGCATTGAAAGCAGCACGATGTAATAAACACTTGGGCAGCCACTTTGTCCTGAGCCCCACAGAGCTGGGGCTGATCTAGAAGTGCAAAAGATGAACCATTCCTTTGGTGTAACTTGGACTATCAACCCAATCCAATTGCAATCTTAACCTTTGAAAGAGTGTTGCAAGCATTTAAATTAAGTTGTATTATCCACTCTTTCTGCAAACAGTAGATCTTAAATAAGAAGAAAGAGAAGCTATAAAATTGTGGCCCATCCATTTTATGATATTTACATAGTATATGCTTAGGACTCTACAAAAGCCATGAAATTTTAAATGAAACAACAGCGCTCTAAAGGAATGATACACTCCTGATAGATATGTACAGTTAAAAATTATCAGGTTTACAGATTTAACATCACAGTACATTAAACTGCTTTTCTTCTATCCCATAACTCTACAGACAACATATCAAGCAGACCTCTATATGAAAAATGAATGCATGCTTTCTGAAAGCTTAAAGTGTATCCATGAATTGGTGTGTGGTGAAAGAAAAATTCTGGTTTTCATTGTGCCTCTAATTTTAGGCAAGATTTTTCTGAGCTTCTGCTCACCATTTTGTCTATGTGTCACAAGCGTTATTGATAGCCTTGTCAGCCTCCAGATATGAGCATTGTACATGCTAAACTCTAAGAGAAGTGTATTTTGTGAAATCTTTTGCATGTTTTGTAGGTATCAGTAGTCTTATCTATTTTTCTTCTCTTTAATAATTTGATAGAATAATAGATACATTTTATTGTAAGGCCTGAACCTATCTCTAAAATTTCTGCATCATCTTGACAGAGAAAATGTTTTAAGTGTCTTAATGGATCATCATTACTTGCTCCTGCCTTCTTAAAAATCTGTGATCTCACTTACAGTGAAAAGGGTATTGATTCTGGGAATTGTGACATTTTCTCTCTCTGTCCTTTTCTTTAAAATCTGTGAACATGTGAACATCTTTTGTGTTTATCTTCCAAGAATATGAGCCAAATTGATGCCTTGTGCTTTAATGTTTTAACCTTTTTTTACTGACCTAAGCTTCTGTTAAATTTTAATGGTCCCTCCTGTGTAGACCTTTTCCTTAATTCTAATTATCTACACTAACAGGGATGTTTGAGGTTATGTCCTATCCTACTCTTTTAGTGTTTGAATTTTAACCCTTAACCACATCTCAAAGCTCTCCAGTTACACTAACAACATAGGTGATGTGTCTGGGAGGATGGAAAACCCATCTGGCCAGGATGGGTTTTCCATATATATATATATATATATATATACTGGGTCTACCAGAGTATGTGCAAAAGACTAGTTACTCTGGCATTTAGGCTGAGAAATAAAGAAAATAGTGGAATAAAGGAAAAGAGGCAAATTTAAGTATGGAGCTCTAAAAGTATATCTGTATTCTGGCATAGCTTATGGCTTAGGTAAGAGTGTATAAAAATCTATATAGATGTCTCTAAATGAAGTGTAAGGCAGTTTGAGCAGATTGTAAAGACAAAGAATTTTCAGATCTCTACATAGAAGAATTTTTGGATGCTAACTAATCGGTTGGAAAATGCTTCAGTGAATGTCTGGGTGAATGCCAGGGAGTTCACAAATTCTACTGTGCTGATTTCTACTCTTTCTCATGTACCAGGTAGAGACATATGTTCTAGTTCTTTGATTTCTTCCCATGAAAATACCAGAGCCTTGACACCCCTGAATAGCCCTGGTTCCAATTTACAGAGATGTAATTTCCAACTAGCTCTGCAAGTTCACCCTAGATTTTGTACATTGCTTTCAGACCAGGTTTTGCAAGAGTAGCCTTGTTTATATTGTTTTGCATTTGAATCACACTTGTAAATAGTATTTTTTTTTTGGGGAAAAGGGTATTTTCCTCAAAGATACTGAATTTTTCCTATATCTTATATAACTTTTCTTATCCAAGGCGTGTGTGGGAAAATATAATCTAAAAGTAAATTTTAAAAGAAAGCCAAGTACCAACTTAAACAAAAGAAGAGTGGAACTTCTGGTTATTGAATGAAATTAAACTGTGTTGGCTACTGATTTTCTGACTGAATATCTCTTCTCATTTTGTGTTTCTGTCTAATGATGAGAAATCTGCTTTCATTAAGAAATAGCTGGTCTCATGCAAAATCTTCCCAAATTATAGGAATGTTGTTGTCAAATCCATGAGTTAAGAGGTAAAAGGAAACAAACACAATCAATTCCTTTATGCCACTGGTATGTTATTTTTTTAACCTGTGTTGTTTGTCTCTTTGTTTGTGGGTGGTTTTTTTTTTTGTTTGTTTGTTTTTTTGTTTGTTTGTTTGTTTGTTTGTACCTTTTACAAAAATGGTCATACTGTGGGTAATGTAACTTCAAAAACACCAAGATAGTCTTATGTTCAGATAGTTGTACTCTCTCTTCTACTACTACAAATATCAGTTTTCATTTATCTGATGTTAGCCACTAGTTTATTTCTTAATCCCTCCTCATTCGTCTGAGGCGGGATCTTTTATGGATTCTTTATGGAATGTTGGTCAATGAAGCATTGCTAGTTTGATCTGGTGAGGCTATTACAGTGTAGACTGCATGCCTTAAAGTTCAAATAGCTTGCTTTATAGTCACCTGAAAAGACTTGATTTAACCATGCAAAACTGAGAATAACTACATTTGAAAATTTTATGTTTTATATTCTATTGATATTTAAAGGAGTCTGCAGGGAAAGACTCAAAAAAGTAATGTAACTACTTTTGTAAGTACTACTTAAAATATTGTGCTATAGAATATAAAGTAATTGTGAACTACAAAACTAAAAAGACATTTTCTCTTACAAATATTACATTATTTGTGACTTACCGCCTGAATTTTAAGACAGATATTTTAAATATACTAAATATGGCCAGCTGTGTGTTCCTTCTGTTGAATAGTACATTTGGAGTTTTTCCCTTGTAAAGTGAACATTTCTGAACTTTTTCAGCAAACCCTGTGTTCAAATTTACTTAGAAAGAATTGCTTGCTTCTACTGAAGATATTTGACTTAATTACTTAATTCTGAAAAATTAAAATAGAAAGAGTGATTTGTGCAGACAGAGAAAGCTTTTGTTCAATAGTTTATGTGTTGAGCTTCTTCCTAACATTTCTGTACTGAAGCAAAGGACAAGTCATCTCTAGTTCACAAGGCAGTATTATGGCTGAATTTGATGAATGAAGTGTGCAACTGCTATCAATCTAAATATACCATTCATACTATCCATGTAGATATACTCTAGATCTACTACTTAAAGTAAAACCAGAATTTGTGATCTGTTCCATATAAATTCACATATTTTTATTTTGCACATTCCCTGTTCTTCAACATCTTTACCACATCCTGGCTTACATTTTCTAGAGCATGGCAAAGCTTATTCTTTGATGTGAGAGAGAAATTGCTGGAAAATGAGTTATTTCTGCACAATATGTGTAAATGTATGTGATTATGAGAACAGATCTATGTATTACTTAACTACATGAAACATGAAAAAAAACGATGAAAGGATGCTCTGAATATGTATTTAAACACATTAATGACTTTCATTGTACAGTTTTATATAGAAGGTCACATAATTGAGTTAAGTAATTCTCCCTCCCTTTCTCTCTTACCCTAATTCCTTCTTGGTTCTCTTGATTTTATTTCTTTCCTGTCTTCCTTCTTTTTTTTAGCTTGGGAAAGAAAAAAGTTGTTTGCGTTTGTAAATCAAGATTGCATTGCTTGTATGTTTGGTTTACATACACTTTAGTAGAATATGGGCTGAATCAATGTCTCAGGTGTCAGAAATACATTTTAAAGATATCCTATTGACTAATTCTGGAAAAGTAAGTAAGGTAGTCTGCATCCTGGAATGGGTTTAAACAGTCTAAGTCTTTTAAACTTTCTAAATTACATTTTTTCATTTATCGCAGTGCAGGGATAAAATAGTATTTAGGCTGTTCACTTCATTAGGCTTTTGACAGTAATCTTCAGCAAGTGAAGAAAAGTCTTCAACCTATGTAATACAGGAATAAATCAAACATGTAGAGATTTTTGAATGAGGTTACTACTGAAGAAAATGTGAGACTGCAGTAATGTATGCTGAATTATAGACGGTTTCAAATATAGCAAAGATCTCAAACAGGACTTTGGCCACATTGGTCTGAACAATTTGGGAGACAGGCTTAATTTTCTGGAATAGACTGGATGCACTTAAATGTTGGCAGTATGTTGTCCTTCAACTGGCACAGAATATACTGCAAGTTTTTGTAAAATATACATTCACGTCAATTCCAGTTTACAGTTGTAGTTAGAGTCCAAAATGAGTATGAGAGACAGAAGAGAAAAAATGCCCCCTGAAGATATCCCAGGCTCTATGCCCAGATTCTTGACACAAGTCTTTTACACCTTGGATGGCTACTTTTAAGATATTTCAAAAAGTGAATGAAGATCTGCCAAAATAGAATGAGGCAGAAATCTTAAATACATACTGAAACTATAACCATATGCAAACACTGAAGTATACAGTGTCTAAATAAATTTAGAGTAACAGAGAATAACAGCTTTTTTTTTGGTTTGTTTTTTTTTTTTTCTGTTCTATTCAAGAAAGTGAAGTAAATTAATTTCACTGTTCTTAATTTCACTGCTCTAAATAGATATTGCACTGAGCAGAAGACGTTGCACTACTGAGTGCAGAAACAGAGTCTTTGGAGGTCCTCTTGTCTAAAATCCATGTCTACAGCAGAAAAATCTGGAGCCGTTTGTTTAGACCTGTGTTCAGACAGCTTTTAAATATCTCCAAGCATGTAGACCCCATCACCCCTTGGGCAACATTTTTCCATTGTCCAGAAATGTCCTACATTCATCTGGTTTAGTACTAGAGAAATAAGTTAATCTAATGAGCATTTCACCGTTTTCAAATGAATATTGTACCTGGTGTGCCAGCCACAAGAAGACTTCTTTACCTCTTCACTGCTCTGAAACACACATGTGAAAGAGGGACTTTAACTTTTCTTCAAGATGAGATTGGTATTGTCTTAGAGCTATGTAGATTTGGCAGATGTATTTCTCCTTTTTTTTGTAATTTTCAGTATGTTCCATGAAAGGTTTTTAAAAATATTCCCTTTCAACTATCTATCATCACTTTTATCAAAACTTTCTTTCATATCTCTATAATAGGAAATTCCTCACTTTTTCAAGTTAGCACTTTTACAGTCTCTCCTAATTTGAGTTTCATTCTCAAACACAGGAGTTCAATCCTTTTATGATCAGATAGCCTTCTCAGTAGATAAGGCAAGGACTATTGATGTCATGTATCTGGAATTCACCACAACATTTGACATGGTCTTCCACAGCATTCTCCTGGAAAAGTTGGACAGGTTTAAAAAACAAAGCGATGGTGAGTCCCAGAGACTGGAGGTGAATAGAGTCACATCCAGTTGATTGCCAGTCACTAGTTGTGTTCCTCAGTGATCAATGCTGGGGCCACTACTATTTAATTTATCTTTATTTATTATCTGAAAGATGGGACTGAGTGCACCCTTGGTAAGTCCATGGATAGCACCAAGTTTGGTGATAGTGTTGACCTGCTGGAGGGCAGGAAGGCTCTGCAGAGGGATCTGGAAAGCCCGGATCCATGGACCAAGGCCAGTTGTATGAGATTCAACAAAGCCAAGTGTCAGGTCCTGCCCCTGGGCCACTACAACCCCATGCAGAGCTACAAGTTGGGTCAGAACAGCTGCAAAACTGCCCAGTAGAAAGACACTTGAAGGTCCTGGTCAACAGCACCTGGAAGTGAGCCAGTAGTGTTCCCAGGTGGCCAAAAAAAACACTGGCATCCTGGCCTGTATCAGCAATAGTGTGGCCAGCTGGACCAGGGCAGTGATTGCCCCTGGTGAGATCACAACTGGAGTTCTGTGTTCTGGGCACCTTACTTTAAAAAAGGGCATTGAAGTTCTGCACTATGTTCAAAGGAAAGCAACAAACCTGCTGAAGGGGATAAGTCATATGAGGAGCAGCTGAGGGAGATGGGGCTGTTTAGCCTGGAGAAAAGGATGGACAACCTTATTCTCTACAACTACCTCAAAGGAGGTGTATCCAGATGAGGGTCAGGCTCTTTTCCAAGGACCACTAACAAGAAGAAATTATCTCAAGCTGTACCAGCAGAGTTTCAGGTTGAACACCAGGAATTATTTTTATGGAAAGGGTTGGTAAGCATTGGAGTGGAATGACCACAGAAGTGATGGAGTCACCAGCCATGGAGGTGTTTAAGAATAGACTGTCCATGACACTTAATGTCATGGTCTAGTTGACAGGGTGGTGGCTGGTCAGAGTTTGACTCAATGATCTCAGAGATCTTTTACAGCCTGAAAAATTCTGTGATTCTGTAAGGGGCTGAGTATAAAGCATTGAGCTGAGTAATGCTCAAGATGCTTTTTTTTTTTTTTTTTTTTTTTTTTTTTTTTTTTTGTATTGTGCCTTCTTTCTTTTCACTTGTGTGAGGGAAATGAGAATATTTGTAAGCCTGGATAAATATATGGGTTCTCAAATAATTTTTTTGAAATGTGTGTAATTACATTTGAAATTAGGCTCTAGCATTGACTTCAGTGGAAACATAGTTGACCTAATGCAGCATACTCCACAAGCTGCAGCAACTTAGCAATTCACCTGCCCCTTCTTGTGTGTTTTTGACTGCTCTATAACATATGTAGTTATACCCTATTATACAAATAGAAATTCAAGAACTTAATAAATCTTTTTTTCTGGAAAGATTTCTTCTTATCTTGCTTTTATTTCAAGTAACCTATTTTCTTTCTGTATTTCTCCACTTCCTAGATGGACAACATTTTCAGGTAAGTTGAAAGAAATTATAACTGGAGATTTACAAAGTATGTTTCAACAAAAAGGAAGTCTCAGGAGGTACGCTCCAAAAAACATGAGTCCTAGTACAGTGAAGAAACCACACACACATTTCCATTTTTTCTTCATGGGATGAAGGAGGTCTTCGTTTATATTTTTTTCTTATTTTCTAAAAAATATTAGTTTTCTAAGGGAAAAGAATACCCTGTCCCTACATCTTCCCTTTTGAACAGCAACTGTGAACATTTTGAAATTACAGTGTCACTCCATTTGCCTCAGTGTGAGGCACTGACACGGCAGCATTCTTATGGTATTGTAATGGTTTTGTAAAATTGTGTGGGGGAGCTGAGTCAGCTCCTTTTCATTTGCAATAAAATGTGTTTCAATGAGAGATGAAAAAAATGTGCAGGGAGTAGACAGTGATGGAAAAAAATCCTATCCAAAAAGTGCTTAATGATTCATAAGTTGCCTTTCATGGAAATAAGCAAGGGATGGCTGAGAAAATATTCCTTGCTATACTGGTTTGCACTGTGATACAGTTAAATTTGTCCCTAATAGCTAGTATGGGGCTGTGTTTTGAATTTGTGCTGGAAACAGGGTTGATAACACAGGGGTGTTTTAGTTGCTGCTGAGCAGGGCTTACACAGAGCCAGGGCCTTTGCTGCTCCTCACCCACCTCGCCAGGGAGGCTGCTGGGGGTGTGCAGGGAGCTGGAGGGGACACAGTTGACCCCACACTACATGGTATCATGCTCAGGTTATAAAGGAAGAGGGAAGGAGGGGACATTTGGAGTGAGGGTATTTGTCTTGTCAAGTCACTGTGAGGCCTCATGAGGTCCCTGCTGTCCTGGGGTTGGCTGAACACCTGCCTGCCCATGCAAAATGGTGAATGAATTTCTTGTTCTGCTTTGGTTTCATGTGAGACTTTTGCTTTTCCCTAGTAAACTGTCTTTCTCTCACCTCAAGAATTTTTTAGCTTTTTCCCTTCCAATTTTCTCCCTTTTCCTTCCAGGGGAGAGGCTGTGGGATGATTAGTTGCTAGGTGAACAGCAACTTAAGTGTTAATCCTCAACACTTACCTGTTAACAGAATTCAATGTATTCACTGTGGTGATGGTCTTAGTATATGTCATAAAACAGGTGTTCACTTAGAAGAGCTTTTCTGTTTTATGAAATTACTTTTCTTGTTTTCCTTTCACAGAATTATCTCCAACTTGTGATAGCACTGAATTGTCACAGACTACTACTTTGACAAACAATGTACTTTCAAGCTATATTGAGAGGACCATAGATTTCGCACTCATTGTGTCTCTTTCTCGCCCCTTTCTTATTTTCTTTAATTTTTCTTTCAGCTTGCATTAAGTGCTTATTATTTCGAGACTTTCATAGTGTATGTGTTGTTTTATTCCTGGTGATGGTGTTTCATCTACCCTTGTGTTTTCTGTTTTTAACCTCCATGTGTGCAGTTTGACTTGTGAAAGGCCTGCAGGCATGATTGCAGGAGGAAACTAAACTTAGCTGGAATATCTAGACTTTATTCTGCTGTAAATATCTATAAAACATAACTAAACATCAGCTTTGCAGTTGATGTCATTTTTCCAAATTTCAGAAGACAGAATTAATGTCTTGAATCCTATTACCAATCTTTCCTTGCATATTTCCTTCTGTACACAACTCATTTAAAGGAGCAAGTAAAATGGTTTTGTACTCTGGCTGTCATATGTGTTACTCCCACTCTGGACAGTTCAAAGTGGCCTCATGACTTAGTGCATATGGTTTCCAAGTTGCAGGACACAGAGAATGAATCTGTAAAGATTTTTGCAACTTGAGTAATAAAGCATTTGGTTCTTATCTAGGTGATAGTGCACAATTATCACAAAAATGGGTTAGGAAATAAAAGAAAAATTCTGTTGAACTATAGCAATCTTTGCATGAAGTGCTGTTGATAACATCACACAAGCTTTTAAAATGAACTAAAGTCTCTTAGGATGCCCTATCCAGCTGTTGTTAAGCAAATAAGAGAAGCAGGCAATATATTTTTCTTCTCTCTTTTGTTAACCATTTTGCATTATGGCAGCTCATTAACAATTTATTTCAAAGAGAAAATGGAAAGTGATGGTAACTGGAGTTAGAGTTCAGAAAGTTCAGAAGCACAAAAATGAAGAGAACATATTAAATTAAAAAAGGGATTTTAGGGTCCTTCTGTGGCAAATGATCCACATCAGTCCTGTGAAGGTAATGTGAAGGTGGTATGAAGATATCAATACGTTAAAGTGGGGCCCATGTGATATGGTCTACTGTAGAAGGCCTAGTAGATCTCAAAGGACCCCTTTTTTGTAGTAGTGTATGTATTCTACCTTAGTGAAGCAAAGAACTGTTTTCCTACTCAGCTTGAAAATCCATCCTTGAAGAGAACCAGTAACCCAGTATGGAGTGCGTGATAGTTTTACCAGAAAGATGAATTTTCTAATTAAGCTTAAAGCCTGAAGACTGCTGAGCCAGAAATTATATCCATCCTGCTTACCATATGTTTGTTCCTTTTCCATCTCTGCTGTACTGCAGCGAATTCTGCAACAGTGCTGCTGCCCTCCTTCTCTAGCACCTTAGCTATTTATGATTACACTTTGGGGCAGCTACAACTGTAGTCATAATAAAAACAGATTCCTGGCTTCTTCTGATGACTCAAAATATTGGTGTAGTGGTCAGCTTCCTAGGCAGGAATATGATCTTACAGCTGTTGATCTCATCCACACTGTTGTCAGGACTAAAATGGTGTGATGCAAAGGTTTTGTCACAGGTTTTTTGAAATAAATGAATTGAATCCTGTGGTGGGATGATCTTGGTATCCCTACCAGGCATCCACCAAAGCTGCTTTGTCACTGCCCTCCTTAGCTGGGCAGAAGAGAGAAAATATAGTGAAAGATTCATGGATCAAGACAGGGAGACATCACTCACTAATTGCCATCATGAGCAAAACAGACTCAAGAAATGAATTGAATTTAATATCAATGCAATCAGGATAATGAGAAGTAAATCCAAATCTTATAAACTTTTCCCTCACTCCTCTTTGCTTCATGAGCTACACTTCACTCTTCCTTTTCGCTATCTCTTTCCTCCCAGAAACAAAGGGAAATGGGGAATGGGGGCTGCAGTCAGTTCATCACATGTTGTCCTGCCACTTCCCCCTCAGTGGGACAGACGTCACACTTTTCCCCTGCTCCAGCACAGGGTTCCTCCCATGGGAGACAGTCTTCCGTGAGCTTCATCAACGTGCATCTTTCCCAAGGGCTGAAGTACTTAATGAACTGATCCAGCACAGTTCCCTTCCATAGGGTGAAGTCCTTCAGGAACAGATCACTCCAGCATGGTTCCTCAGTGGGATCTCATGTCCTACCAGCAGACCTGCTCCAGTGTGCTCCTCTCTCCATGAGGCCATGAGTGTTCCCAGGATCGTGCTCCAGCACAGGCTGTGCACAGCATCCCCTCCTACACTGGGTGTCTGCAAGCTCCTGCCTGGCATCCTCCGTGGGCTGCAGGGGTACAGCTCACCATGATCCTCATCACAGGCTGTAGGAGCATCTCTCGTCTGCTGCCTGCTCCCACTCCTTCACTGACGCTGATGTCTGCTGGGCTGCTCCTCTCACATGTTCTCACTCCCCTCTTCTCTGTCTGCAGATGTTAAGCTTTTGAAATCTGTTATCCTGGAGTTACCACCACTGTTGCTGGCTCAGCCTTGGGTAGTGGCAGGTCTGGCTTGTTGCTGGTTGCCTGACTGACTCCATCGAGCATGGCAGAAACTTTTAGCAGATTCTCACAGTTACTTCCTCTACAGTGTGTGTGTGTGCACTCATGTGCAAATGCCACCCTCCCTTGCTTTATGCTGTAACAGTCTAATTTCTTCACCTTATTTATGGCATTAACAGCTATGCATGGGTAAATGGGATGCAGTCTCATTTAAGGCATTTGCTTTTCTCTACAATTAGATGTGTTTAATAAGTTATGCAGGGCATAAAAGACTGCACAAAAGTGCAGTCATAGATTAAACTAAAACTTACATTAACTTTTTGGGGTTTTAATGCTTTACAATAATTAAAGCACATTTAATGCTTAGTAGTAAGTCTTGAAAAGTTATGGTAAAACGAGAAATTCTTTTTTAATAGCTGACATATTTAGCATGAATATTTAAAGTGTTTAGATGTAGATACTACATTGACACCTGAGTTTTTTGTAGGTATAAAACAACCTTTCAGGGAATGCAAGACAACCCTTGTTCACTGCAGTCTTCAGTCTTCTTGCGGTAGAAGAAACTGTGTGGAGAAAAACCACAGAAATAAAAACAAACAAAGAACACCTCCCAGGATTCCTGAAGAAATTATTTCAGGAGAAAAATCATGCTTATCAAAAATTTGGATGTTGGAATAAACATCATCAAAGACAAGTTAGAAAGCAGATAATTGGCAAGAAGATAAAGGATATATGTTTGGTTAATAAAGCCCATCTCTGAACTCCTAAGGATAATACATCCACATGTTTATAGTATATTAAATGATTGTAATTATAAAACACACACACACATGAGCTCCATCCCACTGTATATGCAGTCTATTAAAATTTCCTAAGCACTTGTCACATCATTGTCTAAGGTTTTACAGAATTAAAACACCACCATAAGTATTTCGAAAGTTCTAATTAATTATCCTTATGCTATACAAAACAATAAGCTTCATTTTCTGAAGAAAAATGATTGTTGTTCTCCTGCTCTCCTTTTAGTAAATGGGGGTTGTTTTATAATCCTACTTTATTGCTTTCACTCACAACCTTTGGGAAAGCTTGAGTGATGAAGTATGTCTTCCAAAATAATATAAAGATTGTAAGGTGGTGACTATTCTTAGACCTAATTTTGGAAGATATTTCAGAATCTTGGACCTATGCTTAGCTGTTTAGTGTACTGCACTTGCTGATCAGCAATAATGGCCACAGACAAAAGCCTTGAATCTGTGCCAAAGTAGTACACTGCAGCCACTGAGACCTTCAGTGTGAGAATGAAGCAAAATTCAAATTTTTGGAAAGTCCTTCATATGTTTCCCAAATGGTTCCTTTCCCAACATATAAAAAATTATTCATGAAACTTGCATCTTTCCTGTCTTTGAAGAAACTTCTCCATCAGTATCACTCACAGACACGTGAAATAC
Source organism: Cisticola juncidis (assembly GCA_013400215.1). Lineage (NCBI taxonomy): Eukaryota > Metazoa > Chordata > Aves > Passeriformes > Cisticolidae > Cisticola > Cisticola juncidis. The sequence continues at coordinate 89,113 of VXBR01000010.1, read as the reverse complement.
TGCTATTCAAAACACCACAACTTCCTAACTCATTGGAACAATTCATCTAAGATCATGCATTTTTTCCAATCACAACAACAAATGCAGTTCATTCAGTTTTCCTTTTTTCATTCTTTTTTTTTTTGGGGGGGGGTGGGGGGATTTTGGCACGGTT
>VXBR01000010.1:3585-86037 GCA_013400215.1 Cisticola juncidis | reverse complement strand
TTTTTTTTTTTTTTTTTTTTTTTATGTTGTACAATTTAGTCAGTGTGTGAAACCTTTATTTTTATTTAACTGAGGACTGTCTTGCACCAGTGTAAGGTGCCATCATCTGACTGCTCCATCTAAGCAGTGAGACGGGGGAAGAGCAGTCTCAGGGCACATCTTGCCAATGTATATAAACACCCGAAAAAATAAAGCAAAAAGAACAGTCAGGCTTCTTCCTGAAGTGTGCATCATCAGAAGAAGAGGCAATAGCAACAGACTGAAACACAGGAGGTTTTCTCTCCAGGAAGCCAGGAAACCTTTTGAACTTTGATGGTGATGGAACACTGGCACAGGTTGCTCAGAGAGGTAGTGGCCTTTCCATCTTTTGAGATAATCAAAAGTTGTCTGGGCAGCTTCTCTGAATGCTTGGATGGGAGGATTGTACAGGGCAAACTTCAGTGATTGTTTCCAACCTCAAGTATTCAATGATCCTCTGTAATGGAAAGAGAATTAACCTTGGGGTCACTGGAGTCTGAGCAGAGTATCCTGCAAGTCAGAGCATCATATCAGAAAACTGGTAAATCTTTCTTAACTTTCTTTGTTTCTTGTTTGTTTCTTTGTTTTAGCCCTTTCCTTCAGTTTGGACATCTTTTGCCAGTCTGTACAGAGTTCACAAAAGGAATGATTCAGTATATTTTCATTTTAGAGGTCTAGTCAGTTTGGGGTTTGATCATCCCCCCAGTTGCAGAAATGCTTATTTGTGTATATCACAACTTTATGATTCGCATGCCCCAGCTTGTGTTTAGAAAATGGGACATCCAGTTTAAAATTTAGGGTGAAAAAGAGGACTTTTCACCTTGGAATGAGTCTTGGAATGAACTCTTTGTGTTTCTCAGATCCCTATTAAGTGTAAGTTAAGAATGGAAAATCTTTCCTTTATTAACTAGTGGGAATTATTATTATATAGTTCATATGCATTGTTGATTCCTACAGCTTATCCCATTTAGTAATGTCAAGAAACAAAAAGTTTGCCAGTAGTATTCCTGGAGTTCTGAGAGCTGCCAATCTTGCCAGAACTTCACAAATACTTCCAGAAGTTCATAAATGCTTTTTTCCCCCCTTTGTTATACTGACAAGATGCTGCAGTGAATGTAAAGGTAATGATAAGTTTAAGAAGCCTGGATACAATTAAAATTTTTTCTCTGCCTTACTGTTTGAGAAACCCCAACTGGTTTGGTTGACTTCAGTTTTATTTCCAGTGTCTAAATATTCTGTGCCTAGTCCAATAATTCATTGACTGATTTTATTAAAATTGGACAGAGATAAGCACATAACAAAGATAAGCAAGGCTTTATGTGAAACTAGGAAGTCAAATTGTGGGGAGTGAACTAAGACACTTTAACAGTAGGGAAAGCAGTACTGTGACTTCACACAGTTTAAAAACACGAAAAATATCCAAACACAGCTAATGCTTCAGTCAGAGTCAGCAATAGAATAAGAGACATAAGCCTATAGATTAAATGTTCATGGATGTTTTGGTCCCCACAGAACGATTTGTAGAGTAAAAGGTTAAGGGAAAATCCATAATTTTGCTCGCTTAAAAAAAATCAAATCAAAACCAAACACAAACTAAAAAAAACCCTGATCTACCTCAAATTCTCCCCTCCAAAAAACAGACCAAAGCAAAAAATCCTTTCCCCACAAAAAAACCCCAAAAACCCAAAGCATAAAAAAAAACCCTACCAACATTCTGACTCTTTTATTTTGGGAGACTTTAAATTCTTTTTGTGTTTAAACAGAAATTTAAGGTTTTGCAGTCAGATAGAGCAAGTTCCCAGAAATGATTGCAAAACATTAAATGAAGGAATGTATGCAATAGCAGGATGATAGCGAGCAGCCACTGACCTGGGAGATCAGAAGGCTGGAGAAAGAATGGCTGATGAGGCAGGGGACTTGTGACAGGAATCTAGGCAGGAAACCTGGTGCATATAACTGAAGGAACAAGAGAGTCAGACTGAAGTAAACCTGGATCAAACAGAACTTGAATACGAGTAAACAGTGTAAAGCTGAACCACTTATTCTTTCTATTCTGACTTTTCAGGTGTTTGATTAGTTTCCTTTCCTAATTTTTTAAAAGTTAGATTTGGGGTTCCAGAAGGCGAAGACTAATGGAGAATCAATTGAGTGTATGTATACAAATTGCTATGGTTCATCCTATATACAGAAAATAGGAGATTTGTAAACCAAGATTTTGACCAACACCTGGCTGCCAGAATAAAGTAAAATAGATATTGTCACATGGTACAGTTTCAGGCACAAAAACTTTTCAGGGACACTCAAATATACTATATGTTTATGTGCTGAATTAAAAGATATTTTTATTCTCTTTCTTTATCTTTTTTTTTTTTTAATAATAATATTAAAACAATTTTTTAATTTGAAAGCAGCCTTCTTTCAAAGGCCTTTAAAATCTTCTTTAGAATAAAATGGTGCCAAACTGAATGTGTATGAACCAAAATGAAACAATTTGTGTGCCCAAATCAGAATGTATAAGCATGGACAGCAGGTGATGCAGTGTCACGTGATTAATTTTTGCATTAAGTTTTGACATTTTGGAATGAGTTCCATGTAATACATAGGGATTGCCATGATCTTACTTTTAGAGTTGGAGATAAGCTTATTTTAACATTGCTTCACCTGTGGAATATCACTCATAACACAGAGTTATCCATGCAGCCTACACGGCAGGACAATTTCCTCTGAACTCCTCAAGCACCATGTCTAGTGAAGACCTCAACACAAAAGGCCTGAGTGCAAGTCAATAATGTCAATTTTTGGGGGTTTTTTTTTGCCCATAAGTCAGTTCTTTGTACAGACACTGTAGAAACCTAGAGGAATGAAGGATTCTGATATCTGACTCCTTGTCAGTCCCAGTGAATAGCAGCAGATTGTTGACTTTTGTAGTAACTTTAGATTTCTGTACTATTGTGGAAAAATGATGTTGGTAAAACCATGAGGGGTTTCTTTTTAAATTTTACTACTACTTTGTCAACTCTGTTCTGCTATTTTTATGTTATATCCCTCAGGCAACAAATACTAAGGCTGTTTTAAACCATGATAAGAAAATCAATCCATGAGTTATTTTTTCATTTATTGTTTTGCAGTACCTATTCAAGAAGTTACAGCTTGTCTTAGAACTTTAAATTCTGGTGTGATTAACTACAGTGATTAATGATTAACCAGGTCATTTAAGGAAAATTTCTGCAAGTGATATGTTATTTATATGTGTCTGGAAATATCTGGCATATCACTTGTCCACAAGCACATTACATCACAGGCATCATTTTTTATATATAAAATCAAGTTATGTCACTAGTTTCTTACAACTTTTTTTTTATTTGCTGGAGAACTTGCTAATATTTTTCCTGAAGCAAGTTTGATGAGGCTTTGATCAACCTGACCAAGAAAGGAGTCCCTGCTTATGGCAGGGGAGTTTCAAAAAGATGACCTTTAGAGTCCCTACAAAACTGAACCAAACCAAACTGAACACAACCAACCCATTCTATGACACTCCATTTCTGTGCTACTGAATATTATTTAAAATTAATTCAACAAGTTTTGAAAATGCATTTAGGTGAATTCTGACCCTTGAAAACTTACTAATGTGTGTTCTGCTCATGGTGCTAATGGTCATGTTGTGCTGGCCCGAGCATTCTCTGGCATTATGACTGGCTGGTAATTCTTTTCACCTCTGAGCCTTTCCCTAAAATGAGGAACTTTGCATGCCACTGTAATAAAACATTTACGTAAATGCTTTTCATCAAACAGTATGATCTTTGAGATGACTTGGGGAACCTGCCAGGATTTAGTAAGGAGATTTAACCTTTATCCCACCCTGCCCTTTCTTCAGAGGCAGAAAATGTAATAGCAAATATCTTTCTACTAAAAGACAACATTAAGAGGAATTTTGCATAAATTGCCTTTGACATTTTTCTGTCCAGATTCTTAAACCCCATAATTTTACAGAGGCAGAATGGTCCCTAATAAGAAAGTGAAGTCTATAATACTCTTGAAACCCATTAAACATTTAGCAGTGAGAACATTTTATTTTGACATTTCCATGCAGCATTGTAACAAAGAGAAAATAATAGGTAGGTGTTCATTCCCATTTAGGGGGAGCATGTCTTCTTATGAAAATACTGCTTTTACCAGATGAGGAATTTATCTGTACTTTAAGAGTTACACATATCCTTTGTCTTCCTGTGGAAGTGTACTTCAGAATATGGAATATAACAGAAAATTGAATTCCTTCACAGTGGTGGCAAGATAAAAACTTTGGTGTCTTTTGAGTGTAAGAATTTACGTCCTCTCCTTGAGTACTGCAGTGCTGATGGCTTGGAACTGGTCTTGGTGCTGTGACTCCATATTAATCAACCCTGTGATTCCTGTCTTGTTTAATCAAGTACTTCATGTACAGTTTTTTGAGCCCTACTACCTTTCCACATCTTGAATCAATCAAAGGCTGACTGGCTCTTATGTTAAGCAAATTAAATTCCAGTTTCACACAGCCTTTGCTAGATTATTCTGCCATGGAAAAAATTTTATCATTTACAGAACTTGATTGAAAACATATAGCTGTGTAGCTCTAATAGCTAAAACTTACACAGTGCATAAACTAATCTCCAGGTCGTGTTTCATACATTCAAGTAGCACTTCCTTATACAAAATCATATAGAATTTTTAAACTATTTACTTTTTATCTATTAATGAAAATTCTGGATTAAAATATGGTCTGTACATTTTAGTCATGGCTAAATGGCAGTTCATATGGACAAGTGAGGCTTTTAGTGTTTAATTTTTTCACTTAATTTCACTGTAATTATTCTTTCTTCCTTTTACTCTGTAGGCAAAATTCTAAATAGTCTGGAAAAATTAATTATGGAAAGTAGTATGATTTGAATTTATTCGGGCTGTTATCTAATATACAACAAGAAATCCTTTAAAGTATATTTTCACTGTATCTATTAATCAAATGGTAATTGTTTAAATGCAGATTTTTTTAAATCCTATTGCAGCTGGTAGAGTAGCTAGTAGGACTGAGACAGTCCTTCTAGAATTAAAATATGTATTTTTAATTTAATCTTTTGGTAGTTTGGAAATATTTTCCCAAGACAAATATTTGAAAATACAAACTCTGTTTACTTTTTATTTTCCATGAGAATCTTTTAGACTAGAGAGGACAAGCTAAAAAAGAAATACAGAAAAGAAATGGAAGCTGTTTATTTTGTGATTGCAAATGTTGCTGAAAAACCATAGCAAAGGAGTAATGGGAAAAAAAATGCACTTATGGTATAACTCTAGGTAAGCTTCACAGAGGATTAATACAAAGATGTTTTTAACTCATCTGTAGTTGTACTGTTCTATCAAAGTTGTTCTGTTCCATACTCCAAGGATCTCCTGAAAAAGCAATCCTTCAAGGTGGCTTTGAGCCCAAAATAATGTCTTGAGCCTTCATGAAGCTAAAGAAATTACTATTTATGTAAGGCCATTATCATCTTGTTAGTTTAATTTAAATATATTATTTATGTAGCATGAGTTTATTTAATTAAGTCATTGGATTTCAGTCAACACAGTTTAAACTGTCTGCTCACTCTCCAAAGACCTATGAATTGTCTAAGAGTTTAATCTTTCAGAGAGGTAAGCAGATAAACAAACTTTTTTATTCTTCTGTTCCCAGTTAAAGATCCTTCCCCTCTGTCTAAAATGATTTAATCAATGTCTGATGTTTTTTGCATTTCTTAATTTTATTTTTTCTTTTTTTTCAGATGTAGTAACAGTGGGTACTAAAAAATATCCATTGGAAAGTCAACTCTGATTTAACAGGCTGGCTCTGTTCTGTTCCATCTCCATCTCTTACTTTAATAAGGGCATTTTTCAAAATCACTCTGATCATTATTCATGTGGAAAATTTTCACTGCTTTCCTCAGAGTCTGGTGGTGTTTTTTAGTGTAAGGCTGTTAGCACAGGAGTTTGAAAGAGAATTTTACTACTTGAAACATACTGGGAACCAATACCTAGTCCCAGAGGGCCCATGAGGGTTGCTTTTGGAATAGTCCTTCATCTGGGTTTTATTAGCTTACTTTAAACCATGTTCCACCTGTGGATAACTTCAGTGAAATAATGACTACCAAAATATGTTGTACACTTTTTTTCCCCTTTCTTTTCATTCCACAAGAGGGACTGAAGAGGTGGCAATGGAATTCCTTTTCTCTCTCCAAAGACATTCAACACCCTTACAACATGGCCTTGAATTTTTTTGCAACATTGTTGATATGTCTGGGCATAAAACATGAGGTGGTTCAGCATAACAGGAGTGCGTGAGACACGATGTTTCCAGTCCAGAATCTAATTTGAACCTCTGCCATGAGACCTCACCTTGAATTCTTCTGTGTCTTCCCATAGTGGGGCTTTGTTGCAATTCTCTTCAAATACTGAGCAGGAGTTTCTCTACTGATTTTGGAAAAGGTTTTGAAGTGCAGTGCTTGAAGATAGGCACCTGATTGTGCTTCTGCACTAGAGATCCAAAGAGCTGCATTTAAAACTGTAAGTGGCAAACTTAATACAAATTAATACAAACTTAATAAAAAATATATTTGCTGGGTTTTCCTACCAATGTGGTAGGAAGGATGGGCTTAGCAGGGTGCATGGCAGAACTCTAGACCATCTCTATGTAAAGATAACTACATCAGTGAAATTCTTTAGATTTCTTTAGCATTGTGCACCACATTTAATTTCACCTGAAGTTCTTTCTTGAGTGTCTTCATCAGCTATATTGTGTGTGACATTTCACAAAGTGCCTTTTCTCCTTCAGACACAGCACACTGAAATATGTAGGAGATAGAGAGAAAATGGCTAGATTCAAATGCTCAGCTAAGTGTTTGCCTAGAAATTGCTACTGCAAAAACGAGCTGGAAGAGAGACTAAAATTTTATAAACTTGCCATTGCTTAAATTTCAGTATGGAGAATAAATAGGCATATGTAGTGACTGCAGTGTGGACTTCAACAAATACAAAACAAAGGACTTTGGTCTTGAAAACAGAATAGTTAATAAATAAAACAGAACGGGTTTATTCCCTGTTCTTTCAGCTTTATTTTAATGGTAATTACATAATTTTCTTCTTCAACATTCTAAAGTATATTGGATTGATCATAATGTGGCTCTAAAACTCTAAGGAAGTTATCACTTCTTAATAAATGAAAACAAATAGTTTTTCTGTTCCCAGCTGAGATAATTTCATTTTTTATTTACTCATTTTCAACAGTCCTATTGATCAGTTTCCTTGACAGATGAATAATGACAGGCCAATGAGATGAACACTAGAAGTTCAGAAACCCAGCTTTTCATTTTAATAATTTTAACTGTTCAGAAATTACATGATGTATATGTTTGCTTTAACCTTTTAGATTGTGGTGAATGATATTGCAGTATCAGTACACTGATGGTAAAATAATGGCTTTACTTTTTATGCCCTTCTTGCCAGCCACAGCTCTGGAAAAGCACTTAAACTTCATTCAAGTTCGTAAACAACATTCAAATCCTTCCTAGTGGCATGTCTCCTTTTCAGTCTTTCAAGCTTTTTCAGTTCAGAAGAACAAACTTTTTGCCTGATGTCTAAGGTAATGCCTTAAATAATCTGATAATATACTCCAAGTGGTACTGTACGCTTGTGTAAGTATTCTCCCACACACTTCTTACTAACCACATTGCTTGAATGATGCTCATACGTGTAACTTGCACCTTACCAGAACCATTAAGTCACACTAAGTCATGTGCCAACACTTATTACCAGTACCGATTACCCAACTCACTCAGCTTTGTAGGGGTTAAGCCACCCCACTTGATAGGTATCACCCTATTCTTGTCCCTGCTTGAGGTTTCAACCCAGTCAATTGTTAACCTAGGTTTAGAGTGTTACCTATTAACAAAAATAATTTTTATATGTCAAAGTCATGGACATGGTCTTTTCCTGTTTTCTTGGTGTTACTTGGGAATACTGTAAGTCAATTGTTGCTGTTTTGGAGGCCAACTTCCTTTGTATTTGTGGTGTTTCCATTACCAGAAATTTTGAAATGGTCAAAGACAGCTCCTCAGCTGTCCTGACATGAATATGAAACTTCTTGAGCAGATTTCTGTACAGCCTTGAATATTGTTCAGTCATTGACATTTGTGTAAATGGAGCACAAAGCATTCCCAAATTGGAAAGACCATTTCACATAAATTTTTCATAGATATAATAAGGTGCTTAGTGGGCAAGAGTTTGGCTGCTGAAAGCTAGCTTGTGTTTGCTTTCAAGGCTGTGTTTAACTCCACCGTTTATGCTAAAACATGACTTTCACTCTCCTCAAAGCTGATGTGGAAGTGCTTGCATTACTAATGTATGACCTTGGACTTTGGAGATTCAAATAATTAGTGAGAGCAGCCTGCTCATCCATGGCAGACAAAAACTCTCCTTGACAAGAACAGGGGAATCCTTCTGTCCATTCTGAGCGTTCGATGCCGCAGATGAGGCTGACCCCTGTTATCACATCTCTGTCTGCCTGATGTTCAGACATTAAGGCAGTGCAAAGCCAATTGACCTGTTGCAGCTTGGAGGAAGGTATTGTGGACAGATGGGATTTGCAGCACACCTAGAATGGATGTAGGTGTTTAGTTTCCAGAGACCGTAGCAGAGGCTGCAAGCCTCTCAGTTGTGGAAAGAAGGGCAAAAAATAACATACTTTTATAGATTTTAACTATGAGGACTAAAATTGGACTGTTATTAATTGATTGTAAGTAAAAAATGTGCCTTTCTCGAAGTTTCTGTGTAGAGTTCTGCCTCTCTTCTTGTCACTGTGCATTATACTGAGGGAAGGAAGGCAATAAGATAAATCTTTAGGAAACTAAATCCATAGCACCTTTCTGCTGCAGTCTACAACCATTAACAGAGAACCAGATTCCCAAGTTGTTTTAATGGCTTTGGCACTGCAAAACCTAATTAGTTAAATACAGTTTTGTAAAACCAAGCACAGACACTCTGAACTGTAGCATTAATTACGAGATGAAAAGTCTCTGGATTTAAATAAAGACTGTGAGTTTCACCTTAACCTAGCTGTGACAGGAAAAAAAGAAACCCAAAAAACAACCCCCAAACTCTACTTCATGAAACACATTGTAATAGTTTGATAATGTATCTGAAATGTCCAGGGGTTCCTACCTTTCTAATATTCACATAAATCCCTTCTTTGGAAAATGTTGATATTTGCTGGAGCAATTCATTCCATGTAGCTGTTTGAATAAACAGCTGATATTTGTCCCTTATTGTGATATATATATAAAATGAAGTTTTTCTGTCCTGAGATGGGACTCATTGCAGAGGAAAGGTGATAGCATAACAATAGAAAATAATAGTTTTCCTTGCTAGTTATTTCTTTCTCAAGGAAGGCAGGCTTTACCTAAACACTGAAAATGTCTTCTTTGCCATTAAGCAAATTAAAGGTCCACATTTCACTCCTTTGAGTCTCCTGTGATGCATTTTAATACAAAAAGTGTCCATATTCTAATTCTGAGAGCAGCCTTCTTAAAATGTATTTTCAGGGGTTTTTTTTTTTTTCTCTCCTTTTATTTTTTTTTAATTTAACATAGAAAAAGTGCATTAGTTGCAGAGGTTTTTCTGAAGTAACTACATGCATCAGTTATTTCAGAGAGGTAGATTTTTTCCATCATATTCATTGGAAATAGTATAATCTAACTGTAATTTAAAACATAGAGTATATAAGCACCTAGTCTCTTTAGAAGGATGATGGTTATAAAACATTTACCATATATGGAAAAATATCCTGATGCAAGACAAGAGAGATGTCTTTAAATACCTGTATTTTTGGCTGTCCACAGACAAAAGTGAAAAACTTACTGAAAGCACTAATGAAATGCACAGTAACAAATGGTGGTCCAGGTATTTGTTCACATTTATGTTGAGAGCACAGGCTCTTTACAGGAACATGAATAGCTCACCAGCCACTAGCTCATACAAACATATTTTTATAAGCATTAGAGTCTTGAGAAGGAGTTTTTAGTAACTCAGAAGTTGCTTCTGACTTAAATTATGGGAAGATGAATTAATCTTTAAATATTGTGGATTGTTGGGAAATATGCAACAAAAAAAAAGTATTTATGATGTTTAAGGCTAAAATGGACATTACATATAAATTCCTTTTACTTGCATTAGAAGGTAAAAGGAATTTTTTTTCCTCTTTTCACTGTTCCTAAGCATTAATAAGTAACTCCTCTACAGCCCCAGACACACAGGACAAACCTGTTTAGAGTATTTTTTGTCTAAAAGATATGGTCTTAATTGGAAAAAAAAAAAAAAAGTAAGTCAAAACATTTTAGAGGCTTCTCTTCTCAAAAAAGTTAAGGACCCTGTCCCCCCAAAAAACCCAAACAATTAAACAAACAAACAAAAAACGCCACACTTAGCTTGGTACTTTGTATTTCTTAAATTCTCAAGAAGATTCAATCAAAGAATCATATAGAACTGTATTTTATGTTGTTACAAAAAAAAAAATTGACAACTTCATCTAGCCTTGACTGTAGTGGTTTTGTCTTTTGGTCATGGGAAATTAGGATTTTCTAGTGTAATTCAGGGCAAGTAAGACAGCTGCTGCCACTAGCTAGTTCCATGAAACAACATGGTAAGATCCAGCCTACCTGCCTCTGACATGAAACATCTTTCCTCAACCTAATTCACATGTTTTCATTTCAGTCACTACTGTATGTCTAGTTCCTATGGGATCAAATGTATGTGTTGCTGTTTCATCCTGTCTGGAGCCAAAGCCACACAGCCACTCGCTCTCTCTGCCACCTGCAGGACTGGGGAAAGAATTGGATGGGTAAAAGCTGGAAAACTCATGGGTTGAGATAAAAACTGTGTAATAGGAAATCAAAAAGCCACACAAAGAAAAAAAACCCTTCCCGTGGGCAGGCAGGTGTATCACATCTTCAGGACAGCACAGTACCCTCACACCTCAAGGTGACCTAGGGACACAAGGCCATCATTAGATTAGATTCCTCCTTCTTTGCCCCAACTTCAAGCACTGAGCAGGATGTCACATGGTCTGGAATATCCCTCTGGCCAGTTTGGTCAGCAGTCCTGGCTCTGTCTCCTCCCATCCTTTCAGGCACCCACAACTTCCTCACCATTTTGGCAGTATAAAAAGCAGAAAAGGCCTTGGCTCTGTGTAAGCTCTGCTAAGCAATAACTAAAACATCACAAATGATCAACCCTGTGCTCAGCACAAACACAAAACTCATCCTCATACCCAACACTGTGAAGAAAGTTAACTCTACCCCAGCCAAAACCACCACGGAATGCTATGGGGTAGAAACGGTTACTAAAGTTCTGACTATGAGTAGAAAGAAAAGCTAGGAGATAAGAATAGTAAAGAGATTTTATGGGTAGAAAAGTGGACTGGACATTAACACAAGTAATGAATAATTTAGCAGAGAACATAATGGTTAGTCTACATCTGAATCAGTTCTGTAGATGCACATTATTATTTGAGTCCTAATGTACCTTACCACTTCTTAATTGTACTGATGTAGTTAAATGGGTACAAACTGTGATACTGTTATTTTTCCTGAACAGAAGTGACCAAAAATGTAGTCCATCCTAATGAAATATCTACACTGCTTTTCCATTTTCAAACCTGTTCTAGTGTGTTACCACAATTAACTAATGGAATGCATCTTAGTAGCCTTCCCTTTCAAATGTCTGATAGACCTCACTGGGACAACTCAAAACCTATGCTGCCTATTTCTCTTAGATTAAACAGAGAACGAGTGTATCTGCATACTCAGTGAATATCCTTGTGACTATTGCCCCAATACTCATTTCATACCTGCAAGAAAACTTGTAGAGAAATGAATCAACAATGGATCTGGAAGCAGAACTAAAAATTCATTACCTCTAACCTCCCAGCCACTGAGATTTTATCTCTTCCTTGGCACCAGCTTGCTGCAGGTACATGGATATGTATCATAGATCTGTTGTGCAAGTGCACCTGAGAGACATCCAAGCAGCATAAATATGCCTAAAACAAGCCCATCTGCAAACTGCATTGCAAGCTATCCTTCAGCTGGTGCTGGGGTCTTTTTACTGGCTCTCTGTTTGGTTGCAGTAAGACTGGGGGATTGATATTTGATATGTTGTAGCATGTTTGATCATGGTTCACTGTGAATTCTGTGAGGCTTTCAGTGCCTCAAAAACAAAACACTTTTGCATTAAGTGACAACTAATTATTTATTTCAATACATGGACACAGCCTGCATCAGGGGACAATTGGCACATCTCACTTAACATTTGAAAACTGCATAACAAATAAGACAATTGCAGTTAGACCTGTGAACGTTTACTGCATTAAGAACACTGAAAAAACCGTGCCAGTTGTTTCAAACAGAAATGTTGTAGAAGCTTGTAGAATAAATGTTTAATTTAATTTAAAGTACCTACAACCATCTAATTTGGGCAGTGGGGGGAGAAAGCCTATGAACCAAATACCAAACACTTTACATCAGAAAAGTGTTTCAAATTCTGTATGAATGTGTACTGACTGAATCATCAAGTTTGGAAGAGACCTACAAGGTCACCCAATACAACTCCACTCAGCACTGACACTGTAACTCCTAAATCACTGAACCACATCATCCAGCACCAGATCCAAGTGTGCCTTTAACACTTCCAGTGATTCTTCCACGTTCCTGGGCAACCTGGCCATTACAGTGCCTCACCATCCTGACAGGGATATTTTTTTCTAATATCTAATCAGAATATTCCCTTGCAGGAAAAGGGATTACAGTCAGCCTTGGCCAATCAGAGCTCTATCCAATTAAGATATATTATGTGATAAATTACAAATTATGTGATAAAAAGGGTGGGACCTTGAGAAAGAAGAACAATCCTGAGGAAGGAGATACTGAAGGAACAGTCCCGAAGGACTGGAGGATCTGGCAAAACAGGAGACAGAATCACTGCTGTGAGGTCAGTCTGGGTCTGCAGTCAGAGCCTGTTGCTGGAACCTGCAGTCACAGTCTAGCTAGGTAAAAGCCTGCAGTCAGAGTCTGCAAACAATACATGCAGTCATAGTTTAGCAAGAAATAACCAGCAGTCAGGGGCTGCAAGGGAAACGTACAGCAGGAGCTTGCTGCAGCCAGAGCCCGAAAATAGTTGGAGTCAGGGTGGCTGAGCTCTAAAGAGGAATAAACCAGGATCCATTTCATGCTGTGTTAAACAAGAAGTCTATGCTTCAGCTCATTTCTACCCTCTGATGAGAAGCTGCTGCAACATCCCCTCTCTCATCTTAGGGCCTCTCACTGTAGAGGAAACTCTACAGAGGACTCTTACTCTGATGCTCCAGGTAACAGATGGAAGGCTTGTATGCTTGATATTAAGAACAATTAGACTTTGGGCCCCTTTATTCCTGATCACCTCTCCCAAGAAAAATCAAATACCAAAATTTCTTTTATTATAACATTTTAATGTTTTTTAATGTTGATATTCCCTGAAAGGCAGTCCAGGCTTTTGTGGGAAGGCTGTGGCTACCACTATCTTTATGAAATGCTTTTCTATATTGTAAGCCATATCCAACTTCTTAAGATAAAGACTGAATACCTGACTCAGTTAGCTCCCTTTTTCTCTTAGGGAGTTTCTGAAACCTGCAAGAGAAATATCTGTGATCTGCACAAGATTCTTTCTCTTCCTTTGTAAAGAATGAAACTTTTTTAGTAAGTGTGCAGGGAGCAATATGAAACTCTAATAAGAGTACAAATTCATACAGAATAAACTAAATTATTGATGACTTAAATGAATCAATGCCACCTAGAAACAACTGGCACAACAATTTGCCTGTAAACCACAATGTTTACAGATAAGCATCTCCTTTTGTTTTGGATTGATTATTCTTGGGATACTTACATTATACTTACACATTTTTGACCCTTTGTGTTCCCAGGAAATCTGCATTATATTCAAAGCAGAAATGGAATTAGAATTTTAGTTTTGTTTTATTTTATTTTCAAGAAACACTCTGACATAATGAAATTAACAAAAAAAAAAAATGGTCATGACCCAAATGGCAACAGTGAAGGAGAGATAAACTGGATTTTTTTTTGTCTGTGAATTCAAAACTTACTTTAGCAAATACTGATTTTTTTGAGTTTGAACAAAATTAAATCCAGTGAAATAAATTTGCTAAGAAAAGCCACACATCACAATTTTTAATTTTCTTTCTTGTTGCTGGAAAGGTTTAAAGAGTTTCTCAAGTGAAAAAGCTCAGAACTTCACCATAATGAATTCACTTAAGTTTAAGGTGTTGATTGGATTTGTACCTGTTAGCATTTGTGAATGTAAAACCACAACATCATGTAAGAAACTTTAGGTCTCCATCCATGTTGTTTAGAAGTTAGTGAACATCAGGGGAATCACCTAGAGGAGAACTGCAGTTTGACATATTAGTGCTGAGGTGAACTCTTTTCTTGATTTTGCTATAAAAATGATATATCAATAAATAAAAGAAAACAACCTTAACTTTTCTCTGAGTTAAATTATTACCTCTTTCCTACAGACAGTGACTTCTTAAGTTATGAGCCAAACTCCCAGGTAGTTTAAGTTGTTGCAGATCATCTGAATGAGGTATGGTCTTTTCTGTCAGCTGAGAATCAGTTGCTATAGAGGAGCAAAAGATCCAAGATTTGTTAAAAATTATTCTGAGCTCAGCTACAACAATATTTTTTCTTGCAGATAAGGAAAAAGCATCAGAAGTGTACTAATCAAATACTATTGCTGCTGACAGCTCTCTTGAAAAGAAACACCTTACAGTACAGGAAGAGACGTGCAAATGTAGTTCCTGAGTTTTAAGGTGTTACAATTAAATTTTCAGGATAGCTTGGTGAGAGAGAGGTCATGAGCCTCACTCACTGTGGCAAGGGTTTTCACTGTACTGTCCATGCATAGTGGTACAATGTATTGCCTTAACATGCTGTGCAGCACATAATGACACCTGCCTCTCGTATTCAGCAGGAAAGAGATCTCAGAGGTCTCTGAAGGCTCAGCAGTCCCAGTCAAAGGCTTTGCTATGACTATAAGGATTTCAGCTTCTGCTAATAAGTCATGTTTTACATCTAGTTGGAGAAGGGGTTCCCGAGTCAGCTCACTTTCTCTGGATCAGAGAGAAACCCTGCACACAACATGGGAGTAGTGCTCTGGAGCTGTGTGAATCACAACCTTCTGCCCCAGGCCCTCCCTTACCCTCATGCCAAGTGCTCACTTTTACCTTCTCCTCATTGTAAATTAAATGAGAAAGCTGCTGAGGTGCTCCATGCCTCAGCAAGCTTCAATCCCTCCCATTTCTATGACTCAGGGTCAGGGTACACTATACACTTACCAATCTTCTCTTGGTAGTTTGCAAACCTGGGTACCCAGTTTCTTCCCAAAGCATGAACTTTTTTTTATTTTACCTCTTTAGGGATTTGCATTAGGTTGACTTCCAGCTTCAGCAAAAACACCCTGCAAGACCTCTGTCATCCTGCAGATATTAATTTAACACCTTGTAAATGCAGTAACACTAACACTTACCAAAGCTGGTAGAGTGATCTTTGAATGCTTCGTGAAGCTGCTACATCCTGCTTTGACTCAGAATAAGCATTTTACCAAAGCTACTGGAAAAGGTTGAAGCAGAATAATGAATCATGGACAGTATTAATGTTTTTGAGCCCTTTCCTGGATCCTCGCTACACAAGGCAAAGTGCTTGATATCTAAAATTCTTTAGCAATTGACAGCTCTGTTTCTCTGCTATACCTATGTATGAGGATGAGTTGACTTCTGTTCACCCTGTTTTCCAGAAAACACTATAAATATGCTATAAATCCCAGTGTTATGAGTACCATCCTGTAGACAGTGTGATTTAACAACTCTGTCGAAAATCAGAACAGTTTGTGTGCTGAGAGCAAACCTGGATGTGCTAGCAATTAAAAACAGGTAGAATCATCTATGGTTCCTAAAAATACATATATAAAGGTGATCAGGATTAACATTAAAAATTACAGAAGTTAATAACACAAATGCTCACATAGTCCCTGAAATTAATTTTAGATAGCTCTTCTGTCTCTTATGTGTGTCAGGTTTTCTGATGGGTCAAATTGTCCCCTAAATCCTGAACTTTCCTGAGCCATGCAAATAAAAAGTACTCTTTCTTTGAAGAAATGTATTAGTGAAATGTTAATATTTATGCTTTAAAAGGCACTATGATGTGAAGGATCATACTTGAATTCTCTTGGTTTTAAAGTCCACTTAATAAATTCAAAATTCCGTTGCAAATAATATTTCATAGAAATACTGTTGTAAGAGACTGATTCTGTGTCTCGGTATTAAAATGGGAAAAGTTAACATTAACATTAAACTCACTGTATACATACAGTGCCTACAAAGTTAGACCTACCTTCTGTTACAGGCACTCAGTACTCAGTAGATGGACTGAGATGGGTTTGGTGATAGTTGGCTGAATTAGCTACCTAGCTTGTTGATTGAGTCCTTGATGGTTCTACCAGGGACTTTTCATTGCTAACTTATAGTCTCCCACTGATGCTTCAGTGCAGCACAATCCCATCATACTTTAAGTGTTAATCCATGTACATGTCTCTCTGACTACAGAATTTCTAAAAGCATCAGAAGGACACAAAGACAGAGACATTTTACATAAGAGAAACTTTTTTTCTTGTCAAAGTGCAGAGAAGGGGAAAAAAAATGGGACAAATATGGTTTCCTACCAAATGCATCCTAAAACATTTTAATGTATTTCCAGAGACTGTGATTTGAACATCATCACTTTTAGACGGGACCTGGAATGGAATAAGAAAACTAAAAAACTGTCAGCAATGTGATATTAGAATGAGTTCAAGTCTGGAAAATTGGAGGGACTGAAGGGTTGAGTTCTGTTGATAAATATTTTTATCCCCAATGCTCTGTAAACAGTGTTGTCTCTGCTCTTCATCCCATCCACAGAAATGTCTGGAAAGAGTTTGTTCACTTGCAATTATGCAAATAACGATAAACTGTACTAGATAATTATAATGAGAAAGTATAAAACTTCAAGTAACAAAAAGTCTAGGAAAACTGTCTGCAATCTTTTTCCTTAAAATGATTTTTCTAGGATGGGATCATAGTTGATCCAAAAAGAGATCTTTTATGTGCTTTGTCACATAAGAGGTGGTAAAACCAACTATGTGTATGTGAAATTAGTCCTGAAAACAAAGAAAATTCTTAGTGGGAAAAAAAACTTAGTGCTTTATGGAGCTAATGCCACATCAAAAGAATGTTATAATGTGAGGAAATAACACATTGTGGTGGGCTTCATATGCTGAACTCTGACTTGTACTAGGGGATGTGAAAGAAAGCATAGATTAAACCTACAGCATTGAGCAAAGATCCACAGAAATTGTGTTGAAGAGGATGTAGTTGAGATATAAGAGGCTCTTAGAATAATAATTTTTAACTGAAGGTGACAGCAGACGTAGCAGTTTGTTCCTACCAAATGGACTCAAGATGCTCTGAAAGCAGTGTATATATGCTCAATTATTGTGGCAATGCTCTACCAATCCCTGTTCCCAGCACCCTCTGGACAAACTACATTGGCACAACAGAGACAGCAGCCTGGATGAGGCTCTCAGGGGAGAATAGATGTCTCCGGGTAAGGGGCTGTAGACCTCTAAGCAGCATGGGACCTCACTGTGACCAGGGTGGGGGTGATGGTGCTGTTGTTTGCAGGGTGGCTGTGTGGGTGGAAGATATGTGCTGCCAAATAAAACTGATTCAGTGCTGAAGTAGAAGGTGAGTTGGAAAATAGAGAGTCAATGGTGAGGGCTGAGGGATTTCACCTTGTACCAGGAGAATCATTCCTGCTGTCCTTGTAGGTCTGCATCAACAGGTCAAGTAGTGTTCTGATAGCAGTGGAAGGCATAGAGGCTATGATGAACCCAGCAAAAGTGCCATCAGAGCCTAAACTAAGCAACAGAGCCAGAAAGAAGGGGTGGATTTTCGTAGGTGATGACTACAATTAGGGATATGCAAAAGAGAACCAAAGAAACTAAGTTTAGCAACACAAAGGGCATAAAACTAAATCAATCATATCTTAATGGCTTTTTAAATGAGTCAGTTCAGAAATGTCTCTGTAAACTTGAAGCTATAGGGGTCAGATTCTATTTTCTAACATAAGTCATCATAATCTTGCTTCGCTTTTCATTTATTTACACATCTCTGTTTCCAGGCAGAATTTGTTTATCAAATTTCAATCAGCACGAATTCAGGGAGATTAAATATCCTGCGCTGCTTTTTGTGTCTGGTTTCTACCTCTGAAAATGTGTTTGGCTTCCTTGGAAGAACGATGTGCATACCCAGCCAAAGAAAATTGGGGGATGTACAATGGTATCTTGCAATATTCTTCTTAATCTTGTAGAACAAAGCAAGTTTGTGTGGTTCTTCAAGGGAAACACCGGGCGGGGGGGGGGTTAAGCAAAAGCTCTGCTTTTTCACAATTTGTTTCCATTCTCATTCTTCTAGATCCTAGCATATCCACCTGTTC
Organism: Cisticola juncidis; assembly: GCA_013400215.1. NCBI lineage: Eukaryota > Metazoa > Chordata > Aves > Passeriformes > Cisticolidae > Cisticola > Cisticola juncidis. The sequence continues at coordinate 67,384 of VXBR01000010.1, read as the reverse complement.
TCTAGACACACTTCTCAAATGGTTTTCCTTTAGCAGGAAGCTTTACGAGTTAAAAAAAAAAAACCCAAAACAAAAAAAACCCCAAAAAAACAAACAAACAAAAACCCTAAAAAAACCCAAACCAAACCAAAATTTGAAAATTTGGAGTTCTGTATTTTTCTGAACAGAGTGCTTTCATTTTAGAAGCTTGTTCTGCATTTTGAAAGCAAGTAAGCTTTGTGGTTTAGAATAATTTTTGTGCATATATGTGTTTATATCTGTGTAAGGGTGTGTGTATGGATAAAAGCCTCTATCTTCCTCCTTTTATGCAAATTTGTGAAGCAAGAAGAAAAAAATAAAAAGAACGTGACTTGAGAAAATAAAATATTCTACAGTACATACCATAAAAATACTACCTTAAAATAATAGTATTCAAACAATAGTTCATTTCTAAAACAGCAATAAGTAAAATCAATGCAACTAGTTGTACATAGCAAAGTCACCTTACACAGTACAGAACTCAGGTGTCAGAGTTAACAGAAATAACAGAAGTATCAGAAATGAGAACTGATGTAAGATGTTAGATCCATTAGCACCTGTGGCATAAGATCTTCACTAGGTGCAGGCTTACTTCGGATATATGACTGCAAAAGAAAAAGGGCTTAGTGTGCTGGTTTGAAAACAAAACCAGTGAGAGACTGCAAGTCAGAAATACTGACTTGAGAGGTAAGAGGAGAGAGTAAAATAAAATAAAAGCAGTAGCCAGAAGAAGAAGACCACTGACAGGATCAGAATACAACCTGACACCCTGTTAGTTAGGGTGGTGGTAGCAGTCCAGATGACACAGTCTTGTTGAAGCAGTGATCCTGTAGAAAGGTCTGGTAGCTCTTGTCCTCTGGGAATCCAGTGGGTAAGGTCTCCTGTGTTGTCCCAAATCCCAGATTATACAGTGATCCTGTAGAAAGGTCTGGTAGCTCTTGTCCTCTGGGAATCCAGTGGGTAAGGTCTCCTGTGTTGTCCCAAATCCCAGATTATATCCAGGTGGGAATGCTTGGCTCCTCCCCCTGGGCGGAGCATCTCACAACAGGCTGATATCATTCCATGAGTCCTGAAGTGGGTCCTTGATTGCCCATTAACCAGAGATAGCTCCCAGAGGGAATTACCTGTGAGTCATGGGCAAGGCCCTGATGGCCCATTAACAGCTGATAGTCTGGAGCGAGGGGGCAAGGGAAACACTGCCCCACCTGGTTCCAACAACTCATGAAGGTGGTGATAAAATACATACTTAGGGCACATCTTACATTGTAACCTAGGACACTTAGCTAAAAAGCCTTTATCATATTTTGCCTAATGCTGGACAACAAATTTGTGGAAAAGGAAGTGTAATAAAGGAATGCAAAAAACTGGCAGTCATCTCATATCTGTGTCTCATGGGTTCAAATAGTTATTTTCCTTCTAGAAATTACATTGCTGGGATACTAAACTTTATGTATGCCCATGTTGCTGGAATAGAAATAACAGAATTCCTCTGGCACAGGCAGTTACAGGTTTAGAGGTACTTTCCAAGCTGGCTCATGAATGGTACCCAGGCTGGTAAATGAGACAGATTTGTTCGTTCATTAAAATGTAGGGCAGTTTTTGCATGATGGGCCTCCTGAGATGAGTTCACCATTCAAGCACTGCCAGTAGCTTTCTTTATGCATGAAGGAAATGGTAGAAAAGAGATGTAAGTGGAAGAAGACTCAGGGGCAACCTTACCACTCCCTACAACTGCCAGGAAGGAGGTTATAGCCAGGTGGTGGTTGGTTTTGTCTCTCAGGTCGCAACTGACAGAATAAGAGGAAATGCCCTCAAGGTGTACCAGGCAAGGTTAATGTAGGATAGTAGGAAAGCCTTTTTCACTGAAAGGATGGTCTACCCAGGGAAGGCTACCCAGGGAAGTGGTGAAGTCACCACCCTTGAAAGTGTTCAAAAAGCACTTGGGGGCATGGTTTAGTGGTGAACACCATGGTGTTAGACTAGCATTTGGATTTGATAATCCTAAAGGTCTTCTCCAATGACAATGATTCTATAATTCAAGGTTGGAAATTCATCCAGTGAATGGGATCAGTCAGGGTTACTAAGTGTGAAAACCCATGATTTGTGTTTTATGTTGCTGCACGGTGGTCAGAAGAAGGGAACAGTAGAAGAGGAAATTGATAAGATGTACAAAATAATTCATGTTTGTCTCTGCTGTCTGAACATAGACAGTTCTACAGGAAATACACGCTGCTTATTTTATGCATTTTTAGTTCACATTCAATGACAGTGTTATACTGAATGAATGAGCTCCATTTTGCAGACTCCTTTTAGTACAGGGCTAGTGTTCAACCTTGGCCGCATTAACTCCTGAAAATTATCAAAGTAGGAGGAGAAAATGTGAGTAATGCATTGGAGGCAGATCCCAGTGGCTTATCAAAAGTACTAGGTATAGGAAGTTGTGTAAGAATACAGCTCTGCCTTGGTGATGAGCTTCTCAATTTGCTCGTTTCTCAGCAAGTTCAACTTCAGGAGGAACATGATGGCAGTGGAGCTGAATGACTTCTTATATTTAAACAATCTCATGTTGAGCAGATCTTAAGATGTCTACACTGTACTGTCATGCAGTGCACACTTTTCCATTGCTAGTGTGTGGCCATATTAGGGATGAAATAAAAAGCCTTCATCCACAGAGAATTTAAAGAGAAAGAGATTTTAATCTTCTAAATATACTGATCTCTCTAATCTAGTCTAAGAAACTTAATCTACTGTTTTCCTTCCACAGCTGTTCCTTAGACAAGGATTTATATGCACAAGTAGTCCCACAATTAGGAATAATATTTATTAACGTGACAGAAGTTTTTTCAGGTTAAAAGTTTTGTTCAGTTTTATTAAGAAATGCCAAGAAATGTCTTCTAAAGTCCTGGAGCACAGAGGAATTATTTGGAACAAATTCAGAAAGCCCTGAATGAATAATTCAATGCACAAAGAAAAGGAAAAGTGCTCTGCTTTTCTTTGTGCTGCTATTGTGTGCTTACTGATCTGATGGAAGAGAAGCAACTATCACAGAGAAAGCAGAAGAGAATATGTGTGTGCTGTGTGTGTTCTGTGTACGTTTATATTGGTGGTTTGCTGTTGGTACTGCAGCACTGGTCCCTCAGTCATTTAAGACACACTGCATCTAAAGAAAGAAACAATAAGAGCTCTTGTCAAAAAATAATGGCAGACAGTGTATACTCCAGAATGCCAGGAATTTCTGGAAATCTTCAAAGTTTTCTGAGATGAGCATTTGAGATGGTGTTTGGTGAACTCTAGCTAGATGCCAGATGCCCTCCAAGGTATTTTCTCACTCCCCCTGCCCAAATGCACACGCAGGAGAAAATGTGACAAAAATGGTTGTGGATCAAGGTAAAAACGAGATCACTCAGCAATTACTGTCATGGGCAAAATAGACTTGACTTGGAGAAACATTTAGTGTCTTGCAAATTAAAGCCAGAATCTTTAATTCTAATTCTAACTTTGCCATGTGCAGAGACACCTTCCACAGCACCAGCTGCTTATATCTCCGTCCAACTGGCCCTAACCACATCCATGGCTGGGACATTCACAGCTTCTCTGGGCAACCTGTTTTAATAGCAGGTTTTATTGAGAGCCAAGTCTAGTACAACTTTTAGAAGTCAAGACCTTACAGCAAATTTTTAAGTGAGGAAGGTAACATTAGAGTAAATACTAGTAAAACCTGGATTTAGGTCTTTGACACTTTACTGTCTTCAAAGGGTACCTTTGTTAATAAAGGATGCTTCAGACTTAGGCAAAGTGGAAGATTGTGGTAATCTCAATAAAGAATGCAGCCAGTGCAATTTATGAAGTGAACGAGTTGAAAAATCAGAAGAAAACAAAAAGAAAATAAAAGGAAGTATATTCTTTGTAAGAATTCCTTAAGTATATTATGACATCTTTTCAAGATGGAAAAAATTTTATGGTAATAATATTCTCCTTTTTTCTGTATAATTCTATACAATAAATTAGCCTTTTTTCTATCAGCATAAAGACTCCTGTTTTTTAATTAAATTACTATTTTAATAAAGATTGAAAAATATAAAGAATAGATAAATACCGATAAATAAAAATAAAAAGTGCTCTCTTCCTGAATTTCACACTTTCAATAGAACTGTAGAAAGTTTTCATGTGGAAACAGTAATCATAATAAATATAACATGATGTTTCAACATCTGTGTTTAATGCAAAAGTCACTAGTGAGCTTTTTACTGACACTCTTGAAGAAGTAATGTAGAATCTCCCCTTAGGTACTTTTATGCTTTCTCTTCTCCTCCAGCAAAATGCATCTCTCTTATGTATCTACTTTATTCTGAACTCCCCCCCTTTTTTTTTACAGTGAGTCACCAAAGCAGTTTCTCATTCTCAGAAAGATACATTTGACATCCTGTGAGTCAAACCACTCGAAACAGAAGGCCGCACTCATGGACCACTAATATGGAAGTAGTCATCCTGGGCCAGTATTTCCAGATGATAGTTCAGGTAATGGGAAAAAGCACAAATTCAAGCACTGCTGTTGCCTCTTTAATTGGTCCCTTTGGAACTGAAAGAAGCAATTGTTTTAGGACTGTTGCATAATGAAAAAAGCTGTCATTTTCTATCTAACCTACTTCAGGTTTTTAGTGTGTGGGGAGGAAACTTTTGATGGAAAAGGTTTGAGTGGTGCTTTTTCAAAAATTATAATTATTTTCTTTCTGAAATTTTTACAGGGTTTTTCAGGAACTTGTATATTTGTCTATCATAGCAACGTAGTTCCAAGAAATTATATACAGCACTAGGTATGGTGTAATTGCATGTTGTCTTATGAAGTAATGCTCTCATTCAGAGTATATTTGGACTAGAGCATGTGAGATTTTCTTTATTGGTATTTTCCGAGAAAAGGTTACATATCTTTTGTGAGAGTTACTCTTTATGTGAATGAAGTTTGCAGCATGCTAGGGAAGTCTCAGAATTTATGATACCTCAGAAGCTACCATCTCAATTTCCAGAAGCCTCTGAGACAGTGTAGACAAGAAACTTTTCTCCTCGTATTTCCAGGACTTCTGCCTGCTTGAGATCACTTTCTAGATTCTTCATTCCTCACATCTCTTACACAGGCATAGGGAGCAAAAAGGACAAATTTGTGGTCTACATGTATATGCAGAGCCACAATCCAATGGGATCATGGAAATATAATGGGTCACCTCATATAACTGGAGTTCTGCTGTGGTGGATACAGCCTCTTCAGTGTGGGCAGGACAGGAATACTGAGGAGGAAGAGGAAGAATTCCAGCTGATGAGAAAGTGGCTGGTATATATGGAGCTCTCTGCCTAGGGATGGATAATGAGACAACTGATGGTTGTGTGAGATGAGGAGGCAGACAAACACAAATGATGTTGTAGTGGGAGTCTGCAATGGACTGCCTCATCACAAATGAAGAGCAAATGATTCCATCTTCAGACAACTGAAAGAAATCTCACATTCACATCTACTGAGAACTTGAACTATGGTAGTGTCTGCTGGATGGACAAGAAAGCAAGACACAAGTAAACTGGGAAATTTCTGGAGCAAATGAACAAAAAATTTCCTATTGTTCTACTAGAGATGCACATGCTGACAACAGGAATCCCCTGTGGAGAGGGGTCTGGGGATGTGCATAGGGCTGTTCTCCTGCCCCTTTGGAACTGGAGGTGCCCATTTGGCCCAAACGCCTCTGGTCCTCTTCACTGCACTGGGGCACAATGACATCTGTGGGCCAGTGGAAGAATGTTGCTATGTGGCCTTGTAGGTTGGGCTGCAGCTCCTGGACTGTGGCCTCCTTGTTGAGTCCTAGAGAGCACAGACTGGTCATGATCGGAGTATTTGCTGTAGCCATTAGCCACCACCGTATCCCTTAGATGTCCTGAAACTGTTATTGCAGCTGGGGCATCCTGAACTCAAGGGTTTCTGGATGGCCTTGGAAAATGCTTGCCCAGATGTGTCATAGGAGGCCACCCACAGCAGTCCTAGGTACTGTCTCTGCTGCCTTGAGGAATGGCATCCTTTGGGAAAAAGATGGTGGGTGTCTGCGTGTTCAGAGCTGTTTCAATATAGCTGGTGGCATCCATAGGCTCTGTGGTAGGCATGCTGGTTTCATCTAAAAAGTCATCTTCCACCCACACCAGGAACTTGATGTCCTGGAGAAGGCCCACATAGAGTGGGACAGACTGTTTTGCTGCTGTCCACTGTAGCCAAAGCAGACCTGGTGGAGACACAGGATCCTGAAGGTCAGACCCAGCTTTGCAGGAGATGGAATATCTCCAGCCTGATGCTCTGGCCCTGGTCTCAGTGCATTGCAGAAGGCTGGAGAGAGCTCAGGGCAGCAGCTGCTTTCCCATGGCAACCAGGGAAGCACAGCCAACAGCTTCAGAGACAAGCATGGAGAGCTGCTGCCAAGAGCCACCAGTATGCCATTCAGCACCAGCCAGAGCCTTGCTTGACTCTCCGGGCAGAAGTCCAGGCCTTAGTCAGGCTGGGACAAGCTCTGACAACTCCTGGGCATGTGTAGTGAGAGTCTGTGTCTGCCAAATGGGTTTGGGGAGAGGGTGGAGGCCAGCTGATTCTCTTGTCAGAACTCCTTCTGATCTGGAAGGTCCTGGGCAGCAACTGGTGTTAGTGGCTTCCTGAGACAGGAGAAAAGATGTCTCACTGCCCAGTTCTTCCACTGGTGGTTGCTATAGGCAGACAGGTGGGATAAATGAAGACCGAGGCTTGAGTGTTTATAAAGAGGCAGGCAAATGAGTTAATCCTGTTTAAATTGTTCTTGTCCATTTGGTCAGCGTAGACATCTGTCCTCATTTCATACACACCTAGCAGATCAGGATGTTTGGATCAAAACCTGAGATCTATTTGGTTTGTCTTTGTTTTTTGTTTTCTGTTTTGGATTTTCTTTGGGTTTTTGTTTTGATTTGTTTGTTTGTTTTGGTTTTCATATATTTGGGTTTGTTTGTTTGTTTGTTTGTTTTAGATTTTTTGTTTTGTTTTGTTTGAAATAACTTTTCTTAATTAAAGGAAATAGTCATCCCTCAAACTTGATGTCTATCCAGACTGTATTTTGCAGAACTGTGAAGAAAGAAAAAAGAATTAGGCATGGTAACAATATAAGGAAATCTGCTGTTTAAAGAAGAATGAGATAAGCAAGGGCTTGTGAGACTCTGAAGTAACCATTGTTTCTCTTTGCAAAGTCAAACAAGTACACATGTCTTCGTAAACCATCATTTCCTCAACAAAAATTACACTACAGCTAATTTTACTCTTTGCAAAAAGATTTTGTATCTATACCAATACTTTGAGAGTGAAAAATTTTTAGATCTTAGTATTGACATTTGAATAGGTAAATTTGCATAATGTGATGTTATGCTTAGTTATAAAACCATAGAAATATTTCAATAAGAGTATTTCTGTTTGACTAGTTTTCCATCAACAGAAAAATTCCCACTCTCCCTTGAGGCCCTGGAAAATGAAATTTGTCATAATCTCAGGTGCTGTACGGACTTGCTTGTTAGTCCCCTTGTTCACGTTGGTCACATTAGTTGGAAAACCACACAGTTGAACTGATGTGGCACTTTACTCTAGGTAATTCTAGTTTTAAGCTTTTAGATCTATATGGCTTTCAGACCAAAAATTGCCTGCTTTAGATCCTACATGCCTCAGCTCACTCAAAGTCATGTACATGGTATTGAAGACCTGGGCTGATTAAGATTACCTAAAAATCCCAACTGTGGCTTAATTTTGTTAGTTTGCAAATTCAAATGTTATATTATAGCAGGAATGAACATTTTTACCCAAATATCATCAGAAGGTCTGATGTAAAGCTGAAAATGAAACCGAGAATTCTTGCTTCCCAAAACATGGCAAAAGCCACAAACCAAGCCCGAAGTTTTTTGTATTTCTAGTTACAAGCTTTGTGTCTTCTTCCATACTCATGATTTGAAACTCTGAATTTTCACACCATTATTGAAATGAAATTGATTAGAACAGTCTAATTTTTTGGATTAGTATTTTCTTTTTTTTTTTTTTCCAAGGTTTTAAGAGACTCTTCCATAGGGTTTTGACATACAGGCAGACAGGCACAGCTACTTATGAGCATGCTCAACACGAATTTGTCTAAGTAAGGCACTGTGAAAGCCTGATCCTAATTCATTGTTGACACAAAGCACCGAAGTGATTCTGAAGTGAGCTCCTGAATTCTGTGCTAGACATGACCAAGGATATATGATATAAACATGCAGTGCTTTCACATGTCATCATAATTGTCCAGCACTGTTGGTATGTGTGGACAACCCACAGATAGGCTGGAGCAGCAGTGCAAAAAGTTATATGGAAATGGAGGTCGGGTGATTGATATAATCAGTCTCCTTGTTTTTACACTCAGATTTAAGTTGCTATTCTTGTTCTTAAGTCTTGCTGCTATCTTGCCTCTGTGTTTTCCATTTTGCATGGGTCTATTCTGTGCACATTGTCATCGTTCCTCCTCACAGGGCAGAAATTTCCTCAGAAATCTGAGCTATGTTTGTGTCTGGGCTGGATCAAACTTAGGCTTCAGGTTTCAACTAGGAGTACTTCAAGGAAGATTGGGAAACAAAGCAAGAAACCAGGATATAAAAGAAAAAGAGATTAGGACATTTGAGTTAATAAACTGGCCAGCTTAGAAAAGTGGAAGCTGTTGATTATGATCTACTTATTTGATACATTCTTCATATCTGGAAAACAAAATGAGAACAGAGCAAGATGAAAAATTGCAAATGGAATTTGTGGGAAGATAGTTGACCCCTGATAGCATTGTCTATATTGAAAATTCACTCTCCTTGCTAAGATGGTTGCAGAATTTCCCAGAGCACTCAGCTGAAATCACTGTTATACATCAGTGAAATCTGATAGGTGAAACTCTACTTCAGAAAAAGGAAGGACTAAATCAGAGAGTCTATTAAGAGTAAACCTTTATCTTAAAGCAACATTTACAATTATTTTCATCTTAGGATACATGTGTATCCTTAGCTCATTGTCATATAACAAATCTGACTTTTAGTTGCTTCTAATACCTCTGGGGCTAAAACAAAGAATATTTTTTAAATTATAACTCTAGCAAGATCTCCTAGTGCAGCCATTTGTTGCTCTCTCAGCAAAGCCAAGATATGGAGGAATGTTAGAAACTAAGTGTTTCTCTCAAGCAGTGGCTATAGCAGTAGAAAATTGTAATATCCCTACTCTTGTGAAAGAATGCAAAATCATTACACAAAAATATAGCAAAAGACAGAGTTGTACAGATTTCAGTCTTGCAATAGCATGCCTGGATGATTTCTTCCTGTTTCAGGATTACTGCTGGTATAAGTTTGCAGTGTCAGCCGGCTTGCAGATAATAGAAAAGGGAATAAATTGAACTTTTACACTGCTGCTTGCTCCACTTTGCCTGTTGCGGGGATAAAAAGAAGAGATAAACCCTTCAACTGTTACAGAACTTTTCTGCTATGCAGCACACAGTAAGAACTGTAAGCCCTAAGAGTTTAGAGCTTCAGGAGTAGTTTTAAGTCTTGGTAAAATGATAGCAAAAGTGTAGCCAGAAAGAGCCAGGTAACCCCTAGTGCTGAGCTGTTACACATGAGGGCATCTGCTCCAGGCACAATGAGGGCTTTGCAACTGGATTTGTATCACTCTTTATAAGGATTGTAACTTACCACTACATTTACTTAGCCTTTTTAGTGATCCTAGCTGAAAAAGGCACACAATTACATTGATGTGCCAACATTGCAATAGTTAAATGCAATGTTAATTTCTTTCCTTCCTACAAAATCCTTTTTCAGAAGAAAACACAGAAAGTAAAAAAAAAAATCCACATTTTAGAAATAATAATAAATTATCTTTTCTTTTTCTAGCTTGTTTTGAAAAACAAAATGAAATATAGGATGCTAAACAAGAAAGTGTTTGGGTTTTTTCCTAAAAAAAGTTATATCCCTTTCAAGATATCTCTTTATTGTATTGAAGAAATTTAAAGCTCAAAATCTTGGTAGCCCATCATTTTTGTAAAAGTGTTTTTGACTGATGTGAAATGGTTCATTCAAAGTTAAAATCTTGTTTTCAGCTACATTTTTTGCCCTATGTGCCTGAATTTGGCAAAAAAAAAAAAAAAGCATCTAAGCTTAAAATGATTTTTTGAAAAAAAAAAAATATTGTGCTTATCTCATTGTCTCATTTTACCTAATATAAAAGTCAAAAAGTTGTTTCTTCTCCCGTTTTTGTTCACAGTTCAGAATCTCTTGGGGTAAAAAAAAAAAAAAAAAACCACATTCAAGCTGTATAATGGATTAGTAACTAAGTGCTGTGCATTTTTCAAAATACTACATCAGATATTCATAACTCTAGTTGGTAGATGAGTGGATGGCAGGTCTATGTTGATAGAGCTTTAATCTTAATCCTTTTCATTGATTTCCCTCATGACATTGAGCAGATATTCTTTGTACTGTTGGTACTTTATGTCTTACATGGACACTGAGAATGATGTGTGTAATAATGTCAGTGACCTGAAATGACAATGTGAAACTAGGAGGAAAGGTTACATACCAAACAAAACAAGCCTGTTACGTTCAATCGAATGCCCTTGATCTCTGTATAATTGCTGAGGACTAAAATTCAAATGCAAGGAATTATGTATGCATTAAGCAGATACTTGCATTGATCTCACCAACCACTATAACTTTCTCAAGCAGAGATGAAAAAATCTCTTTTAAGCTCATCTCCTGTAGCTGTTTCCAAAGAGTTTAATATAGGCTTATCTTTCATAAGAATGTGTTTCTGTCAGCCTTCCAAGTTCCTCATCTTAACCAGCTTGTAGCATATAATATTAAATCCATATCATATTAACAAGAAAACTCTTTTCAACATTTAGTACATAATGTTTTTGCTAGAGTGGAGGTATGTGACCTCTTTAAAGAACACCTTGTCATGCAAATACCTATTGCAATCACACTTTAAAGAACTTGTCTTCAAAAACAAAGTATTGTTGCAATTTTAAAAATGAAGAATGGTATGTTACATTGTTGATTTGATAGAATTTTTCTCTCTCCTATTTTTTTCCCTTTCCCCTTCCTTCTTCCAAACTCCTATCATGGAACTCAGCAGCTGAGCAGCACTCTGTTCACATCACTGCTTCACGAAAACTAAGTAGCGCCTTGGGTGAGAATCTTTGGTCTGTAATTTGTGCGATAAAATCAGATCTTTTGTAGATCAGTGTTCTATGGCCTGCAAACAGCAGACTTGTTGTTCTCTCTGTGTTGCAACCCATTTAATTTTCTTTCAAGATTTCACTTGTGTACCTCTCTTGTATAACTAAAAATTCAATAGTTCCTTATATGTAGTTAGTATTTATCTTTTCCTATAACAAACATAAATCTGGAGGAATAGACAATCTATTCCTATACTTAAAAACTATCACCTACCTTTATTATCTTTTTATTCTTCTCTACAGGATCTCTTTGTGACATTGTTCAATTATATTATTCAAGTTATTAACATTTTCAGAGTAAAATAATTAGGTTTTTTAGTAGTATTTCTTCTTAAAGAGAACACAACACAACTACTTTAATCATATAGTTATTTGTTTTGAAGCTTCAGCAGTTGAAATGGAGCAGAAGGTACATGTCTTGACTATAAAGGAATCTCTTGGAGGAGAAAAACTCTGTATGACCTTTTATTTCAAACTAAATAGGGCTCTGGCTAGCGTGGAAAATAGATGAATCTGACAGGAGGTATGACAATTCCATACTTTGTGCTAAAAATAAAAAAATCTGATTTTTTAACTGCAAAGTACTCTGAATTGTTCACTATTTGAAAGTTTCTTATGCTGACTATAAAGAAAATGAAAATAGTTAGACTTAATACTGAAGCAGTTTTTGCAGGCTGGCCAACCATAGATCAGTCTAAAAAAGTCCAAAAACAATGAAGAAAATACTCTCTGCAGCTATATTAAATATGTATGTTCTGAATGTTTTGAATTTAAAATAAATATTTATTTTAATAGGAAATATTTAAGGAAAAGCATACTAGAAAAATGGGCTGCACAGTCTGAGAAATGTTATCTGACACTAAGCTGAGAGATGTCATTGATACACTTGAAGGATGAAATGCCATCCAGAGGAACCAGGACAAGTGCAAGAACTGAGTCCATGGGAATATATGAGGTTTAACAAGACCAAGGGCATGATGTTGCACCTTGGTTGGGGCAACCAAGTACTGATGCAGGCTGGGGATGAACAGACTGAGATCAGCCCTGTGAGAAGGACTTGGGGATGCTGGTGGATCAGAGGCTGGACATGACTTGGCAATGTACCTCCACACAGCTATGAACTCCTTTCAGGTAGTTGTGGAGAGTGGTAAGGTCGTCCCTGAGCCTCCTCTTCTCCAGGCTAAACAATCCCAACTCCTTCATCTGCTTTTCATAGGATGTGTGGTCCAGACCCTTGGCCAGCTCATTTGCCATTCTCTGGACATGCTCCAGCCCCTCAATGTCCTTCCTGTAGTAAGGGGCTCAGAAATGGGCCCAGGACTTGGTCTCAGCAATGCTGAAGATAGAGGGACAATCAGTGCCCTGCTCCTGCTGGCCACATTATTTCTGATACAGGCCAGGATGCCCTTGGCCTTCTTGGCCACCTGGGAACACTGCTGGCTCATGTTCAGTTCTTGCTGACCAACAACCCCACATCCCTTTCTGCTGTGTAGCTTTCCAGGCACTCTGCCCCAGCCTGTAGCACTGCACAGTGCCAGTTTTTAACACAGCAAAGAGTGCACCTTTCCAAGCTGTGAGCTGCCAGCTTTTCCAGGAAAATGCTGTGGGAGACAGTGTCAAAGGCTTTGCTGAAGTCCTTTACTCATCCATCAGTCAGGTCCCCTGTTCATAACAGGAAATCAGGTTTTTGAGGCATGACCAGCCTTTCCGAAACCTGTGTTGGCTGTTGATGACTATATTCCCTCACACTTGGAATGAAGAATGGAGGTTTTACCTGGCTCTTCTTTTGGTAGTAATGTTTTTATAAAACCACTGTTTATTGTCCTTTACAGAAGTGCCCAGATTAAGTTCTAACTGAACTTTCACCTTCCTAATTTTCTTTCTACATGATAAATGTTGCAACTTCTGCTTTTGTGAGACCCCATCTGGAGTGCTGCATGCAGCTCAGGGATCCCCAGCATGGAAAGGACATGAACACCTGGAGTGAGTCCAGAGCAGGAATACCAAGATGATCAGAGAATGGAGTACCTCTTCTATGAGGAAAAGCTGAGGAAATTTGGTTTATTCAGCCTGGAAAAGAGAAGGCTTGCAGGTCACCTAATTGTGACCTCCTAGTACCTGAAGGGAGCTTGCAGGAAAAACAGAGAGAGACTATTTACAAGGGGATGTAGTGACAAGACAAGGGGGAATGGTGTCAAAGTAAAAGACGGCAGCAGTGAGGCACTGGAAGAGGTGGCCCAGAAAAGCTGTAGATGCCCAGTTCCTAGAAGTGTTCAGAGCCAGGTTGCATGGGCCTTTGCACACTCTGGTCCAGTGAGAGATGCCCCCTTTGTGGCTGGGGAGTCTGGACTAGGTAATCTTAAGATTCCTTTCAGCCTAACCCATTCTGGAATTCTATGATTCTATGATATTGGAATTCTAAACTTCGAATTTTTAAAAATTCTTGACTGATTGCAGATGGTTGCAGTGGTTGCAGAAGGAATGCATGTCACTAAAATTAACAATATATGAAAACACACACACACACACACCACTGGATTAAAAGAGTATTTGAGGATCACATGAGAAATAGGGCAGGGAAACCTCATAATTTAGCCTGTGTGTATCTACTTCTGTCTCAGAAAATAAAATTGACTAAGCTTGTCAGTGTAATTGTGCTTTAACTCCTAAATGACTGCACTTTCTTTTCTGGCTAAACACAAATCAAGAATCCTGGTTAAAAAATTCACAAAGACATTACTTGACCTGTAAATTTAAGCTTAAACCTCCCACATAGATAGATCTGAAAAGGCTATCCTGCCCTAACAAACAAAAAATGTAAATCGAGCCTGAAAATACTACAAACTCTAGCATACACTATCTAGATGCAAATGATAACTCCTTAATCTCCTTTCTGAGGGACTGCAGAAAAACTTATGTTTTTGAGGCTGTGTATTTTATCTGCTGCATCAGTAATGTTTCTGAGTGCTTTTATATAAAAGTCAACAAAGTAAGCTAGTTCAAAATGTGCTACCATGACACAAAACAACTTTTGTTCATACTGCTGCTCTTTCTGCTTCCTTTTGTATTAAGTAATTGGCTTAATTATTTTAATCTGCTCTTAAATGGTATAGGATAAAAAATATGTTCCAAGTTACAAATAAAGTGCCTCTTACCAGCAATATATGTAAATGTCTATGTATATTCTAAGTCATGCTTAGATTTGTAGTTCATTTGTGCTTAGAATTTTCATTTTCATGATGAAATGATAAAAAACATATATCTTGTTATTGTCTATGTGTTGTGGGAAGCCTTGTGCCTGCTTTTGCTGTCCAGGTTAATGAGATTTTTTTCCTGTGCTTTGGTTCTTGATTTATTATTTAAATCTTTATTTTAAAGCATAAAGTTTAAAACAAGAATTATTTAATCTCAATTATTTGAAATTAATTTATTAGTATTACTAACATAGAGTTCTTAAAGCAGATCATCTTTGAACTTCTTACTGTTGTGTGGGGAAAAAAGATTAATTGAAATGAAAAGTATTAGAGGAAGATTGTGAATATGTTCATGACAACTATCATGTGTAAGGAAGCAGACTTCAGAGGATGATATTGAAATTGCTCTAAAAGAAAAGTATGCCAACACTATGCTTGAGAAGTAGAAAGCTGGAAAGATATACATGCATTGATTTGGATTCTGTATTCCTTATGCTGTAAGATAAGGCAATGTTTTCTTTTTAAATTTTTTTTAAGTGCTAAGAAAGGAGCTGGTCAAATGTTTTTGTGAAGTGTTTCTTGGGAAATCATTAGCCTGGACAAAAGCAGGCACGATATGAGAGTATAGCAGGTTAATGCTTCTCATGTGACAGTAAGGAGGACAGGGAAAGAGTTTGGTCAACAGTAACATTAGAAGATAAAGATTTCCAATTTGACTCAAAGCTGAATTTATAGAAAAAGAAATGTTTTTACCCATGCTGTAATGAGACTGGCATAGCAGAGTTTATTTCGTGCCTCAGGGATCAGGTTGCAACAGGCTTTGGAGAGGCCAGACAGCTGATATAAACTAATGCACTCTTCACAGATGTGCCTGAGTCTGAGTGACATGAAGGATTTCAAACACATTTTCCATCAAGCCTTTTCCCACTGCTAATGCTCCCACAGTGGAATGATAGCTCTTGAAACACTGCTTTCTCCCCATGAAAGTACAGCAGGAACTCTCCACCCTCAGAGAAGGATCTGCTCTTGTGGCTGCCTGTCTATGCCTGACTGCAATTGCGACACTCTTTCAAAGGAGGAAAAAACATCTCCTTCTTTGCAAGAGTGAAATGGTGGGAAGAAGAGTGGTGCAGTGACATTACTTGCTGCAGCAACAAGTAATGAACACCATGACAGAGTTCACTCAGCTAGGTCTTCCAAGAATTTTTTGCATCTGTATTATTCATTGCTAATATCGGTATTGTCTGCCCGTTTTTGTCATGTGTTTGTTCATAAGAAGTATATTCCTGCCACTCCTGTATCCATTGTTTTTAATTTACTCCAATTAAGTAGCTGTCATCTTAAGCTGTTTTTGGGGTTCCCAAACCAGAAAAATTAATTAACAATATGTGTTATTAGCATCTGATCACTAATATTATTAGCGAGATGCCTAAGGTGCAAACAAGGCCATATGCCGAAGTCAATAGTATGGATTTTATTTAACAGAAAATGTGTGAAAGTGAGATAAAAAGAAACAGGAAAAAAAAAAGGCAGGGAGAAAGAAAATGAGTGAGAGAAACACAGATTAAGTAGAAACATAGTCATCCTCTCTGTGAATCTGTCAGTGTCCCTTTACTGTTTCTTTTTACTGTGAGCTTCTCAGGGGTGGCAGTCATGCAAAACATTAGGTTCAATGGATTAACATATGTTCAGGTGTATGTAGGAACACCCATCACCTCACTGTATGTACTGGGGATAGTTTTGCACTTTTGCTACAGGGTCTGGATCTGTTGCAACTCTTTGGATTGCATTGGTCCTCTGGTGGAAAACTTTAGAAATGGGTTTTGGGGGTGCCTTAGTGGTCTTTGATAGTCTGCAGCCTCTTCTACTGCCTCTGACATGAATGTCCTGGGTGAATGTGACCTTCTCAGGGATGGGGAGTTTTACAGCTGAGCCAGTTTGTGTAAGGGAGGACAACTGGCATAATGAAAAACACTATTCACTATCTATAGCTGCTTGTATCTCTGGTGGTGGTGTTCACCCATTTTGTCTTAAGTGGATCAGAGGTTTTACTACCACACCCCCAAAATCTCTGCTCCCCCATCTCAGCTGGGGGCAGTGTGAACAAACCCAGCCTCAGAGATGAGCCTCTGGGCTGTGGCCTCCCCCTGCCCAACACAGACAGAGATGATTTTCTGCACAGCTCCTGGGTTTTTTTTTTTTTTTTTTTGTGGATATGTTCTTCTCCTCCAGCCTTGTTTATTGCTCCTTAGACCTGAGATAATTGCACAACAGTGACCTAACTCACAGTCCAAATTTCCATCCACAGGCATCTTCAGGAGTGAGAGCAGGATGGCTTCAGTGGTCACAGGTGAGCAGTTGCTTCTTTGCACTGTGTGGTACAGTTAGCAAAGTCCTTTGGTGATTTTAACAATGTTTGAGCCAACAAATTTTCAGTCTCACAATATGACAGTAATGCTGTTCCCCCTAATAGCTAAGCTGTTCATCATCTGTAACATGTTTCTCCTACAGCACTACTGCTGTCCATATAATGTAGTCCCCCAAGGCACAAAACAAAATGCTGGCTGTACTCTCACTGCTGTACCAGCCCAAGCATTTCATTTGCTTTACAGGATTCAAAAATATCCACTGAATTGCTTTCAGCTGGGAAAGTTTCCTCACTAGCTGTACCCTTTCACAAACAGTTGTCATATACACTTTAAATTCACATCAACACATGGAGATCTTTTAGTTTTTAGCTATTATCATACATTTAGAGCTCTTAAGTGCCTCCACTAAAATACTACTTATGTTCAGCAACATCAAGACTCTTGATGTTATGCTCTACTGCAAGGCACTTGTTTGTCTAGATAAAGTAATTTGCTTTGACAAATCTGTGATACATAGAATGCAATTCTCTCAAAAGGTAAAGCCTTTTTATTATTCTTAGGTTTGCTTTTTATTATTATTAGATTTGCATACACAAAAAAAGTCAATGCTTGCAGGTTATATTAACTGTTTATCAAATATGGTTGACATTGCATATTAAACTTATTAACAGCACATGACATATGCTTCAGGGAACAATTTAATTTTTTCCTGTAGTATTTGTTTTCCAGATGTTCCTGTTTTGTTCTTTCTGCTTTTTCCTAGTAGGTAAGAGAAGAACTATCAGAGATTCAGAGGAAAAGACTGTTAGTAACTGTTGGAAGGAAAATGAACATTTTTATAGCTATATCTTATATTACAGAGAATTTTTTTTTCATTTCTGCTTGCCAGGAATTTTCCAAAGGTTCCCATGTATGAGCCCAGAGTAGTATTCCTGAAACAACCTTTACTACCATGGTTCCAGAAGCAGTTTCATTATTCATTTGGCAAAATAGCACATACTTTATAATGGTCAGCATGGGTAACAGTTCTGGTTAAACCTTAGAGATGCAATTTTACTGGTGCAATTTTACCAGTCATGGGGTGAGGGGAGACATAACAAAAGTATTGGGATGAAATTAATTCCTGGATATGAAAACTTATTTAAAAATTCTCATCTACATTTTTTTTTAGATTTAAATCATGGCTTTCAAAGCAATAGCCATGGATATAAATCTTCGAAAATCATATAATTAAACACAATAGAAAGAATATTATTTATCCATGTCTTACCACCCTCCATCACAGCTAAGGAATAAAATGACTAATAGCAACCAACTGTCCATAAAAAAAATGTAAAATGAACTGACTCCTCACTGGAATATCATTGTGCATCCAGACTCTAAACAAAACAGCTTATTATGAAGACACTTATAATATGTGTGTCATGGGCCTTGTTTATTTTGCCTCTACAAGACAAACAAAGGGAGTACACATCCCATGTTAAACCAAAAAGTTACCTTTGCCCGTGCTGGGAGGAGATACGAGAATGAGTCGAGACATTTGTGGGTAACTACAGATTGTGTATGGTGTGCTTGACTGGATTAGATATCAAATCTTTTGCATTCTTTTTTCTAGTTTTGAGTTGTAAAATTTCCAAAAATTGTATAAGCAAGTACGACAATACCTAAGTGTATAATACTGTGCAGTAAACAATTATTATAAGATTTTGAAGCTATGTCTTCTCCTTGCTGTCTCTTTTTAGACACAATTTTTGCTTTACATATATTTTTAAAAAATAAATCTAGAAGTCTTTGTTAAGGTTTCTGTGTGTGTTGCATATTACATTATAGATAACTTGTAGATTCTAGTAAGTTCTGTAGATAGCTCTACGGAGTTATGTAAACTATGCGCACCTGAAGTACTCACTGGGAGCCAAGGAATCAAATGAAACCAAACTGGGTCTTAGAGCAGTTTGAAAAGCTGATGTCCTGTCTGACCCCAAAACAGTTTTAATGATTTGGGAAGAAAATAATTTCCTGGGGGGAAAAAGCAGTCAACAAACAACCTCCCCCACAAAATCAAACAAAGTATCGAAAACAAACCAAAAAACAAAAATCCCAAAAAACCCAACAAACAAACAAACAAAAAACCCAACAAAACAAAACAACCCCCACCCCCCAAAAAACCAACCAACCAAAACAAAACAAAACAAAACAAAAAACAAGCCTAAAAAATCCCAAGAGAACTAGCCATTTGCGATGCATGTATGTTGTAGAAGCAGTGTTGTATATAGTAAAAAGATCCTCACAGTTCTCTGGTAGGATGGGTCACTGCACCCACGGAACCTGGACTTTTGGCTGTAGTCCTGCTGCTGCTACTATCTAAACTCTTCTTATGAGGTACTTTCCTGTGACCTGAATCAAGATTTAATAGACCTTAGTTTTTCATTTGTATTGAGAAGGGTATTAATCTACTGGCAATCAGATCATCAGATTTATTCCAGTTTTTATTTTATAAATATTAGAAGATGAGTAAAGCTTGTTTAAGAAGCCCTGATGATTTTTCCTCTCTAACCATGTGATAGAAGTTCTTTGCAGATGGTATTTCTCTTTTAAATTAAACTCATTCCTTATTTAATCATATATATTATTAGCTAGACTATTCAATATTTTAAAAATCTTTTAATTTGGTGTATGTATCTGGTTTATTTTTCATGATTCAGGTATTTTCTCTTGGACAACAATATGACCAGAAATATAGCAAGGTTTAATGATATACAGTATTGCACCTCTCATGGATGTTATATATATAGAAATAGACACAATAAACCATATTCAATAAATTGTTCAATTCATGAGCAATTCCTCACAAGACTAAAAAGATGATGAAGGTGACATTATCTACTTATTCTTACTTACATTACCCAAGAAAGATACAACATATTTCTAATGTCTCAGTATACAGGTTGATGAATCCAGTGGTTATAAATTAAGTTCTTCATTCTCTGTGAATTTCGTACCTGTGCCAAGCTAATAGAAAGACTGATTGAATAGCATTCAAAATTGTTCATACAAGTGGCCTTTAAAGGCTAAGAAGATGTTATGCTTAACCCCATGCTCAGAACAAATCTGAAAGGAATTCTAAAATGTTTTAAAAATTAATCAGCACCCATTTCTATTATATGTTCAGAGAAAGAGCCTCTTTCTACAGTGATGCTGGAGTTTGGAAGAGAAGGCTTACTGGTAATTATTCATCAACAGCTCAGAGTAGGACTGAGAAATGAAAGACAACACAGACCACTTTATTTGGTGAGAAAAATCAACAATATTTAAAAAATCACATCTCAGGTAGCACATATAATTATTTTTCTTTTCACAATTCAGATTAGAAACCTCTAAAACCTCTGAAGAAAATGTTTATGAGGAATGTAACCCAACTTCTTTCTACAGGTGTTTAATTTTTTAATCTTGTCCAGCAAATTTTCAATATCTCTGACATAATGGTTTCTTCTAAATTAAAATTAATTCATCTCTGTAACATTTGACATTTTATCTTACTCAAAAATAAAATCATTAACTGCTTTTTATTTTTCCTTCTTTCATCTGATCTATAGTCATTCTCTTGAATGTTGTATACTGGCTAATTTAATGAAATGCTTCAATATGTTATAATAAAGTAACTAAATATGGTTATTCAGAAAACATTTGGACCTTTCACATTAGGGTGTAGAGCTACTAAATTAAATAGAAGCCATTCATCTTGAGCTGGCTGCAACATTGTTATTCCTAGTGAGAAACACCTTAATTTGTTAAGAGTGACAATGAGTAAATATATTTCTATGGCTTCTGCATTCTATGACTTTTATTGCATAAATTCACCACAACCTCTTAAAATACTAAATTGGAATAATTTCAGATGAAACATTGACTCCCCTGAAAGCAGAAGGGACATATGGAGAGTTCTTGACAGATTAGACGGCAGGATAATCACCAATCATATGAAATTGAACAAGGGCAATTGCCAGATTCTCTACCTGGAACGGGACAACCCAGGATTAACAGACAGGCTGGGAAATTAGAGGCTGGGAATCAGTGCCATGGAAAGCAAATTCTGAGTCCTGGTCAGTGGCAAGCTGAACATGAGCCTGCAGTGCCCTGGCAGCCAGAAGGGCCACCTGTGTCCTGGGGTGCATCAGGCACAGCATCACAGCTGGGCAGGGGAGGGATTGTCCTGCTCTGCTTTGGGGCAGCCTCACCTGCTGGGGGCAGTCCTGGGTGACACAAAACAAGGAAGACATTGAGCTGTTAACAGAATGTCCAAAGTGGGTCAGAAAAGGTGGAGAAGGGCCCAGAGGTGAAGCTGTATGAGGAGTGGCTGAGATCACTTTGTCTGTTCAGCCGTGAGGGGACTGATGGGAGACCTCACTGCTTCCTCATGAGAAGAGGAGGGGCATACACAGTTCTCTTCTCTCTGGCTGCCAGCAATACCAACAATCACCGAGTTTACCAGAGTTCAAGAAGTGTTTGGGCAATGCTCTCAGGTGCATGGTGTGACTCTTGGGGCTCTTCTGCATGGGGAGTTGGACTTTAGTGGTCCCTTTGTAGGTCCCTTTGTAGGCCCCTTTGTAGGTCCCTTCCATCTCAGGGTATTCATTCACTGGTTCTATGAAATCACACAGAAGTAGCATAATTTTAGACTAGACTAGACTAGACTAGACCAGACTAGACTAGACTAGAATAGTTCAGCTGGAAAAGACGTAGAATAATAACTTTGTATAATTGATTGATCTCTTCAGGGCCAGCTAGAAGATAAAGTACGTTATTAAGGTCTCTCCAAATGCTTCTTGCATGCTGGCAGTCTTGAATGGTTGTCTCATTGTCCAGATTTTTTCTTTTGAGTTCCAAGTGGTGTTCCCTGTTCAGCCAAACTGCTCCTTTTTCTCATTTACTTGCATTAAGACATGGTGGAATTGCCTGCTCCTGAGATTTTAAAATTGGTCCTTAGACAATTGCCAGTACTCATATGTGAGAACCAAACTGGCTGGGATGAGTAGTGGTTCTGCCTCAGTGGCTTCTGCAGGAGGCTTCAACCTGACACCATGGAAAGCGGGATACTGGAAGGGAGATATTTAGTCAGGTTATGGTGAGAAGACTGTAGCCATGGGGGTTGGTATGTTGATGGAATTACACCATAATAGGTCAAGGTTCTGGTTCTTGTTCTCTGTTGGTTAGGGACCTATCACATATAAGGTCATGTTCCTAGTCCAAGTTTGCAATTGGACCCCTGCCCTCAGAATATGCCATCTATTGTTACATTTGCCACACACCTTGGTCTATGGATCTTGCCCCTCACATTGTGCTGTTTCTCTGTTTGTTATTTTCACTATTAAAGTTTTTTATTTTTTGGGCAGTTCCATTGTTCCTGTCCCTCTATTTTTTCATGCTCCCTTGGCTAGACTGGACTCGGGGTTGCAGCGAGCTGGACTGTGACACTCACAGACTTCTAAGCCCTCAAAGGCAGATTCTCAGTGTTCAGTTATAGGTAGGCTGTCAAGTAGTTTAGTTTGGTGTACTGAAATCCAGAGGAGCAACTCTGCTGACCTTTGTACCCATTACACTGAAAATTCTAAACTCAGTCATTTTGTGATAACTGACAAAGCCAGCCACCTACAACTGCATATCCCACAAGTCCTCTATTCACAAATTAGAAATCCAGGAGTGCATCTTTGCTAGTTGACTTACTGAGTACTTGTGACCAGAAGTTATCTCCTACAAACTTCTCACATTTCTCAGGCTAGCTTGTCATAGTAGTACGGTACTCCCGTATGTCTGGGAAATTGAAATCCTGCACAGGGGCAAGGGTTGCTGATCTCTCTTAATTTCCTATAGAATATCTTATCAGTGCTATCATCTAGGCTAGGCCATTGGGCCATTGGTAACAGATGCCCAGTATAACATCTCCTTTGTTTTTTATCCCTTTTTTTTCATACAGTGCTTCACCTCCACTGTGCCTGCCCTGCCTATCCTTTCTGAACTTCCTGTAGCTCTCTAGTTGTGCAACTCATTGCACCAAGTATCACTAATATCAAAGATGTCATAATTCATAGAACCAACCAATTAGGCATCTGGCAGAGAACTTGCTGTGTGAATTCTGCAAAAATAAATTAAATGAAACAATGATTACTAAATTTCACTTAAGCAGTTAAATGTAATGCCCAAGGCAGTTCCTCCAGCTTAACAATCTATAAAGGTGCATGGATAATCCTTGTTCTGTTCCCTCCACCACTTATGAGAGTAAATACTAGTAATTATTTATATTGAATAGAGGACTGAGATACAAATCTTGTTGGAATTTGGTGGGGTGTACAGATAGTTAAGAATCCAAATTCCAAAGTCTAAGTATTCCCTGTTGATTCCTATAGGGTGTGAACTGGGCCCTGGATCCAGAATCTCACATACTTGGGTAATATTTTGAAGCATAATGTAAGTTAGAGAAACATTTTAAAATTTATTCAAATTATTCCTTTGTAAAAGCTTGGAAACTATGGAACTTTGCTAGAGAATAAACAACTTATATTAAAAATCTTAAATTTTCCTGTTTAAAAGGGATTTTCTGTGGGATTTATAAACCTAAATTATTACTAAGTTGTCAGCTGGTGTAAACCGCATTACTCATGTAATTTGGCATACACATTGAACATATCTGAGTTGTGGATGAGAGTTGTTGATAAGTTCAGTGTCACATAGACTGCAATTGTTAGAAGTTGTTTTGAAAAAAACAGGTGCCACAAATAACAAAGAATATCCCAGTTATTATGGTTATTCCCGGTTCCTGGTTATCCAGGAATACATTTCCATGCTTGCATGAATCAGACATATTTCTGTTCTTATGTCTAACTTGGACAATGCAACCATATCTCCAGCTTCTGTATTTTGCAATGAAAGTGCAGGGGAGGGATCTCATGCCAGGATTTTATGTACATTCTATGCTGAACCATCTCAAATGTCGTGTATCTTTTATCTCTTTAACTGTAGATAAACTCATGATGGTATTTGAAATGACAATCCCATTATTGTGCTTCATTCCCAAACTATCATTTTAACCTGTCTTGGTTATAGAATGACAACTGTTTTCTTTTTAAAACTGTGACTGCTTTCATGGATATGTGTCATTCAGACAACCAATGGTTCCTCTTCATGTGAAGATTTTAAGAACACAAACATCTGAATTTATTTTTTATTTTGGATGCATAGCAACAACAGTACCAAAAATACTGCTAGAGGTCTTATGCTTCTGTACAATAGATAGGCCCTAAAATATCTAAGCATGGGAAAAGTGCTCCATTGGTCATCAAATAATCCTGATTCCTCATTGCAGTCATTCCTCATTCCTCTCACTGGAAGATAAAAGACAAATTGGAAGGGAAGATCCATTGCTTTTGTGCTACATCTGAATTTGATACGTAATAGACTTCTAGTTCAGGGAGCTGGGGTTAAAGAAGTTTGTTTGACTATATGCTTCCAAATACCCCCAAAATAAAATGTAGCTCCATGTGCTTGTTCCAAAAATATTTCCAAAATACAGTTTTTAAGATTACTTTTAAAATTTAATTCTGTAGACTTTCTGTACAGGAAAAAATATTATTTTCAAATATTTCTGAAGCTTTAATTTAATTTTACCGTATCCATTCGGATAACCCAGAATTATTCATTCTTGCAGAGTGAGACAAAAATTTGCACAATAAAAATAGACATATCTCAGTTTGATTTTTAAATAAGCTGAAATGGCAAAAAAGAATAGGCATTGCTGCATAAATGAATAGTACATGTTTAAACAGACTCAGTTGTTCCCAGGAGGAAACGACAGCAAATACCATCATCATTAGGCTGTTGATTTTACTGTACATCTTACCCCTTTATTATGTATTCACCTGGAGCCTGATTTTCATCTTATTTTTGTCTGTGTGAGATGATAAATCTGTTACCTTTTTCAACCACACATAACTCAGAAGGAAGAACTGGGTTTCCTTTTTGAGGTGTGCTTTTATGTGTAACAGAGGAGAATAAACGGACAAAGAATAAGCAGTTCTGCATGTCTTATTTCCAGAGAGCTGCTGGCCATTATATTTAGGTAGACAAATTGTTATTTGTCTATCGGTAGGTAGACAAATATGAGCAAGCCAAGATCCAAGTGGGACAAACAATCATCAAATAAGAGTATTCTATAGATTATTTTTATTGATAACTTTTTCAGTCCCAGGTATGTTTTAAAATTTCATGTTGGACAAATCAACAGCCCTTTTGTGCAATTGTTTTTGCAGCTGGTCAGGAAAGAAGGTATAGTATCAGTGGACTCCTTGTAAAATGCAGCAGCACAGTACAAGCCAGGTAATGCAGCCTGTTTGGTTTGCATTAGTAAGAAAATTATCAGAAGGTCAAAGGAAGTGATTTTCCCTTCTATTCAGTACTGATAAGACACATCTAGGGAACTGTATCTAGCTCTGAGCTGCCTAGTACAATGTCTTATTGGAGAGAAGTCCATTCCAGGAACACAAATGTGATGAAGAAATTAGCACATTTCTTTCTTTGGAGAGAGATTGACTGGCTTGGGACTGGTTCAGACTGGAGATCAAGATGGCATGTTATCAAAATGAGTAAATACCTAAAGGGAGAGTGCAAAAAAGATAAAACCAGGCTCTTTCCACTGATGTTGTGACAGTGCTCACAAAATAAAAGATTCCAAAGTACATCTGAAAAAAAGAAAAATAAAACATTTTTACAGAAAGCGATCAGAGTGAAACAGCTTGCCTATACAGCAATTTTGGAATCTTCATCCTTGGAGAAATCAGAGGCCCAGGGGACAACAGACTTGGACAATCTGCTTGTGGTTCAGTAAGGGATTTAACTACATGACATTCAAAAGACCCATTCTGTGATCCCATGAATATGAGGGTCACCTGGCACTACTCATATAAAAGTGAGAAGTGATTATCTGAGTGTGGTGTGCAGCCAGTCTGCTTTCTGGTACAGAAAGTGTCACAGATGTGCTGATGTTTACTGGAAAGGGAGGAGAATTAAAAAAAAAAGTTAAGAAGAACTAAAACTCTGAGAGTTTTCCAGAGAAGAATATACACTGATAAAATATTTGCACTACAGTGGCTTTTCATCTACAGGCTTTGTTCAGTTTTCTTTTATTTATTTACAAGATTTAATTATGATAATAGCATGAGGAACATCTAACAGAGAAAACAAAACAAACCATAAAGAAATCAGGAAGGATAGTAATTATGAAATCTTTTTTTTCCTTATGTATGATATGTGACACTGAAGCACTCAAATAATATGTAACAAATACCCCAGGAGAGTGAATCTACAGATAACAGATTCATATTATTTTAGTTCTGATATTTTCATTAAAAAGTCAGTAAAAGTCAAGTGTAATAGATTCCTCCTGTGAAGTAACAAGCTTTATAATGTGCCATGTAATTTTGAGAAGGTCTGTGTAAGTGCCTGAATGATCAGAATTGAGGTGCTCCTGAAAAATACAATGCAAAGATATTTTTTATTATGCTATCTTTACAAATCATGCTACATTCTTGACTTGCAGGGTTTTTTTTTTTGGTAAAGGAAGATCCATAGAGTTACAGATACTTTCTGAGTTTTCAGCTAAAGAAATATTACGCATTTAAGTTCTTATGAAATTAATTTTTTAACCTTGCAAAACTGACTCTTTCACATTGCTTTCCCATTTAGAGTAACATTAAGGGTTTTCTCAGTCAGTTAGAAAACCTCCTAGGTGTGTTTTTATTTTCTTTGCCTATGCAGAGAAAATGCACCATTTAAAAAAAACCAAACTTATTCTCTTGCTTTCTTTTCTTGGATCAAATCCTTTCCTTGAATGGTTCAATACTATTGTCAGTATTGAAGCAGTGCACCAGTCGAATCAGCCAGGGAAAAGCAGGAAGAGATGACAAACAGGTCAAAATTTGTATTCAGTCTGTGCTCAGCTTTCCCATGTGTAAAGTGAAAATGTTTTTCACTTTTCTCAACCCATCCATGGCATTTTTAAGTTACACATCCTCATTCACAAGACTGCTTCTTCATGAGTTTTGGGACAGTTGTCAGCAAAAAATGGCTCTGATGCCCATTTAAAATTGACATACAGTATGCTTGCCATACACTGCTTGCATTTGATTCACACACCTTCCTTCTGTTCTTAGAGTGGCACAGTGAGAAAATCAGACTAAAAGGCCAAAGCATATGATACTTTTGTTGAAAAAATTAGGTATTCAGGGAATTGAGAATGAGGACCAGCTTTTCTGAAGACATTTATAGATACCTAAATTGTTATTTCCCCCATTTTTTTAATAAGAACACATTTTAAGGCTGGACTGCTGCTCAGACTCCACTTTCACCAAGGACAATGGGAGGTAGGGAGCAATTTTTTATTACGATTACAAATACCCCTGAAAGAATATCACTCTAAGAAACTTGTGCTTTTGAAGTCTCTATAAAGGGGAAAATTGTTGTGTCAGAGATAAGAACCACTCTGCTCCAAAGTTGTGGTCAAGTGCTAAATCTGTTCCAGCACTTTGTTGTAAATGTCAACTATCAACAGGTTAAATATATCAGCTTGCATCTATTTCATTCTATTTCACACCCCTTAGATAAAGCTTGTGGTGACCCTTCTGAGCTTGGTTTCAGGCCTGCTTTAGAGGCAGAGATCACAACCATATCTGATTTGTTGGTCCTTTAACTACAGAAAGCAGCAATAAACAACGGATGCTACAGTGGAATAGGAAGAATGGGGGAAAACAATCCTTGCTTTTTAAAGAGAGAGAGTTGCATGATCCCAAGGGTTGAATAATCACAATAAGCCAACTGGTTCTGAACAACAATGGGAAGATACTGCAGGCAGCTGTAGTCTTGTAATGCATCTCCCCATGCCAGCAATGTGCACTCTTAAACATGTGTTAACAAGACTTGTTTGAAGAGGTGCTTAATGTTAGCACCTTCAAAGCTGGAAGGGCTAATAAGAAGAATGAAAATGTCATGTATTTCATTTGATGTGGCTGTTGTTCCCTCAAAGCTGCTGAAATTTGCATCTTTACAAACACATACCTACACCACCATACCCCAGCAGTCTTCAGGAATGTAGAAGTAATTTGAAAAAATGTAGAAGCAACAGTACATACCCCCACCCCTTGCAAATTTCTAACATTCTTTTGGTTTATCTTGAGGACTTTCAGTAATTTATGATGAAAATTCAGGAAATTATTTTCATTTAGATTTCATTTATTTTGCTAGAATACATAGTCTAGTTTAAATGTGATTATAGTGCTAAGTCTAACATGTTTTTAAATGTTGTGAGGGGAGTGATAGTAGATAAACCTGGTGAATAGCTATTGATATGTGCAGTGTGTAAATCACAGGTTATTATTCAGCTGCAAAGTCATTACCTCTTTTCAATGTGAATATAAAATAATCTAAAGAAGGGAAACAGAATATCACATTTTGTGAAGGATCAGTGCTGTGTCCCTTGCACATCTAATTGGGAGTAAATCCCATAGCTTAACTATCAGGGTGATTCACTGACACTAAAAAGATTAGCACAGCTAGCAGATTCAGTTTCAAAAGATACTTTCATCCACACAGATTGATTAGGGTCGTGGGATATCCCTACAGAGTATGATTAATTCTAGTGTATAGCATATTCTCTTTTCCATGCATGATTATGCATGGAAATGTATCTAGTGACCCTCAGATTACTAGTAGATTCATTTGTCTCACAGCTAGAAATAAAAATTTATTAAGATACAGTAGAGTGAAATATATGAGTGCTTGGGAGAAATAGAATCACATTAAGTTTTGTGTTCAGTCTAAATCTATAGCTGATAGTGCAAAGGTGTTGTTTACTAAAGTTACCTCTCTTTGAGTCATACTCCATAGTGGCTAGATGAGGTTGACACAAGACTCCTTTAGGCTTGCAGTGCAGTGCAATGTTTGCATTCTAAAGACTCCAAAGGGAAAACTGGAATAAGTGAACAGTGACTTTGAGTTTTGAGTGTAAGACTGCTTGTTTTCTGAGCTAGCTGAACAACTTGTTAAAGTCCTTTGATGTTGTAATGTAGCACACATATTTTGATCCTCTAGAAAATATGTACCCACCCACATCTATCTAGGTGCAAAACAAAACAAACTAAAACCTCCTACCCCAAACAATCTCGAGTCTGCTTGGAAAAGCTCAAAACAAACTAGCTATTTCTAGTCATTAGTCTTCATACATACCGAACATCTAAATCTTACATGTATGCCTTTTTACAGACAATTATTTTATTTGGTAAAATTTAATTTCTACCTCATATGTCAACATTTTTGTTAAACTAACTTTTAATACATTTAATAGAAGTGGGCTACCACCTTCAGTGGCACAGGTAAGAGCAGTGCTGTCAGAGGTAGGGCAGCAGGTTTGGGTAACATATGACAAGAAGCTTGCTCACTGATGTCTTCCATGTCCCACAACCCCAGTCAAACTGAGTCAAAGCTCTGCTGATTTTGTTAAAAGACCAAAAAACTTCTTCAGCACTGCAAGAGCTGTCTATGTTGACTTCTCATTCATCTTGGAAGTGCCTCCACAAATCTACAGCTTGCATTAATCAACATACCTGCACTGGCTTCAAAATAAACTTTAGTTATGCCAGTTAAAGTTACACACCTACTGTTATTATTTTGTAGGAGCTGGCTTAGCACCAGCAATTTAGTTTTTATGATCAGGTGTATCCACTTTTAATGATACTGCCTTAACCTTCAACTGAACTTCAGATGCTAAAAAATAAATAGTAAAATAGGTTCTCCCATCATGTTTCCTGAGTTTCAATATGTTTTTTTGATCAAAAATCTTTTTCAATAAGATAAAATGAATTGCAGATCTAGTTAAAAAAGACCCCATTGTGTCATAAACCCAAGGGAAAAAGCTGGACTTTCAATCTACCTAGCCTCTAAAGTCATTTGCAGGCCTCCTCTCTGTGTCAGTACTACAAAAATTATAGTGTCCAGACAATGCCTTCATGTCCAATGGAAGGGGTTTGGATGTTATTCTCCAGTGTTATCCTGGATAGTTTTTCTGAAATGCCAGTTTGCTTCTTTAGAAATCCAGAAGTTTATTTAAGAGTTTATGTACTTTTTAACCCTATGATTAGAAGAAATACATATCAGCAAGAAAAATCTATGAAACCTTTTGTTTTCAGAGATTACTTGCACGTACCTCTATTATGTCTGCTGTCATTTCAAAAACAAACTTCATGCTTCATGCACTGTTTGAAAACAATAGTGAGCTTCTGTGATGACAGCTTCTGTGATTACACATACAGTGTAATTCCTTGGAAGGCTCTTCTTTAGAAATCAATTTGGTGTAAACCTATCTCTGGTAAATGAGCAAAAGTAAGTAATAAGTGGTCAGATCATATGTTTATGATGGGCATTTTCAATAGCTGGGTAATTGGAACAGTGTGTTTAAGAATTTAGATACTATCTTTGTATCCAGCATTAATGAAATATATTTTTAATAAGCAATGACTCATGCAAAAAAAGGAAATAGATATATGTAAATGAATTAACAGTGTTTTTTTTTCTCACCTTTCCATTCCAAGTTTTCTTTCATATTTTCTCTCTCTCCATACAAATATAATAGAGTAATTAATCATGACATTTTGCTTTTGACAGTTTTAGCCTCTTGAATACATTTATATCATCAGCCAGATTCTCCTTATGCCACATCCTTTGTTTTGCTGTATCGTGCCCTGTGTGCCATCTACAATTCACCTCCAGCAACATTCTACAGCCACTCAGAAATGATTATCTATATGAGAGATCAATAAAATGAATGTCTATTTATAACACACGTTACAAGGGGCATGCCAACATGACTCTCATATTCTCTTGTGTGAGTGCTGTCTTAACATAGAAAAAGCTGTCAAAAACCCATTAGAAATAAATCACTCTGACACCATCATTCAGCTTTTCTAATAGCGGGGTGTCAGCACCTCAGTATTTTCCTGTGCTGATAGATGGGAGGGGTGGGGAATAAAGTTCTCTGTCAGTACTAAAGACTTTCAACGCTCGAGTTCTGGAGTGGCACGAAACAGAAACAGCACACTTGCAGAAGAGTCACTGTCACAGACTAGTGATGCCAACACACTGGTGTTTGGTACACTTGAAAGTATGTCTAATTAGTTACAGTGAGGGACTCTCAAAAAGATTCACATCAGAATAAAAATGGAAATTATTGACTAGAATCACTTCAATTTAAATTAATCCCATTCCCTGGATGTTGCATGTTTGCTCATAGAACATGATGGCACAGGATCAAACTGCATCTCGTGTAAGAAAAAAGCCTCCATCTGACCTTAGTGACTATATATGCTTATATGAGCAAAAAACACAGCTCCTTGCAACCTCTGTCATCCATTTCATGGGATGATATAACTAAAGTGTTATTATTTCTGGGTCTGCTCTGAATATTACACAAGTCTGCTCGGAATAACACACAAGTCACACAGTGGCCAGCTGCAATCAAGGGTGTGGGGTTATCGAACAAAGCATTTAACAAGTGATTTAGGTTGCTCTTTAAAATAACTAATATAGGTAAAAAAGAATCTAGGGAAAGTAACTAGTATTTTCAGTCATTGTTTGGGTTATACTTCACAGCAGATAACTGTTATTTACCAGATTTGCAGCCTGATTTTCCACTTTTTGCATTATTTTTCAAGATTGAATCATGCAATCCTTTTGGAAGAAATCCTGCAAGTCAGCAGGATCTGTTTATTTAGCTTATTCTCAAACCAGGCATACACAGGAAAGAAATTATATTCATTTAGATCGGTATGTAGCAGAATCTTGTGCATTGTTGTACAAAGCTGAATATATGGTCTCCCTTCCTGTGTGAGAAAGCCCCAAAGGTCTTTCTGTTAGAGAAAGAAACGGGTACAGAATATGATGTGAGATAACAACATCTACAACAACTTAGGTGTCAATCTGTTTTGCTAGGTAAATGTGTTTAAAAATTCCTGACCACAACCTGAAGAGAGAAGATAAAACTGGTTCCAATTTGTATGTGAAAGTATCAAGTAACTGAGTGACATAACTTGGGCCATGGTGCTATCCTCTCCCTGAAGTTCTACATGGAGTCTTCAAGTATTCAGATCAATTTGTTTCAAGATTGGAAGGGAAAAGACATTTAAAACAGTGTTGGAGATTTTAGTCCAATAAGTATTGAGTAGAATGAATAAAGTAATTTGTTTTTACTGGTAGAATTCTATGCAAAATTAACTGCTTTTAAAGTTTTACAAGTAGCCAAGTGACGGTTTCAACTTGTATTTGTGACATGGAAGAAGTGATGAAACCCCAGACTAAGACACAAGATAACTGAAACAAAGAAAAATACGATATATTAGTATATATATGCAGAAAATAGGACAATATACATAGTAATTAGCAATCACAGAAGTTAAGTGAAATTATAGCTACAATAGTGGAAACCCCTCGTATTCAAGAGAAGGATTTTGATAGACCATTTGGTGAAACATGGACTTTCAGGGAGTTTAGACCCCCAAGTTCTTGCCTAGCTGCCAAAGGCTTGTTGTCCTGTCTCTCAGTTGTGGTATGGATGGGACACAATTTCTCATTGAGATGCTGTGGCTTGTCTCCAGTTTTTGAAGTTGACATTAGATGTGGTCTGCTGGCTTGGAAGTTGGCAGTTAGGTGTGCATATTTTCTCAGACCATTCAGCAGGAGTAATAATGCACAAAGGCAGATCAAATTTACCTCTTGCTGAAATGAGAAGTAAAAGGGGGATGAGTTAATGCTATGCAAGCTTAATTTTGAATTCATAGCCAGCCTTCTCTGACATGCATATTTGTGCTTTCTCTTTGCAGCAATAAACAATATATTCTGGGATACCACAAAACAGTTGATGTTAACTGTGTTTCACTACCTGTTTATACTGTAAAAACAAAGTGTAAAAAACCCTTTTAATTTATATATTTGACATAAATTTTGGGAATATATAACTTCTTTCGGAAGTAAGTTAATAACTTATTAATATTTGTAACTTTATAGTGCCTTAGTGAAACTTTTGATCTTTAAAAGTCCTTCCTTCCTTCCTTCCTTCCTTCCTTCCTTCCTTCCTTCCTTCCTTCCTTCCTTCCTCCCTTCCTTCCTCCCTCCCCTGCATATCATTAGTACTGTTGGTGAAAAATGGCATGACTGATGGCAGATTAAGATTTAGAAACTACTTTTCCCCTTCATTGGCTAGAACTGAATAATGGAAACCTGTACAAACCTAACTAGTTCAGAAACTTCTCAAGTTTATTATTTATATTAGCTACTCATAATTTCTTCTTTTGTTTTTTTTGTTTGTTTGTTTTTTACAAAGCAGAAAGTGCACATCCAGGGAAGGAATTCTGTTTCTGGCAATGAGGACTTCCCTACAGCAGAATCAAACAGCTCAAGGTATAACTAGGCAAGGTAGAATAAAGGCTGACCTGGACTTAAGATGTAAGAATTATGTAGCCTTGCATTTACAAATTTAGAGTTTTTTAAAAAATATTATCAGTGATTGTATAAAAGTATTTTTCATTAGTAAACAGATTTTGATTTTGTGCTGAAACTCATCTCTTACTTTGTCCAGAACTCCTCTAGATAGAAATGGGACTGATCAAAGTAAAATATTATTTAGTCCAAGCAAGACAGCATATTTTGTTATACACCATCTGGAACCTTGAGCAAATCTGGTTTTCTTTCTTTTCTTCTAACTTCTGATACTTAAAAAAAGGTATATATATAACACCATTAAGGAATGTTAACCTTGTTCTATTCCCAAGAGAGAAGTGCTGCTGGTGACAACTAGGCTGTAATCTCTAAAGGAAATATTGGTTGGCAAAGGCAGAAAGCAAAGATGTTAGAAAATGGAGCAAAGAAAAATGAATATTAGCATCCTCACAGAACACATTTGAAAGGGCAATCATACTTGATGAATGAGAGGCAAGCTGTGGCTGGAGAGTAACCAGTAGGATGGTAAGCTGGATTTGGATTGTTGCCAGCATTTGGATTGTGTGTGTGTGTGTGTGTGTGTGTGTGTGTGTGTGTGTGTGTGTGCATGTGAACATGCCCATGATGACATTATTGGTCTGTTATTTGTCTGAAATCTTTACTGGTAGAATTTCAGAGAAAGGAAAAAAAAAACCCCAAAAGTAGAAGCAGTCCTTTTGTTTAGTCAGTATTCAGTTTGTGCAGTTTGTCAATGCATCTTTGATATGAAACTGACATTTTTTCAGCATCTCCCAGTCAGTAGGGGAAAGTAGCATCATAGACTCCTAGAATGGGTTGGGTTGGAAGGGATCTTTAAAAATCCTCTAGTCCAAGCCCCCACAATGAGCTGTTAATAACTTTTTTTCGCCCACCTTTTGGAGACTGAAAATAAACAAGCCTTCACACACACTAGACTGCTAAGTCCTCCATCAGCAATATGTCCACAACAGTCTGTTTTGCTTAATTCTAGAAACACAGAAAATGGAATTTACCATCTATAATTTAAAACTAACATCTAAATGGTGTATTTGCATTAAAAAACCCCTCATGAGTCAGCATGCAGTTTGTTGAATAAAATGGACTGAAGGAAATATATTTAAAAGAATTATTGACATAAAACTGCTATACAAAGTGCGCTAACTCTAGAAGGTGATTTTTTAAGTCTGTGGGAAATGTCATCAACAATTTTTCTTCTGACATTATTGATATAAGCATTGTAATTTCTGTTAAGATTCATTCTTCTTATTGGGAAGAAGGCAGAAAAAATTGTATGTGTGTAAACATGTATGTACAAGATTATGACTGTCAAAGGCTTCATACCTTTGTATGTAGATGATGTATGTATCATAGATGATACTAAACAGTTTAATTAATGTTCCTTACTGGAAAGCCTATGTCAAAAGTTCCTACACAGACTCAGACCACCTGTTCTGTTTTAGATTTCTGCCTCTACCTTGCTTGGTTGAGCAAGAGAAAAACCTTAGTGGGATCTCCCAGGCACATAAACTCAAATTATGCAATCAGGCTCATCATCAACAATATGACTTTGGTCTTATGTAATAACATTTAATCAGATGTTATTAAAAACATGCAAAGGATTGTTGAACATATTGAACAGGTGGAAAAATTGAAGTAATTGTAGAGTGACTTATCAAAGCTCAGCAGAAACACTTCAGAAGTCATGTAATCTTTTTCCTGCATTTGTAACCTGTTTATCTCCAAACAGCTGTAAGTTTCATGATACATAATTGAGATTCTGACAGTTAGTCAAGCAAAGCACATTACTAATACTGAACAACAAAGATGCATTTATCTATATATTATTTTAAATCTGCTTTCGTTACTTTCTGAAGTTGTTAATTTTTAATCTATATATTGTGTTTAAATTATTTCTACTTCAAACCCATCTCCCTGAAAATTTTAGATCTGAAACGTAAACTATTTATGTGCCAAATGAATACTTGACCTATACAAAGTGACTAATTGCAGGAGAAGGTGAGATATCTGAGAACTGATTTGAGAGTATCTAGAGGAGAGCTATGAAAATGCAGAACAACCCACAAAGGAAGCCGTACGAGGAACAGCTGAGGTCACTTGGTCTGTTCAGCCTGGAGGAAACTGAGAGGAAACCTATTGCAGTTCCAGGTTCCTTGTGAGGTGATGAGGAGGTGCAGGCACTGATCTCTTCTCTGTGGTGCCCAGTGACAGGATCTGAGGAAATGTCATGAAACTATGTCAGGGGAGGTTTAGGCTAGGTATCAGGAAAAGGTTCTTCCCCTAGCCAGGGTTCTGGCACCGGAACAGGCTCCCCAGGGTAGGGGTCACAACACCAATACTTACAGAGTTAAAGAATCATTAGGACTATGAGCATTAGGATTATGAGCATGCTCTCAGGCACATGGAGTGATTCTTGGGAATGACCTCTGAAGGGCCAGCAGTTGGCTTTCAATCCTTGAAGGTCCTTTCAAGTCAGAATGTTCTACAACTCTATCATGCTGTTAAAACCTGACAGATTTTTTTCCACCTGTAAACTGATATGTTGTCATTGAGATTCAATCAAATCTCAGTTTTTAGGGTAATATGATTCACAGATGCAACTTGGTGCAGATACCATGGGCCTGATGGGGATAAGTGCACTGTGTACGCCTTAGAATCTGAAACAATCATAGTTTTTATGGAAGCAAACCGTGTTTCAGAACTTGAAAATTGAGAGGAGGGAGACTTTTATATAAGTAAACTTCAGAAAGAAGTTATAATCTCAGCATATACAGGCACTAAAATAGAAACCTGGAACCAAAGTAACCCTCCAAAAGCTATGGACATACTAAATTAAGTCTGTCTGCAGAATCTTTTTGCAGCTTCCTTCACACTTGCATGCATTGCAAACTGGTGCATTGTCTTATCCCCAGGCACATGCTCACTGCTTCAGAACAAATCATAGTAAAAACCCCTGGGTTGCTATGCTGCATTTTTGTTCTTTGCCCCTTCAGTCCAAGCCTTGTCTTGTACACATTGTTCTGATGACTCCCTGACAACAAACCTTCTCCTCTTTAAACCTGCGTGCTGCAGTGATGCACATCCATTTATATTCACAGTTCCCTTGGAAGCAAGGGGGAACTGTGTCCCACTGCTATGTGAAAAGGAGCACCCAGGATTCATAGATGCCTGTGGTTGAAAAGGAATAGAAGAAAAGTAAAAAAAAAAAAAAAAAAAGCTCACCAAGTTTTATTAGCATACTATGCATGGAAATGTATATGTATTTTACATATAATATAAATAAACAACAATAGAATAAAAAGAAAGAGGGAAGAAAGAGGAAAAAAGAGGGAAAAAAAGTGGGGATGAGACAGGAGAGGAAAGGGGACCAGCAGTTCTGGGTCTAGCACTGATTCAGCCAACAATTTGTCCAAAGTCCTGGGGTGTGCCACACGGGCTTTGTGAGAGTAACTTCCTGCAGATCAGTTTTCCCCCCTGGGCTTTGGTTCCTCACTCTTCACATAAATAAACTAGCAGGCACTTTCCTGGTAGATACAGTCTTCTGTTTCTTTCTGCAAATAGTTCAGGAAGCTTTGAGGGTGTTTTGCTGGTCTCAATCCCCCTTGTCTGTTCCTTGATCACATTTTGTCACTTGCACAGTCACCATGGACCTGAAAAGGAAAACTGGCTCCAGAAGGGTGCTGCCATGCCTTCATACAGCCCCCCTTCCAGGTACATTCTATTCCAACCAGCCTGCTTGAATGGTTGTCAAAAGAATTTTTTTCATGGAAAGATTTGTTAAACTTTGGAATTGACTGCATAGGGAGATCATGGAGTAACCATACCTGGAGAAGTGTAAGAAATTATTGGATGGGGCACTAGTGCTGTGGTCAAGTTGAAAACGTGGGAGTGGATCTAAGGTTGGACCCAGTGATCTCCGAGGTGTTTTCTAACCCAAAAGATTCCATGACTTCGCCATTGGTGTTTGAGGAAGAGCAATGCATTAGCTCCTTACTGCTCAGGCTTCTAGAGAGGAGAGATACTATCACAGCCTTTTCAGGATTTACAGCTGAAAGAATTGAACTTTGTCTCTTCTCACAATATTTTTGTTTAATTTATTTTTGTTCCAAAAATAAAAATGCTTTTTAAAGACTTAACTGTATCCAGAGGAGAGATTAATATTTTATACAAGGGAGATCAAATGCATGCTGTGGGTGTCACTGCCAGTTTTGTTACAAGAAGCATACAAAATGGGTATCAGACAAAAAAATACCAACCCTTAGTGACACCCTGGGTTTGGTTTTGGCTATTTTTCTCATTCTGAGAAGGAGTTGCACTGAATACTTTTTGAAAAGCCCTGTGGGATGGTTTGTCTAAGGACGTGGCGTACATCCCTTGTGCGGGTCTCCAGAAGTGTATGTGCTGCCACCAGGGAGTCTGGCTAAGGCAATGTGACTAAACTAGTGCTGGTCCCCACGTCAGCCAGGCTCTGCTCTCAGGGTCAGGTGGAACATCCTGAAGCAGTCTCTAACTTTTGATTGACAACTCCTGTGGTTCTTGGATTACACTCTCCTCCCAGGCACAGACAGGCACCTTTTTCACCTATGAGTCAACAGGGCTGCACCCAGAAAAGCGTGACAATAGAGGTGGGGGTATGTAGTTGAGCAATTATAAACTCCTTATTATCCTACAATAGAGGTTTTCAATAAGCAAACATAAAGGGAAAAGAAGTAAGAACTATTGTAAGATAAGATTATTCTAATTAAATTTAATTAATGTACTCTTGCACTACAGTTTTTGAATTCAAACTAATTTAATAAATACATTAATTATGTTGATTACATGGAAATTAATATGGTAATTCACTATGCCCTTCAGTTTCATGAAAAGTGTTAAGTCTTTTCCCAATTGATATGCTCAGAATGGAGGAGACTGGGGAATAATAGAACTCAGCATTTCTGTCCCCTCAGAATCTTTCACGGTTAATAAGTCCTTTTGTAGAGTTGTTTTTCTTAACCTTTTTTTTCTAGATGGACCACTTCACTTTTAAAAACAATCCATAGATCTCCCCAGTACTTTTGTTAGCTGGAAGGGAAAGTAATTAAATGATTATTTATTATTTAGGCATTAGAAAAGTCTGGTTTGTACAAAAATGTAGTGTGCTGTGATTAAGAATGACACAGTTAAACAACGTAACCGTATATCCATCTTCAGAATCCATCATATATTGTCAACTTTGCATATGCATGTATTTTTTCTTCTCTTTGCATTTATTTGAAGTTCAAGAGCTTTTGTGAAGGAGAGCTATTGATTCATGAGACCCTATTTATGACTGCCAAAAGACTGAGTAGTACTGTTTTAGAGAGCTCCTCTCCAGTCATGAAATTTGTATGTGGGTATGAACCTAACTGGATTGTTGATGTACTAGTTTACTGGAAAGAATGTGTTCTAAAGTTTGTTAATCCTGCCTTCAAA
The DNA here is from genome assembly GCA_013400215.1 of Cisticola juncidis. Classification (NCBI taxonomy): domain Eukaryota; kingdom Metazoa; phylum Chordata; class Aves; order Passeriformes; family Cisticolidae; genus Cisticola; species Cisticola juncidis. The sequence continues at coordinate 28,513 of VXBR01000010.1, read as the reverse complement.
CCAGCCTAGATATTTGGGTCTTCATTGAGTGACTAAATCTCATTGTCTTCATGGTGTTTGTGAAACAGATCTGGTCAATCAGATAATATCTTCTGTAGAAATCTGGCAAATCTGCTTAATCTATGTACAATGTGTGCTCTGTTTTGCACCTTTCAATCCTGACCTTTGCACTGTCCAAAAGACTGGGCATTTTGACTGACTGTGTTTGTGCTCTAAAGTATCCTTGCATAATGATCTCATCCAGCTGTGCAACCAAAATGTGACCATGATATCTGTACCAGAAACAGGCAAAAAACACCTGCACCAGTGGAAGCCTTCATCACCATGTTAATGATTTTTGCTATGCTACCTCTGACTTATGCAGTTTGAATAATTTAACCTATAGTATATTTCAGGGACTTGCAGACTGGGGACCATATTCCAGTCCTGAAAAGTGAATGTGTGTCTCATCAGGTGATCCCTGCAAAGAGAGAGAGAGAGAGAAACAAATGGGACACATGGTTTGTACTGCTCTTGGTTATCTCATGCCTGACAGTGAAGTGGAAAATGCCAAAACTCACTTCAGTACTTTAATAAAGCAGTCTTCTGGTTTCCGTAATAGCTAGTAAATTGAGCTAAGCAATCACAAAGTTAAGGGACTCTCTGAAGAATCAGAAATCATTCTCGAAGGTAACCTCACTGTGCCATTGCTGAGTGTTACCAGTATGCTGTGGGAGTGCCTGTGTCAGGTGTCCCACTTGACAGAGGGACCTGTGAGTGGTGTGACATGGCACAACAGAACTCCTGTAGCAGGAAGGCCAACAGCAGAGCTCTGCAAGAAGCTTGCAGTGACCTCAGTTAGAGGGATCAGAGTCAGGGAAGGGGACCAAGAGCATTCTGCTCATGTTTAATGTCTGTATTGAATGTAATGGATCTGGGTTTTTTCTCCCTGTAGTATTGGAATTAAATCAGAGAACCTAGAATGTGTTTTATGAATGAACAACAGGAAAATGTATTTTAAAAAGCCTCTGACTGTACCAGAAACAATTGTTTTACTGTGGTTTTACAGAATATGTACATATATGTGTATATATATGTGTGTGTATTTACACATATACATATACACATTACATCTCAAATGCCACACTTATCTTGAGATCAAAGTTATTTTTTCATACATATTTATAATTCTTGTTTAAATAGCAGATTATGATAGTTTTTAAAAAATGTATTTTAAGATTAAAGAAGCCTATATACCATTTTTTACGAACACGTTACGTTTTTCTTCCCTCTATTCTCTGTGTTTTGACACTACCCTTTAGAAAAGCTATGCATTTAAATTTAGCCTCTCTAGTGAAATTTTGACTCCATTTAATTTCAGGAAGGTGGATGAATAACATTTGACTTTCTCTACAGTTGCATGTTGTCTGAACACCTTGTAAAGCCAGGCTACCTACATTACAAAAGGCACTTAGGGAATTGCAGTATATGACACAAGTGACCCATTTAATTCTTTCATTCTTAAGCTCCCCAGTAATCAACAGACTGGTATTTTTAAATTGCCTTTTCTAAGTATTTGTACTCTCTCTTCTTGGTGCAGTCCAGATTTCTAACATAACATAAGAAATCTCAAAGATTTTTAAAAGAAAGTGTGTACAAGTATGTTTAAACTAATTACATTATGGCTAGGAACTTTGCTGTCATATCTGTTTCCCTATCCTGCCTTTTGGAAGAAATCAAGTTACCATGGGTCATTCTGAGACTAAGAGACAATGTTGAAACAAACTACTGAGACTTTTCTCTAGTGATGTCATTTTATGTCATTAATACCCTTGGTTAATTAAATATAAAATTTCATTTCTTGTATAGCAGAGAACTATGAAATACATTATGATGCTTTAGTAGACTAGAAAGGCACACACTTATCTTTTATTAAGTCTTTTCTGAAGACATCTGTTTTAGTGTTGTATTAAAGACATTTAAATTTAACTTCAGCCTCTAATAGCCTATTGTTGGTGTTGATAGCTGAATGCTGCTTGCCCAACTATCAAAAAGATTTAAAAGTAATTTGCTGAAACCAGTTAGCTGCTACCTGGTTAAAGAGAAAAACAATTTGGCTTGGCCTTTACATTTTTTCTAACTCTTCCTTCAGTTTCAGATTGATGGTTTGACAGTTGCTTTATAATATGACAGAAGAAATCTTTTAAGAATCCTCTGGCATTCTTTTTCTTTATTTTTTTATTTTAAGTACATGCCAATTGTCAGAATGCTCGTTATGGGAAGACCATTGCAGCATTCTTTTTCCAAAAATTACTGGTCAATATTTTAGTATTACAGGGGGGTTCATAATAACAGGAAATATAATTTGTTAATTTCATTTTTCGAGGCTATACTGTACTGAAAATTATTTTTAGCTAAACCAAGATTCAGGCAGAAGTGTAGTAAATCATTTCTTTTCAGGGATGAAGAGAGAGTATATTATCTGCCAGTTAAGAAAAGGCCTTGGAAGATGGACAAAGAAGATCAATAAAACAGAGAATGTGTCATCTCTCTCAACAAAATGTGCAAATCTCAGAAAAAGGCAATTCGTCTTTTCCTTTCACTAGGAAATTTGTGACTGGGACGCTTCCATCCTGTTCTGCTGGAGTAACAACAGTGGCTACCAGTTTAATAATTCTTCTGGGAAAATGACATCCCTTCATTTAAACAACCTTTTTCTTACTTTAGAACAATCTATTTTCTATGTGGCAATAACCAATCTTCTTTCTTATTAGTTACAGAAAGTTTGAAGGATAAGGCTAGATGATGCCTCCCCTCTAGGGAAGGGTAAATTCAAGCTTTTTCAATAGTACTGAAGTGACTCAGGATCCTCCAGTTTATTTCAAAAATAATACTAGAAAACTTTAAAAATTAATTTTTTTTCAGCTTCTTAGTGATTTGACAGATTTAAGTCAAAAGCAACTATATCTCACAACAGTTTATTTCCCAGAAGTTACTATATACAAGGGTATCTGAAGTGCAGAAGGGAACCTGAAATGATGTCTAAGCTTTGAGCAAATGCATACAAATTTAAGTCTGACTCTATGAAGCTAGAGGACAAAGAAAAACTCAAACATTCTTCATAAGGAAATGATAGTTTTTTTCACTCATGACAAGAATAGTGTATTTCTAAGGGGTTTTGATTCCAACTTCTGAACTCATTTTAGTTTTCCAAATTGCAGTGAGGACTGATTTTTATGTCAGAAATATGTGGTGGAAAGAAAAAAAGTTGGTGTAGAAATACAGGATTATCAAAAGAAACCAAACAAAGAAACAAAAAACAAAACAAAACAAAACAAAACAAAACAAAACAAAAAAACCACAAAAAAACCCCAAACAAACAAACAAAACAAAAAGCCCACAACAAAACCAAACCAAACCAAAACAAAACACAAAAAACCCCATCAGAATCAACAAAGTGACAGAGATGCTCCAGGTAATTTTTTTTTTATGAAGAACTGGTAAGCAACATTTAGTTTTGAAGGATAAAAGTTATGAATAAATCTGTGCTTGTCTGGGTCATGTTTCTCTATATGTTCCTTTAGATTATGTCTAGTTAGGGACAAATCAACCCACAAGACTACACAAGGCAAATTGAACTCAGCTAATGCCAGGTGATAATTGTGCCTTTCACAGAATCACAGAATGGGCCAGGTTGGAAGCTATGAACCAGGTGGACCACAGTGAGTCATTTGTTCCAACCTCCCTGCTCTGCTCCAGCAGGGTCATTGTAGAGCACATTACATAATCAGTGTGCCCAGACAGTTCCTAAATATCTCCAGTGAGGGAGAGTCCACAACTCTGCACAACTCTCCAGTCTGTTCAGGTGGAAATTCCTGTGCATCAGTGCCCANAGCAACATTTAGTTTTGAAGGATAAAAGTTATGAATAAATCTGTGCTTGTCTGGGTCATGTTTCTCTATATGTTCCTTTAGATTATGTCTAGTTAGGGACAAATCAACCCACAAGACTACACAAGGCAAATTGAACTCAGCTAATGCCAGGTGATAATTGTGCCTTTCACAGAATCACAGAATGGGCCAGGTTGGAAGCTATGAACCAGGTGGACCACAGTGAGTCATTTGTTCCAACCTCCCTGCTCTGCTCCAGCAGGGTCATTGTAGAGCACATTACATAATCAGTGTGCCCAGACAGTTCCTAAATATCTCCAGTGAGGGAGAGTCCACAACTCTGCACAACTCTCCAGTCTGTTCAGGTGGAAATTCCTGTGCATCAGTGCCCATTGCCTCTTTTTCTATTGCTTGGCATCAGTGAGAAGAATCTGGCTCTTGAAGCCCTCCTCTCAAATACTTATAAGCATATTTGATCAGGTCCCCTCTTAGTTGTCTTTTCTCGAGGCTGAACAGGTCCAGCTCCCTCAACCTCTTCTCATAAGAGATTTCTCAGTCCCCTAATCATCTTTATGACCCTCAAGAGGCTCCATTCCAAGAGTTCCATATATCTCTGGTACTTAGGGACCCAGAACACAAAATTCCAAATGCAGCCTCACCAGGGCTGAGAAAAGGAGCAAGACCATCTCTCCTGACCTGCTGGCCACGCTTTTTCTAATGCACCCAGGATCCCACTGGCCTGCTTGGTCACCAGGACACACTGCTGGCTCATGGACAGCTTGTTGTCCTTGAGGACCCCCAAGTCCTTCTCCACAGAGCTGCTTCCCAGCAGGTCACCCCAGCTTGTGCTGGTGCCTGGGGTTGTTCCTCCCTCCCTGTATGTGCCTTTGTTGGATTTCAGATAACTTTTCTCTGCCCGGCTCTCCAGCCTGTTGAGGTCCTTCTGAAGGGCTGCAGAGCCCTCTGGGCTGTCAACCACTTCTCCCAGCTTTGGGTCATCAGTGAACTGGCTGAGGAGGCATCTGCCCTCCACCCAAGTCATTGACAGATAGGGCAAACAGCCCTGGGCCCAGTATGGAATCTTGGGAGACAATACCAGTGACAGACCTCCAATCTGACCCTGTCACTGATTGTGACCCTCATTCAGCCAGTTCTCATTATCCACTCATCCAGCCCAAACTGCTCCCGATTTTGTCTATGAAAGACAGTGTCAAAAGCCTTGCTGAAGTCTAGGCAGACAATATCCACTGCTCTCCCTGCATCTGTCCTGGCAATTGTTTCATCATAGGAGGTAATTAAGTTGGTCAAGCATGTTTTACCTTTATTGAATCTATGTTGACTACTGACCACCCTCTTGCCCGTGTGGATAAAAATGGCTTTCAGAATGAGGTACTCATCACCTTTACAGGGACTGAGGTGAGGATGACAGATCAGTAGTGCTTTAGGTCCTTCTTTCCATTTTTGAAGACTGGGATGACTTTTTTTTTCCTTCAAATCTCAGATATCTCTCCTGGTCAAAAATGACCCTTTGTGAGTTGCCATTAATATGGTATCCACCACCTCTCTCAGTCTTTCTGCTTGTCTTTATAGAAGGGCAGGCTTCCCTCCTCATCTCTGCAGGCACAGACACTCCTGTTAGTCACATTTGCATCTGTTTTCAGTCTGTTCCCTCCTGAAGAACCATGTAGACAAGACTGGTCATTAATGGGTTCTACTAATCTTGGCCTTTATTGGGTGATGACTTGTTGATGAAAGGATTCTTCCTGTTGTCAAGTTTCTTGGTTATCTGTGTCTTGTCTGGTACCAATTTAAAATATTCAAATGCCTTATTTCTGTTCTGTGTCTGATTGAGGAATTTATATTATTTGCAACACTAATGTAAAAAGATCATCCTCTCCGACATAGAATTATACAATGGTTTGTAAACAAATTTAAAGCTAAATATCTTTTGCTTGGTTGTTGCATTCAGAAAAAAAAAAGCTAATATTTCAATCCTGACTGTACTTCAGAAGTTGAGGGAGAATGTGTGCTGTGTGCTGCAATAAGGATGTGTGTGTGTAGGGAGAAAATTCAGTGTTAAAAGGAAAATAACATGAAGGAGGTACCTGCAAAATACATGATAAAAAAGGAGAAGTATTTTAACCATGATACCTAGAAGGACTTTACTTACGTAGCACTTACAATGCTAAGCAACGTAATTGGTGTGTCAGCTATAGAATGAATGATGGTGTACTTCAGTCCTGGGAAAAAGAAATCTTTGCATTTGCTCCTTTTTATGAGTATTTACAAGAGTGTGGGGACAGGGGAACGGAGTTGGATATGAAGAACATATGGGTCAGCAGTCCCCACAAATGAAAATGGCTTCGGGTTTGGCTGAAAACCCATTAAAATCAATTTATTTTCCAGAGATACAGGCTCTATAAAATATTTTTTTTTATTATTTATAGAAGAAATAATTTCTCAAGGTTATGGGAACTAGAGAGAAAACTATTATCTAAATTAGTCCTAAAAGCAGAATCAAGTATTTCTGGTGCTTTTAATGTGCATTTCAGTTGTTGTCTGAGACCTTAAACTAAGCACTGTTTTATGTACAACAAAGTTGTCCATGTGATGAACTCAGTAATAAATAGACAAAAGAAGTGTGTAAGACCCACAAACATGTCAGTGTTTATTTCTTTTTGTTATGCCATGAGCACAGCACCATGGTCTTTTGAAGAGTGATATTACATACAGCATGAGATTTCTGTTCAATGAGGTTTAAAGCTTTTATTGTAGTATGTTTTGTGAAGATTTTTGTACTTGTGGAAAGTGTAGGCCACTTACGGTCATGTAACATTGCTGTGCACAACTTCCCAAGGGACTGCATCAGACTAGGCTGCTTGAAGCCATCAGACACTGGAAGCATGGGACTATCTTCTGCATTTAAACTCCATTTCCCACTACATAATCCCTCTCCCAATCTCTGGGATGTGAAAGACAGGAAAAATCACATGCAGAAATTAATTGTATAGATCTTGAGATTCTGAGCCGCAGCAGTGTCAAAACAAAATAAGTGGAATATTTAGCTGTCTCATGGGGAGAATGCAGCAATATTTTGTACAGTTTGAGGGCTGTAGGTTGCCTTAGCATCTGTTGCTGGACATTTTTGAAGTGTTCCAGGATGCAAAGCCCACAGGCAGATGAACTTTTTGGATACACACAAGTTATGATGTGTGGTTGTTTGGAAGCTTTCTGCACTGCGCAGTCATTGCCATGTGGAGAGGAAAAACTGCTGTGATTTGTGAATTTGCTCCAGAGAAGACAAATAACTTAATATGAGTCATATTTCATCAGTCGTTACAAATTTCAAATACTCCTAAGCTTTGATCCTGACTCAGATACCAGGTCTTCTTGCACATTTCTATTAAAATGTGTCCACTTCCATCTCCCCAGTGGCATAAAAAAATCTAAACCCCTTCCTAGATTCAGGCAGAGGGAAGACAAGCAAGCTTGTATTCTTGAAATAGTTTCCAAAATGCTATGATTTCAGAAGAGATATCTTTCATAATTCCTGAATATTCAGCGCATGTCCACATTGTTACAGCAACAGGATTATAAGTATTTGTTCAAAGGAAGCTTGGGATAGAAATAGTTTAACAGGTCTGTCCAGGAGGAAATTAATAAAGTCCCAGTAAATTGTGCAATAACAGAAGTGCTAGTTTTCATCAATTTTGTGGTGGATTTTTGCGCCGTGAAACACATCACGTTACTTACTGAAAGCAAATAGAGCTGCATGTCTCCAGTGAGCATCTGTGCATGTCTCACTAGCAGAAGATATACTAGTGCACTGACTACTCTCTAAAGAAACAGGAGATTATTTTACTATAGTTCATTTTTTATTAAGCACAATAATTAATAAAGTACCTAGGCTAACATAACAACTCTCAACATCTGTTCCCTAACCTCAACAGAGCAGTAAAACATGAATTACACTAAAGTTAAGTATTATCATCAACACCTTCAGTTTCCTGCTCTTTTGAGACAAAAAGACATCAGCCAGAAAATAATTAGATATGTAAACAGAAAAGCATAAAGGATGCTGTGGTAGATGAGTAATACAGGATAAATAATCAATGAGACTCTGCTTATCACAGATTTAGGACAAATGATGGGAGAAGGTGAGAAAAGAAAGGGAAAGAAAGGGAAGAAAGATAATTTAAAAAAAAAAAAAAGTCCTCTACAGTCCTCATAGTCCTAAAATCCCTGAAAAAAAAAAAAAAGTTCAATATGTGCTTTAAATTACTCAATGGCTTACCTCCAAATTTCCAAAATGGATTTCCTTTTCTATAGTGATGTGAATTAGGTTTTTATCTTGAAAATATTATTTCTTAGATTACTACACCAATTGGTATCTGAAAAACAATGGAAAATCTGTCAGCAATTAGCTGAGATTTTACTTTTTCATTTTCCTTTAGGAAAAAGCTGAGTCCTGAGACCTATGCTATAGATCTTCTAGAAATTCATGAATTATGACTGTAATAAATGTCATCAGAGATGATAAAGTAAATATATTTGTATACACATGGAAAAGATACTGAACATATAGGCTTTTAAGTGTACAAATCTACTGTCAAAATAAAAAAAAAGTAAAATCCTGTGGCAGTGCATTAATTTGGTTTATTGTTCTCTGTATTAATTCAGTTCTTTGTACCAGTTCAGTTTCATGTACCCCTACCCCCCTAATTAATATTCCTTTGTCTCCCTCACATGAGTTATTCTTAGCACACACCTGTGCCTGTTATGTACCTGTCAGGTAACTGTCAATTTTCTTCCCGCCTTTGTAAATCCCTCCTGTTTCTCTTTGATTAGTCCACGTCCTAACTCCCCTCCCCTGAGATCCCTTGGTAACTGGCCCTTGTTGGCTGCTGTTGGCTGACCACTCCCTTTGCTCCTCCCTGCTAGCCCGGAATAAAACCCCTTAACGCAGTCAATTCCTCAGCCAGTTGTGAGCTGAGGAGGTTTGTCAATAAACCCCTCCTGTGAGCATATAACTGTCTCCTCCTTTCCTTGCCTTCGTTGACGTCTGTGTTACCAATGCTTGCTAGGCTCTTTCAGGACAAGGACCCACAGGAGTCAGCCCTGCTTGAGTTTCTTGCAGGCTGACCCTCAACCGCATCTGGCCGGGGCCAGACACGGTGATCTCTAGCGGGCACTGTGACAAAATCCTAGTAACTGTACTAAATGAAAGACAAAAACATTTGGATTTGACTTGTTTGACTGTGTCACTGTACTTGGTCTTATTCCATTTGTTCATATGGCCACTGTCAAAGGCATGTCCAAAGTCAGCAGGATACACGGAATTTTTTTTTTTTTTTAAATTTTGATTTTGTTTATTTTGCCCTTCTGTTTCCTTTTAGCATTTTTCTGCAGTATGATTATGACTTCTGGAACTGATCACCACAGCTTCCATACATATCCCATATATTAGCCTATCTTCTATTGCTGACACTTTAGCTGTAGTGAAAAGGTGCCACATGTCTGAAAATTATGGTTTAGAATAATTTATTTGTTTAATTTGATCTCTGTTTGGAGGCAGAAGGGTACAACATACTCATAGAAAAGTACAGTTTTCTTAGGAGATAGTTTAAAATAGACCCTTCCTTAGTGGAGAAATGTATGACACATGCTCTCTTATGCTGATAGCCAGAAACAACTTTGTTATTTTTATCATTTATATTGGCCTTCTGCTTTAGACCCATTTCCTGAAGAGATAAAGTATACTTTAAAAGCATTGGTCTTCCCTTGGAAGGAGATAGTACAAAATGTTTTGGAAAAATCTACAGAAATAATGGAATTATAATGGGAATAAATACAGGAGCTGCATGACAGTTTTGCCAAATTATGGTATTTCTTTTTTTTATTATTCAGGATATACTTTTGAACTATTTTTTTTCTATGTGAGCAAATCACATTTCATAAAAACAGAGTGCACTCAAGGCAGAGTTAAAAGTGATCAAAGATACTGAGCTATTATAATGTATAGTGACATAATAGTGTTATTACAGTACGAATGCCTCACTCCAAGATCTTGTCAGCTGTAAGAGAGTTATGTTTTCATCTCTGTAGTGACTAAAAGAAAAAAAACCAAAAAAACACCACCATTTTAAAGTTGTCCACGGTATCCTTGTTTTGTTCACATCAATTGTACAACAATGAACAGTGTTCCATGTTTAGATTACTATATTGCCCCAGTGTGTGTGATGGCATCATGCTGAAAGTTTTATGTGTGTGTTTGTGCTGAGATTTGTTGCATTAGTGTTTCACACACAGGTTGATTTTGCTTTGTTTTGTTGAGTCAGATTTGCAAACAGAGTGTTTGAGAAGTTGTTTCTGGATGCCCCATGTTCAGAACTTTACTGACAGGCGTACATCAAGAAGCAGCTGTTCTGGAGAATTGCCATTAGACTTCACTTGCATTTGAATAGAAATAGTTACCTTTCATGAGCAAAAATGTCAATATAAAGAGGGAAAAACCCACTAAAAATCCAGCATCTGAATGTCTCTTTTTCAGATGTTAAAAGGATATGTTACCCACTGAGAAACTAAAGTATTTCATAGCTACTGTGAAGGCAGCACATATAAATATACTTCAAAGGAGAGAATCCCATACAGCTCTAAGATTTCTCATGTATTATTAATACTTGGGTCTGGATATTATTTAATCGTAGTGTGAATCTGAAGTACTAAAAATACTTTTGATTTAATATTATGCAGGCTTGCAAAGGCATTGTACTGTTCAAAACAAGCTTATGTCAACTCCTTGACACAGGTCTGTTCAGGGTTCTGCTGCTGGAAATTATAGCTTTTCACCCATGAAAACACTGCTGGATTTATCTGGATCAAGATTGTGACCTCCTCATCCAAAATTTTATACAAAACCTACTTAACATTCAAAAAAAATCCCTTTTGAATACAATTATACAGATAACTTAAAAATGAGAAATAACTAAGAAGTAGGTCTTTCTTTGGAGATGTCCAGATGAATGGATTTTTCTACTTGTACTTATTTCTCTAGGTGAGTTTAATAATGTAACTGGATCTTCTCACGATAAAATCATTCATTGAAACAATTTAAGTTGACCTAGTCCCAAGCCATAACAAGCACTCTAGGGCTAACAAAATATGTGATAACTTAAATAGAGAATTTGAAACAGAACAATGTTCAATACTTTGGTTTTTAAATATTTTTCTGGTCTTTCTTTTAAGCACCTTAGTTTTACAGAGTTACTGAAGTCTATAAGACAGTGACCTTTTTATTAACTGGGGAAAAAAAAAAGAAAAAAGAAAATTACTTATTTTAGCACCTATAATTCCATGTAAGACCTAATGCTACAAAACAATTACCCTAAACTGAATATTTCCTGAAAGTACTGAGGATGTTGTTGCTCACTAGAAAAAATATTTATAATACAAGACATGTAAAGTACCTGGTGATGAAGGAGTTTAAATAATGATAATCACATTACCAATTTTCAATGAATATGTTGTCCCCATTTTAATAATAAAGAATATTTAGGACTGAAGCCTTATATGTAAACAAAAGGGCAATTGTTTAAGGTTGAAAGGTAGTGTAATGTAGAAAGAAAGCCACTACAAGTTTAAAACTTCAATTCAGAGATGGTCTTCATGAACACCTGGCTCTCTAGCACAGATTTTTTTCTTTTTTTTTGTACTGCAGTATTAAGATGAAGACCTAGAAGACACATGGTTGCTAGGGGCAACTCATTGCTGTAATGTTTATAGCAGACCTTGTAAAATTAATTCCTATTTCAGAGTAATAGCCTTAAATGTCAAGGGCACTTTGATATGGATGTATATTCTTAAGTACATAAGAATATCATGAAATCATATGGACATTTCTTTTTAGAGATTTTATTTTTTCTTAAAATCTCTATCATACCTGACTGAGATAGAGCTAATTTTCTTCATAGCAGCCTGTATGGTGCTGTGGTTTTGGTTTGTGACCAAAACAGTGTTCATTCCGTAAACGAAGTATTTATTATTAGTAAATTGTGCATGCACAGGGTTGAGATTTCTTTTTCCACACTCAGTTCACACTTTACAGAGTTCACAGAATCACAGAATCACTAGGTTTAAAGAGACCTTCAAGATCATTGAGTCCAAGCCAGTTCTAATCCCTCAACTAAACCATGCTACCAAGTGGCATGTCCAATCTTTTTTTAAACACATCCAGGGATGGTGACTTCACCACCTCTCTGGGCAGACAATTCCAATACTTCATCACTCGTTCTGTAAAAACTTTTTCCTAACATCCAACCTTGGTGCAGCTTGAGACTGTGTCCTCTCATTTTCTCATTTGCTGCCTGGAGAAAGAGACCAACCCCACCTCACTACAGCCACCTTTCAGGGAGTTACAGAGAGTGATAAGGTCACCTCTGAGTCTCATTTTCTCCAGGCTGAACAACCCCATCTCCCTCAGTCACTCCTCACAGGGTTTGTGTTCCCAGCCCCTCACCAGCCTCGTTGCCTCCTCTGGATGCTCTCAAGTGTCTCAAGGTCCTTCCTGAACTGAAGGGCCAGAACTGGACACAGCAGTTGAGGTGTGGCCTCACCAGTGCCCAGTACAGGGCAATAATGACCTCCCTGCTCCTGCTGGCCACACCATTCCTGATCCAGGCCAGGATGCCCTTGGCCTTCTTGGCCACCAGGGCACTCTGCTGGCTCATGTTCAGTCAGTTATTGACCAGAACCCCCAGGTCTTTCTCTGCCTGGGCTCTGTCCAGCCACACCGTCCCCAGCCTGTAAAATTGCAGGGGTTATTGTGTGTAAAATGCAGGACTCAGCACTTGGACTTATTAAACTTCATCTTATTGGACTCAGCCCATCCATCCAACCATTCCAGGTCTCTCTACAGAGCCTTCTTACCTTCCAACAGAGGGACACACGCTCCCAGCTTAGTGTCATCTGCTAATTTACTAATGAAAGACTCAATCCCCTCATCCATGTCATCAATAAAAATATTGAACAGAGCTGGCCCAGCACAGACTCTGAGGGACACCACTGGTCACTGGCTGCCAGCTGGGTGCAGCACTGTTCACCTCCACTCTCTGGGATTGGCCATCCAGCCAGTTCCTGACCCAGCAAAGAGCAAAGAGTGCTCCTGTCCAGGCTGTGGGCTGCCAGCTTTTCCAGGAGTGTGCTGTGGGAGACAGTGTCAAAGGCCTTGCTGAAATCCAGGTACGTAATATCCACAGCTTTTCCCACATCCACAAGGTGGGTCACCTGGTCATGAAAGGAAATCAGGTTGAGAGAAATCACTCTCCACCCACAACAAAGAGTGTAAAGACATTGGAGGTTGGTAGGGGACAGAACTGAGGCAGCTGACCCCAGCTCACAGCATAACTACTCCCTGTCACATGATGTCATAAAATATATGTTAAACTAGTAAGTAAGAAAAAGGGCATATATTCTATTCAATAGCTGGTTTTGTACAAAATATTTTTTTCTTGAGACTGTTGTATTTTCTTTAAGCCTATAAAATTTCCCTCAGTGTTAACTTTTGTCCTGAACCAGAAATACCTTTTCTCCACCATGCAAGGTCAGGCAGAGGAACTAATGACTTAATTGTACTCAGTAACTGATTGTAACACTTTACTGGACCCGGCTAGTAGAGAATTATTTTTCTATATAGAACTTTATTTATAACACTGAATTCTTTTTCTTCATAACATGCTGTTTTTTAATTTTATATTGAATTACTTCTTTTCCTTAATTTACTGAGTATGGAGGGAGACATGACTGAGTGGCTTTGGGGTGCTTAGATGCCCACTGGGGTTTATGCACAACAGTGATTCACAACAACTGAAATTCTATATGGGAGAAAACATATGGAACAGCCTTGACTTAAACACGAAACTGATATTTATGAAAATGAGTGACTGGTTGTTCAAACACAACTTTTCACAAAAAAAAAAAAAAAAAATATCAAACAAATTGAAACAACAAATCAAGATGAAAAAGAAATAACTTCTTTAATGCTACATGTGATTGGAGTCATACTGACAGGAGTAATGGGTTTGTTTAAATAGCTTCATAGAAAAATATTTTTACAGGAAAAATCAATCCAAAATGGAGATAGAAACTGACTGTCCAAATGAAATGCTTTGCCTGTTTCCCACTGTAGAAAGAGTTGTTAGTAAGTGGTCTTTTCTGAAAGCTGGCTATTAAGGTGTAGGTGTACAATGCTTACAGAGTTTTTTTCATTCTTTAATTTGAGAATTGTAGATCCTTAAGAGTCTTGAAATATTTCAGAAATGTACTATTCATACTTGATATTATACTGTTCTACACTACTCATCTATGTAATTCACATTTTTTCCTCTAGCATCTTCATTATTGCTGTGCATATTGGAAATTAATGCTGATTTAGAAGATAACTACTTGCCACCAGGAAGCATGCTACTAGCTGACAGAATGATAAATTGGTATTGTTTTTAGGAAAGCTGTTTAATTGGGATTTTTTGGTCCTTTTTAGGTTATTTTTTTTTCTAGGAAATGTCATTTATGTTAGTGTTTTTAGGAAAACTCAAGTTCTTGATCTTGAGTAATTCTAAACTGTCATTGCTGACAAGGTGGATGATATGAAAACCTTAGGAGGAGAGTAAAGTTCAGTTTACCAGCATGCCAGCATAGGCTGATAGAGCTGATGTTCAGGCTCACATTGGGCAAAAAGTAGGCAAAATTACCTGAGTAAATGTTTATAGACAAACTTTAGAAATGTCAAATAGATTTTATAATTCAATATATACAGATCTATTCAGCTCAGACTATTTTATCAGTTTGGGAGACAAACTCTTGGGCTACAGAATGAAGATTTTTAAAGAGTAGTTGCTTCAAATCCTTCTCATCTTAGACAGCATGTTGACTGAAAAAGTAAACTGAATTGTAGGAATGGAAGGACCTGGATCAAATTTCTCTCAAGAATCTGAAGTAAAACAGAAATTAGTAGGAATATTGGCATAGTTTTTCAGTGGCTCCCTTATTGCTCCTTCAGTTTTTTTCCATTGTTTTGTCATCAAGAATAAGGAGTTTTTTCCTGGAGATGAACAGAGGTGTAAGCTTCAGAGACTCATTAAAAATGGGAAATGTACTGAGACCAATTGAAAAGCTATAATATTCCCTCGTGGACAGCCCATTTCACAAATTATTTTGCCAGCACGATTCTGCAAAATGGTTACCTTTTCCTTTCATTAAGTTTTGTTAAATTTTCTACTTCTTCTTTCCTGACTCTGTGGCCTAATTGGTTTCAAGGCTTAGCTCTTGCGTAGTACACCATTTCTTGGCCCCACAGGTACAAAAACACCTTGCTGATTTTTTGGTTGGTTTTGGCTCTTCTTGTTCTATGGACTGCAATTCTAATTTCAGATGAATAGTCCTTATGTGTTCAGGCATATATTACATGAGGAAATTAGATTTTCTGTCATTATTTCCCTTTTGCCCATGTGATATGTTCAGATTTTTTGTTTTAAAGAAATATTTTCCACTCTGCCTCTTAAAGTTCTTTTTTTCCCCCCAAATCTATTTAAGAGAAATAGAATACATAATCCATTGAAATTCCAAAATATTTCCTTTCAAAGCCAGAATGATAAAAGCAAAATATATTTTAAAGAACTATCTAAAATCCAGAACAAAATCAAATCCTATATACTCACTTTCTTCTTTTCTTTATTGCTGTTAGATAAATAATTTTCATTAAATTGAATGTTGTCTATTTTTAGGTTTAATTATGAAAGCTATGCACTTAGGATTTTGCAAGTATTGCCCATCCTTATTCGTGAGTAAAAGAGCAAAGTGGATTAATTTTTTGACTCAAAATTTTGTAGGTTACCTAAGCTGTTTTCCAGATTTTCCATGTGATCTTCTGGCATGTATTTAAAATTCCCTTTCCGACAAGATAATAATTCAAGTATTCACAGATATGCATCGTTTACCTGCAAAACACAACATTACTGTCCTAAAGCTTGGAGTAAAAAGCAGAAGGTTTTTTTGCTGACTCATTTACACTGCAAAAACCTCAAAGGGCATTTTGCTTTGAATTAAGAACATGTGTTATATACCCTCAGAACTGTGTCCCAGATAATCATACTCATGAAAAACTGCTACCAGTGGAGAAAACAAAGATAAGGTTATTTCAGTTGTTGTGAGAAAAAGGATTCATGTAAGAATGCAAACAAAAGCACAAAAGTTGAAAATTGCTGCAAGATATCAGACTGGATTTGATAAAATAGTGCTTTCTCCCTGGGACACAGTCACAATTATTTTAGATGTGATTCCTTATTATTTGTCAAAAAACAGTATTTAAAATTTTTACCTTGCCTTAATGTTTGAGTGCATTGAACAGAACGGGAACATATGTAATTATCTTGTTTTAATAAGTGACTACTTGGTCTTTGGAACATCTATTTATATCTTCAATCTTCCTTACTCTTGCTGCTAAACCACAATTGTAGTTGCTCTCCTAATTGCTCTGCAGTGGTTTTCTATAACCTACTTAGTCATGCACGTCCCTTGTTTTGAAACTATTAATATTGAATATTTATGAGAACCATAGGCTCTGTTGATGAACTGGAGTATGTATGACTACATACTATATTAAATAATTGAAAGTTATTTATTTAGCTGAGAGAAAATAAGATAAACATGCAAAGATCAGAAATTTTAGCTTCTCTGTAAAATAAAATGTCTTAATCTATAAGAGGAAAGAAATTGTCTTCAGAAGTCCTATATTACTGGCAATATGTAAATGGAAAAGTGATATAGGAAAGAAGTTTATTTCTTTCCTATATGACATGAAAGAATATTAGAGAGCTTAAGAGTATTTACATGCTTCCAAAGCATACCGTATTGACAGTCACAGTAGTATGTTCTGGGATATTTGAGTTCTAGAGGGGTACTAAAGATGACTACGAACATGAGAGATGATCTCCTTTAAGCCTACTTATTCTTTATTGAAATGATGACCAGGCATTGGAATAGGCTGCCCCGGGAAGTTGTGGGATCACCATCCCTGCAAGTGTTAAAAAGAAATGCATGGATACGGGATCTGGGATGCGCTTCAGCGGGGAATATGGACATACTAGGTTAATGTTTGGATTTGATCTTAGAGGCCTTTTCCAACCTTAATGATTATATGATTCTGTGATATCCTGTAGTGGTTTCATTTTTAATTGTAATGGTTTCTTCCTCTGTTCCCTCATGGCTATAATGGACTTTTCCCCAGTTTTCACTGACTCCTAAGCTGTCAATCTCCTAAACATTTCCTGTTTCCCGAACCTTCCCTGTACAGCCACAGTAGTACCTCCTGTCAATCCGTGTTCCACTATCCCTTTATTCTGGAAAAGACTGTTTGGTTCAAACTATTATTGGTCTGAGTTGTAGCCTCCCCTCCCTGTTCCATATTGGTTCCATGTGTGTCACTCATATTGGTAAATCCACCCCTGTTCCTTTCCTATTGCTTGAAGCTTTGTCCCCTCCCTGAGATCCTCCCCTAGATTTAAACCCTGAGATTTCTCTATTCCTAGGCCTTGGCTCTTGACTCCTTTCAGGCAGTAAAACTTTCTGGAAGCTCAGGTCTCTGGACCTCCCTTTGTTGTTTATCCTCCACCTAGATGGGTGCTGGCTCCTGCCAGGGGCTTTAGCTCCACTGAGTTTCTGCCCTGGTGCTGTGCTCCGAGGAGGTTC
This sequence comes from Cisticola juncidis, assembly GCA_013400215.1. NCBI lineage: Eukaryota > Metazoa > Chordata > Aves > Passeriformes > Cisticolidae > Cisticola > Cisticola juncidis. The sequence continues at coordinate 10,904 of VXBR01000010.1, read as the reverse complement.
CCTTGCTCTGCGTGGTGCCAGCAGGCTGGGCTAGCCGAAGCTGAGGGTATCATATCCTAAAAGGCACTATGCCAATGTCCCTTGGGTCAGTTGAGGTCAGCCATCCCTTGTGCATCCCCTCCCAACAACTTGTGCACCCTCTGTCTCCTGTCTGCTGGGGTGGGGTGAGAAACAGAAAAGGCCTTGTCACTGTGTAATCCCTGCTCAGCAATAATGAAACCATGCGGTGTTATCAACAATGTTTCCAGCAAATCAAACCCCTAGATCCATGCTAGCTACCATGGAGAAAATTTATCTCAGTCAAACGCAACACATTCTTCACCCCTGATTTTCTCCCACTTCCATCATCCTCATATCCCAAACTATCCAATAACCATCAGTCCCCTTCCCATTCTTTGGTAGAATACACAGATATCATTCCCTTAATCTTTTGACCAGTTCCATGAAATATCAATAGAATGTCCATAAGTGTGTCCACAAAAAACCCATTGAGTTAATTTAATCCATGACTTCAGGCTCCGTCTCTTATGGTCACTTAGGAAAGGTGGTGTTACGTACTGGGCACAAAGCCAGCTCAGATGAGGTCACTGCTGCACTTGCACTGGTTCTTGCAAGGCTTCTCCTCTACTGATTCAGGTTGTTTCTATTATATCAATTTGTATATGTATATGCAAGTCAAACAATGGATTGTGATAATTTAAATGTATATCCACTACTATTTCCACAATTGATGCTTCTTGTGTATCTGATGCAGCATGGACATCCATAGCCACAGATATTTTGAGGTGTATTTTCTTCAGCATGAATTTAGCATTGAGTCTGAATCATTTCAAAGCTACACCTGCTATCACACAGACACAATCATGGCCACAAATGCTTTCAGGTGTACCTGCTCTGGTATAGACTTGTCCACAGCCACAGATGTTTCAGGGGGTCCTGCTGCACTGTGGACTCACTCACTGATCACAGTCCCTTCAGCTCAAATTCCCAGTGGAATTGCTGCCTGTTCAGTGCAGCAGCACGGGTACAGCAGTGGTGCCCTGGCCACCTGCCAGCCAGGCAGATTGCTGTGGCTGTTATCAGAGCATTCCAGGCACAGCAGAGGGAGGTGATCGCCAGCACAGCACTGCAGAGAGTGGAGAATGCAAAAGGCAGCTGCTAACAAGCACGAGAGTCCAATGTACAGCCAGGCAAGTGAGCCCCACAGCAAGCACAGGAGCTTGCTGATTTGCTGCTAACAGCAACAACAGACAGAAATTCAACCTAGCTCACCCCAACCAAACCTTCCATTGTATTAAGGCTGTAAGCCTTGCACTGGGTGCCAAAAATTATTGTTCTCAGCAAAAATATAAAACAGCTCCATAGTAGGTAATAGACATGAGTTTGGTTTTGAACATTCATATGGAACTCTTAAAACTTAGTGAACAAAACAAAAATAGACCATTTAATATTTACCTATACGGTTTGGATCATCTCTTTATCCTGCTCCTACTTATTTGATATCCAGAGACGGTAAGTTCTCTTTCCTACTCCTTAGACTCCTTAGTGTCTCGTGTACGTACTGTCTTTTACACCGTGTCTTCCACATATACTTTCTTTTATAAGATTATGGCACGAATCATCTATGTTCCTCTGAGTATCTTTTATCAATATCTGAGTATATTTTATCAGTATCTGCTCTCAATACCTCCTATTCTATCTACATAGAGGGTGAAGAGAGGGCAGATCATTAACCTTCTCCATTAAGCAGAATATCCCTAAGAAAGGTATACAGGGAACATGGGTCACGCAGGTGTTGGCTATATAACTTTCCACCACTTGCACAAATCTAATAACCAAGAGTAGACTAATATTTAAGATATCAGTCATTTTTAGCATTTCATTTGCAGTGTGTATCAGGATTATGATGTTAGATTCTCTGGTACACGGCATAAGAAACTGTGGAAATACAGGAGCCACAGAGTGCCTTTGGCATAACATACCAGGCAGCTTGTGAATGCCAAGCCACTTAGAGCTTTTGTTTTTACCGTACAATTTTTCCCTTAGTACTGCTGAGAAACATGAATTGATGCTGTTGTTTTAATGATTTCTTCATGGAAGTTGGAATATTTCCACAGTAGTTTCTGTTCCTATCCATTTATTTATTCCTGACTAGAACACCAATAGTGGCTAAAAGTTTTTGTTTGCACCCTGCATGTCCTGCAACTAAATTGCTTGGCTTTTCTCTTTTCAAAGGCCTTAGTATATAAACTGTAATAGAGAATGTTTCCGGGATTATTTCTAAGAACTTACAGGGACAACAAGCTCTGGTCTCAAACTAAGTGTTTCTCCTTTTTTTAAGTGCCTGTTTCTCTCCTGCTATATCCGAGCACCTGCTTGTGCTTTCCATCTGAAAAGATCTTCAATCTATTTAAATATTCCATTCTTATGGATCTTGGTTGCAATGAATTCCTCTTCTTGCTCCTAGCCTGGAGTTAGGACCATAACTTAAAGTTATGACCATAAAGATAGGACTATAACTTAAACACAGCTTAATGTTTGCAAAGTCATTTTTACTAACAGAAAATCATCATGAGCTTATAAGACAACTTGTAAAGCAGATCACTAGAATGATATCTTGCTGCCTTGCCAGATATTTATTGCTTAGCTACAAAATTTTAAGAACTGTACACCAGCCTTGTCCCGATGGCTGATGAAGTCAGATCTTCTCAGTTCCACTTCCTTCCACTAATGGAGACACTGGACTTCATTACTCTCTATCTTACTGTGTTATAGCACTGAATCGTCGCCTTATTTTTTGAACACTAACCTTTCAAAGAACAGGGATTCAAACAGACATAAAAAGATTAAGAGAAAAAGAAAACATTGACTTTATTCTGTTCAAACTGAGTAATACCTGATTTTCTGTCTTTGGTGATCATGTGGTTTTGGTCTGGAAGCACAGTGCTAAGTTTTCCATCTTCACATGTTAGACAGTACATTGTAAACACCTTCTTCCAGCAGAAAAACTATTTTCTGTAATAGAGAAAATCACTTAATATGGAAAATTGTCCCCCTATGCAAAATAAATCTTGTTGCTTGTGTCTCTTCTTCTATACTTTTCAGTTCTTACTTGGATCTTTCAGATACATTGCTTCTGATATATGTAACTATTATGTTCAGTTATGAACTATATAACAACCAGCACTTGTTGAAGATAAGTTCCCCACAAACAGGGAATGCTGCCTGGACACACATACATATTTCTTTCTGAAAAAAATCCTGATTTTAAAATCTGAGTTGGGTATGGGGGGGAATTGTTGTTTTGTTTGTTATGGTTTGTGGGATGTTTTTGTCTTTTGTTGGTGTTGTTGTTGTTGTTGTTTTTGTTTGTTTGTTTCCTTTAAAAAATGTGGAATTTCTTCCTCCCAGAAGTCTTCTATATTGTAACAGTTCTATGACTCCATTCTATAATTATTTTCTCCTGCTGTTTTTTGTAGTTGCTGAACTTTACATTCTGAAAATGAATGAATAGTACAATGTATGTGGCATGTTTACTTATATTGCTGTTTTGCTACAGGTCCATGTAAAACTTGCTCTCTACGTGAAAGAAAGCTGTAAGAAGGATGAGTGGACATAACCTCAAAGTGTGACAGAGGGTTTCAGTTTGGTCATCTGAAGGAATTTCTTTACAGAAGGGGTTGTTAAACATTTGCTAAACGATGCTCAGGGAGTTGGTGGAGTACTATCCCAGAAATGACTGCACATGGCACTTGGTGCCATGATATAATTGACAAGGTGGTGATCTGACAGAGATTGGACCTGATGATCTCAGAGGCCTTTTCCAACCGATATGATTCTGTGATTCCATAATTCTGTGATTATGTGATCTTTAAAAACTCTAAATAAAAATACCGAAATACTCATCACTCTGACTCATTAAAAAAGAAGAAGAGATAGTCCACCCTGCTGAAAAATTCTGTGGATATTTCAGAAGGCAGGAGGAATGTTCTCAAACTACAAGAACCAAATGTATCTCTGAAGAATACCTTCACTCTGCAAATGTTCTTCTTTTGCAATGTACTACTAAATGGAATCTTGTAAAGTCTTTTACCAAAGCAACATTAATTAGACTCAAAAAAAAATGTAAAAATGCCAGGTGTCAAAGCAGAAATATTAACAAAACTGTTAAATTCATGAACTGAGGTAAGAATCACTTTAAGCATAAAATATTGTGTGTTTAACTTACTGACAGAAATTGCAGAAATAGTTTGTTTTTGTTTTTGTTTTTTTTTAAGATCTGCCTTGGAGAAATGATTTTGCTAATGAAGGCTAGAAGTCCTTTCATAAGTCCCAAGAGTAAATAGGTGCATTATTCTTACTGAGTTTTTAAGCATTTTTTGATGTATTTTTCTAAAAAGAGCTGCTGCTGACAATGAAGTGAAATTAAAATACCTGCAGGTAATGCAGAATACAGGCAAAGTCAAGTACTAGCTAGACACAAACATGCTGAACACCAAAGGAGCTTTGTGTTTAATATGCTTAATATATAATAACAGCACAAAACTTTTTTATAAAGATATGCAAATACTTTTCCATTATCAGTTATCCCACAGTGATTTCTTAAATAGACATCCTCAGTATTGTCCATGCAGGACTGCAGTATGCACTTGTCCCATTTATCTTTCCACAAAATTTAGCTGTCTGACTTACAGAGGGATAAAAAAATCCAGGGTTACCATCACTGACATAGATGACATCACACAGAAAAATTAGAAAAGCAGGAATAAGGCCTAGAATCCTGCTTACTTCTGCTTAGTTCTGCTGTTTCAAAGTCATTGCTAAGTTAGGGTCATACTCTCAGAGCCATGCTCAGAAGTCCCCCTGTGTAAGTTTATTCATCTATAATAGGTCTATACCTATTTCTATCAAAATAAAAGCCTACACAGGGAAATCTTTGTGGAGTCTAAATCTGAGAGGTGTCTTTACAATTTAGAGTAAGTAGAGGAACACTAAACCCCAGAATTTTTCGTAGAACTTTACAGGACTGCAAATTTAAGTGAAGAACATGTCTAGCTAATGGTATTTTGTGCTTGACTTTCATCAAATACCATGTAAAGACCTGAAATACAAATTCTGTCTGTGAATGCTCAGAGAGTTAGAACAGAACTGTTCACATGATGGTTGAGATTGTAGGAATACTGGTCATTGCGTTGTCCAACCCCTGCTGAAGCAGGGTCGCTGTGATCATGCCGTCCAGGATTGTCCTCACACAGCTTTTGCCACTCCTTCCACCTTTGTGTCAGCAGGGAACTTGCCAAAGAGGCATCTGCTCTCCACCCAAATCATCGATGGATAACTTAAACAGTGCTGGGCCCAGTATTTAACACAAGGAGGCATCACCAGTGACAGGTCTCCAACTAGATTCTTGTGCCACTGATCACCACCCTCTAATGACTCACTCCTCCAGCCTGCATTTCCTGACCTTGCATATAAGGATATCGTGGGAGACAGAGTTTAAAGGCTTGATGAAATCCAGGAAGACAACATCAGCTGCTCTCCTCTTATCAGTTCAGTCAACTGTCCCCTTCCTTGAACACAAGGTTGTTTAAGCATGATTCCCATGGTTCTTGTAAAGGGTTGTTGACCCTTGGAAATAGGCTGCTCAGGTAGGTGGTGGAGTCAACATCCCTGGAGGTGTTCAAAAAGCAACTGGGTTTGGCAATTAATGCTGTGGTCTATTTAATAAGCTGGTAAGCAGTCAAAGTTTGGACTTGATGACCTTGGAGGTTTTTTCCAACCTAAATGATTTTATGACTTCCTTTTGGTGAATCTGTGCTGAGTATTCCTGATAATCTTGTCTACTGTATGCTTAGAGATGGTCTCCACAATCTGCCATTACATCACCTTTCCAAGAAAAAATGTGAGACTGATTGCTCTAACTCCCTGTGTCTTCTGTCTCTTCTTGAAGGCTGGGGTGACATTTACTTTTTTCCAATCCTCAGGCATCTTTCCTGATGGTCATGACTTTCCAAAGATGATTAATAGCCTAGAAATGTGTCATGGTGCCGGAACAGGCTTCTCAGGGAAGTTGTCGTAGCACCAAGCTTGGCAAATTTTTTGAAGCATTTAGACAATGCTCTCAGGCACATGGTGTGATGTTTGGCAGGACCACAAGCTGGAATTCTGTGATCTTGTTGGTCTTTTCCAAGTCAAGATAGTCTATGATTCTGTATCTGCCAGTTCACTCAGCACTCCCACTAGGACTGCAGGTCTTGTTCATGTGAAGTTTAACTAAATGGTCTCTATCTCAATCTGCCTCATCAAGCAAAAGTTTTCCTTTCTCCAGACCTTTTCCCTAGTTTGCTGTGTCAGATAGAAGCTGACTCAGTCAGCTGGTCTGACCCAGTCTGATCTGGTGCCTGGATTTGTTTCTTTCCAGGAGCTGGATTTCTCATTTTCCTTTGCTGAAAGTCAAAAGGATACTGCCAGCCCATTCATCCAGCCTGTTGCAATCCATTTGAATGGCAATGCACTCATCAACTCTATCAGCTACTCCTCTCACTTGGTATCAGTCAACTTGCTGAGGGTACACTCTGACTCATCTCACCTACATTCATGCAGAGATTAGGCAATATTTGCCTCAGTATTCTCCACTGTCCTTTTCTAAGCTGGTTGTATTGCATTGTATTGTATTGCATTGCATTGGTTATATCCTTAACCTTTAAAACATCTTACAATGGAGCTCGAAATATGAGCCTTACATTGACAGATATGTTATGGGAGTTCTGTATATAATATGACATTGTCTAATGCACTTAAATCTTTTGTATATTTTGGGGAATGCACTGTATTTGGATGGACATGAAAATTCCCCTCATTACTATGCATTTCATGGGACGACTGCTACTATTTTTTTCTTGAAAGAATAAAGTGGTAATTTTTCTGTGATGTTATTTAGTCTTTGTACTAAGGGTGGACAAGTCTTTGTATTCCGAAATTTAGATGTACAATTATTTTTCTCTCAAGTATTTACTGGATTGAGACTGATTTGGCCATATTAATTTTCTCCTGCTGAAGCACTTATTTCTAAACAGAGCAATATGACCTTGTCAGTTGAGAAGAACAGTGTTCAGCTTAGAATCTTTTAGAGCTTGTTGGCTCTGAAATTAAATTACATATTGTACGTGAAAGTATTGTTCTCACATACATTACAGAGGAAAAATTGACAACAACAAAGATGCTTTTTATTTAAACTATGTCTTTGCAAATGTATTTCTGTTATTATGGTGATCAGTAATACTTCCATACAGAGCTTTATTTCAAGTCTTTTTTTTTTT
>VXBR01000009.1:304826-335074 GCA_013400215.1 Cisticola juncidis | reverse complement strand
CGAGGAGAGCGCGGCGCTGCCGCTGCCCCCGCGCGGGGTGTGAAGCCCCGGCCCCTCCTCCGCAGCCCCGGGCTCGCCCGCCCTGCTCGGGAGTGTGGTCCCTGCCGGGAGCCGCCGCGCCTGGCGCACAGAGGGAAGCGTTGATGCATCGCTGTGGAAATTCATTGTGTGACTTTCTGGGTATTTACTGAGTTTCAGACCGAGATGCAGCTCTTGAAAGCTTTATGGGCACTAGCAGGAGCAGCGATCTGCTGTTTTCTTATATTTGTCATCCACTCACAGTTTCTTAAAGAAGGTAATTGTATGTGCATGTCTACATATCCTGTTCTTTAATACTAAGATCTTTACGAGGTGCCTTAATTATTTTTTACTGTTTCCAGTATGTTCTATTTACAGCAGTGCTTTCACGCTATTTTTCCTTTCCGTTAAAGCCTTCTCAATTTTGTTGCTTTAGATAATAGGTAGGCTTAGACTTAAATCTTTGGTAAATGTATATATATTATATGTATATATAAATATATATATATATGAAATTTGTATCATGTTTATATTCGATCTTTTAGCTGACGTCTCATTTCTTTATGGGGCATGTATAGTGTATAGAAAATATTTGTTGCTATCAGATGACCACAAAACAGTAATCATCATGGGAATATTAATAAACCAAAAAAACCCCTTAACAAGTAAACGTCTTATTTTTATACCAAATCAATAGGCAGCCTTTGCCTTTTCCGTATTCAGTACATTTTCAATAGATGGCACTAAAGTTCTATGGAAAGGGCAGGGCAGAGCAAATCCTGGGCATTCAGCATCTTCCTTCTCCTCACTGCCCCGAAACGGAAAGAGGCCTTTGCGTGGCTTCAAGGATCTTGTTTTTTCCACCTTGTGGTCAGAAAATTGTGATTACAGTTTACAGGAGAAAATAATTTGGATTGTGGGGCAGGATTTCCACTTTTTTTTTTTTTTTTTTTCTACTTGAACTGGGTGGAAAAAATATGTTTGATTAAGTGAGTAGAGGGATTTTCCTGGGGAGTATCCCTTGTATTGCTCCCTTTTTATTTTGTTTTCTTTCGTCAGGAAATTAGTATTTTCTTTTTTTCCCCCTACGCTAAAATAATTAGCCCATTACTTGTTACTTGTATAGCAAACTCCAGTCCGATATTCAAGTGTGAATCCTGAAAAATGTATATATATTTGGTGGTGTACAGAAAAGTCCAGTCCTGTTTTTTAAGCAGTGTTAACAAAGATAATACAACAATATGAAGATTCTGGTGAACCCATTTTTTCTTTTTTTACCATTATAGTACAGTTGAGAGTATAGCTGGAGGAGAAAGAAGCCAAGCTCAGCTTTGAGTGCTGTCTATGTAAAGTAGGGAAAAAACTTTTCTGTGACTGGGACAAAGTTTCACTCGAGTCTGGGAAAAGGGACTACCTTGTAACCATTGAAGTATCAGGACTGATTTTAATTTAGTGTCAGTGTAAGCAAAGCATGAGACTGTATGTTTTCACAGATTTTTTTTTTTTTTTTTTTTTTTTTTTAATTTAATAAACTCTGATTTGCCTGATTTGGTTAACTTAGAAGCATTATTCAGATACCCCCAGTGCAGAAGATTTCTCCTTTAAGAAACTTATTCATGCTGTAATTGCATTGTGTGCAATGCCTCCCACATAGTGACTTATTTAACATTCTTTCAAAATGCTCAGACAACTGTATTTTTATATATCTTACTAGTGACATGGCCTGTTTTGAGGAGATTTTGCAGAATTTCAGGCTATTTTTTTACACTATTTGCCATTATACTACTCTTTTCTTCAGTCTTTTAGGGCTTGAGGTCTGTGTTACTGTAAAAATCCTTAAAAGATGAAGGATTCAAATCCTTACATTTTGTTTCTCTTAAAATGTTTCATCCTGTCTTCTAGGAATTAAAAGCTAGCAAATTATTTTATGAAAACAAAACCCATGGCTGTACATGAAGGACTTTTAACACATTTTACATTTCACTAGCATTTATAACCATTCTTAATGTGGACTGCAGACAGAAAGCTGAAGCTCTTTAGCTTGTTGGATAACTTAATTACAGCAGTTTGTTTATATTTGTTCCCGAAGCATTTCTGCTTTCTTTAGCAATGAGAACTCTATACCGACTGTAAATTGCAAGTATTGTGGTAGCTGTCAGACTTTTCTTGACAGGTGCAAATCTCCACGATAGCATTTTGACCCTTTTGGTGTAATTACTTCAGCAGTGTATGTATTCCTTCCTCTCTCTAGTTTCAGGAGAGACACTGAATAGTTTGGTGGAGTTGAATGAAAGTCTGCATGCTATGACTGATTTTTTTTTCTTTATGGAGAACTTTTAAAATATCCAGTAAAAGTGAATGGTTTAAGCATAAGATATTTAAATGAAGGCACATAGAAGAATGAGAAATGGATAACACTGGATTTAAGCTATGTATTGTAAGCAGTTTGCAAAATAAGATTTACATTTACATTTTTTTAATTTAAAGCCTGGTGTTTTATGTTACTTTCAATAAGAAAACAAAGAAAAAAAGTGCGAGGAATGAACTAGCAAATAATTTAACCATATGCCTACCACATTAGTTTATGAAGTAAATATGTTTGAAGAATAATACATGTGAGATTACCTCACTACTTTCATAAGATTGAAATAGTTTTCTGATGTCAGTGTTATCCCTTTACATTATAATTTTATAAAAAGTTAGGAATGCTGTGTCTCATTGCACATGATGTTAGACTGTTGATTTCCTGGCAAAAAGATTAATTTCCCATTGGAGCCTAATGAGCTACACAGGCTTGCTGTTTGTAACTCAGCTGTGTGGTCGAATTCCTAAGTTAAATGCTTGGACATTTTAATGTGATTATTGCTAGTGCAGAAGGATAATTTCTTGTTGTCCCAAAGAGCATTCAAATAAACCACCAGTCTGACTAGCTTGATCAGATTAGCTGATAACACCTATCTCCTGAGACAAGCTGACAGTACAACTCCATACACCAAGCATCTCTTTTTTTTTTTTTTTTTTTTTTTTTGAAGAATAAGAAGAATAACATGTAAAGAAGAATAACATGTAAAATTAATTAAAGTTCAATGCATTTATTAATGCATGTTCTTTCCATTCTTGCATGTTTCATAATATTAACTGCTTATTTTTCCAGAGCTAGGTATTAACAAAAATCTGACATAATCTTCACTTCATACAAAATTATGTGATTACTACATGTATTTTTCTGTGTTCATTTTCCTTTTACTCACTTGGAATTACTCATGTTATGTGGTAGGTTATGCTCTTATGACCTGTTAACACAATGTATTTTTATAATTTCAGTTGTACTGGATGGCTATAATGTGTAGAAATTCCATGACATTTAGCTGAAACTTGTTACCAGAACCAAATCCACCTTCAGTCCCATTCATAAATATGTGGTTGTATGTTGCAACAGTCAACTGAGATTTTTTTTCCATAAATAATGTAAATTTCATGTTGATTTCATTTTAGTTCCTGTGTTGAAATGGGCCTGTCAGTTTTTAAAAATTTTTACCAGCATTTGTGAATTGAGGCAGTTTGGTAGTAGCATTACATTACTACCATATAAATAGTGTTAAGAAACAATGAATGCTTGTTCTGAGATGAGTGGGAAAGAGCTGTTTAAATGTCTATTTTCATGAATATGTTTTTTTCAGGGAGTGAAGAATGGGTGACACAGGGTGCCATTTTTCCACACTTAGGCTTTTGTGTGGAAATACAGGTCGTCCTGTGGCTAATCCGTTCCCCTATGTCCAATCTGTCCTTCAGTGTTTCTAAAAGATGAATAGAGCTGTGAACCAGAAAAGGGTATTGTGATATATAATTGCAGTCCCATGCCTGTCTGATCTTCCTGCAAAGCACTTTAACATACTCCAGTCAGTTGCTGGCAGTACGAAGGAGTGTTTAAAATTTCAATATCTAAAACTTTTTGCATACACTATTGAAAATTAAAAGTAGCCAAGTATATTCACTACCCATGGTTGATTTTAAGTGATTCATTATCTAATATTGTTTAACACATTTATTCAAAGAGAAATGAAAAACATTTGGGTTGATGTTACACCCCATCTATTGTGGGAACTCCTTTGCCCCTTTCAAAGACCTCTTTCACGTAGTAGAATGTTTTAACCATTGGGACACTGCAGTGATGGGGAAAGGTGAAGGATACAGTTTCTAAATGTGTCTTTGAGTCTCATGGAAAGTAGGGCAGCTGGGACTGACTTCAGAAGGGTGTGTGTACCTGGCAGCCAAGGTGTCTTACAGCCCTGCATATACTTTAAGGCTTTGTTTATGTGCTGATAGCTCATTAGGAGATACAAATGTCTGATTTATCAAAACATGTGTTGGTATTTTAAAAATCTTAGGAGATTTGGGCAATACTAGTTTTGTTTGGAGAGAGACTGGACAGAAGCAGATTTAATCTCAAGAATCTTGCTTAAAGTATAGAGAATTGGAGTATTCAGATCCCAAAACCATATTCCTAATCTGTTGGGTAGACATTCAGTAAGATCTGTAAAATAAGGTGATTTTTTGTTGATACACTGGAATAGTTGAGACAAGAGAATTCTGGTACTTCTTTTATAACCTGATGGTTATCGCTATAAATCAAAATTTAGTATATTTTGTACAACTTTAGCGTATACTTATATATATTAATAAGGTATCTGTTTAACAATTTTTTCCTAATTTTCTTTCCCCTCTTGGGCAAAAATTAGCAATTATTGGTTACACTTGTAGGCACTTCTGTGTCACTTCTTTTTATAGGAATTAGTGTCACAATAGTGAAAACTACTACAGCACTTTTTTAATAAAGAGTGCAGTATTACACATAATAACTTGGCTAAGTTTTATACTTATCTTTTTCCTTTCACTTTTTATACAGATTGAAATACTTTGTCCTGCTTTAAAACTACAGAAAAAGCTTTATGCGTATTTTTGTTTTTAGCATGTACATTTTGACACTGACAATAAGGCACATATTCTATTTAGCTGTGTAACCCCAAACAACTCTGCTGCTCCTCTGCTAATGTTTGAAAATGTGTACTGACAGTATACCCAAGATGATTTTTTAAAGAGTTTTCTGCTCATATAACCTGATGGCTTGAGGAATCTGGTATGGATAATGTTTACCGCTGTGTGAAACCTTTTGAGGAAAGGAGTTATCTTCTAAAATGTTTTGAGCCTTTGGCCCTCAAAATTTTCCTAGAAAGAACTTGAAAGTGACTTAGAATGATAGACAATATTGCTTTCCTTTCATTTTTCTTTTATCTTTTAAACATGAAAAAATACTTGGACTAGTTAAACACAGAAAGATAATTGCTTTTCAGGATATGGAAAAAAAAATCGGTTTATTTTATTTTTTCAGTTTTCCCTTCTATGCTTTACCTGTGTCTCAAACCAGTAAGATACCTTGCATACCAGATGGGCTCATATGTTACCTATATATAGTAAAATTGAGGTGAGGACAGTGTATCCAAGCTGCGAATTTGCTGCAGGGTTTGTTACCTTTAAAGCACTGTAGTATCATTTTTCTACTGTCTGTCTGTCTTGCATACATTTTGGGAGGGGTGTTGTGAAAAGGCAGATATGAATGATGTTTTCAGCACAGGACATCAGAGTAGAGAGGGGCACAGAATGCAGAGGTGGAAGGTTTGCTCTTCCCATCCAGGAAACAGAATTGGCAGTTGAAAAGCTCTTAGCTTGAACAAGGGCTACATAGGAAAGAAAATGTGAAAGGTATCCAATCTTCCTTCCCATTTTTGATATAATTTTATGGCAACTACATAGAATTAACACCCAGTTCAGTGGCTGTGTGATGGTGTGTGGCACACTGGAGCTGCAGAAAAATGAGAAGACCTCTTGCTTTGAGATAAAATATCTTTGTGTTTGAATATTTTTGATGTTTCCAGTCTGTTGTTTTTTTTTGTTTCTTTGTCTGTGTTTTCAGTAGGATTAGAGGGGTGTAGCAGTGAAAAGAAGCAATGCAGACAAAAATCTCAATCATTTTCTTTTCAAGGAGGCTGGAAAGATGTTCTTCATGTGGCATCTGCTGTGCTGGGATGTACCTAGAGGGGGAGTCTGACAGGTTTTCGAGCAATGGGAGGAAGCTTTGGAATAGTCTTTCACTTTGGGTGTTTAATATGAATGACTTGTATGTCCTCACAGGGAGCTGCACATGATGGTATGAATCTAGTTTTCCCAACTGAGCAACTTAAAAAAAGCCATTAGGAAGAGATTTTTCAGTAGCCTTTTTAAGATTGCCTGTTTTCATAGCCCAGGAGCACAAGTGATGAATTATTGACCTTTCTCAGCATTTATCAGCACTACCTGTTCCTAAGGCAGTGCCACAGACTGCCATGAGTCACATCATACACAAGTGCATGCTTTTTAGATCTGTTGGTTAATATTTATTTTTCTCGTTTCTTAGCTGCCATGCACTATATCAAACTGCCCAAACAAGAGACACACAACTGAGACTTTTTGAAACTGAACTAAAAAGTCCAAATTAAAAGAAACCCCAAAAAACCCTATGTATTTACAAGTTGAGTTCAATATAATATTGCTGCGAGAAGCCATATTTTTTTAAAAAATCATTACTCAAAATATAGGTAAAATTATTCTCTTCACATATATATTTAAAAAAGCTTTTTATAAACACATGAAGAAAAGACACAATACAATTCTACTAATTAAAATGACAGTATTTGTTTTGTGGTAGTATTTATATATCCCAGTTGGAATTGATCACTCAACTGAGTATGGCTGGCCAACAGGGCTATCTGTTCCACCCAGTACTGCATTTTAGCTAAGATTCATTTTTCTTAGAAATTATATCTTTGTGCTACTTATAACCCATAGTGATAGTAGATTCTGTTTAGTAAAATCCTATTATTTGCCTAAATGTTCTTTCTGTGCTTTTTTTAGAAATCCAGCACAACATAGTGAATCTGCCTATTCATTATATTTTACCTTTGGCACCACATCAGTTCACAAGTAAATCTTACTTAGAGCAATAGATCTTCCTACTTATTGTTGATAGTCTTGTGAAAAGCAATGAGTAACATGTCTGGAATATGTCCAAACAGGAAATTAACATAGAAATAAACAATACTAATAATTTCTTAAGGCAGACCATTTACTAATGTGTGTTTTCACATGAGTGATGTAGTATTTTTGATCATATTAAGGAAAGGAAATTTTATTAATTTATCAGGTAAAAAAATACTTATAATATGCGAGTTTTTTCTGACTCTCAGCTTCTTTTTAATGTTCCACAAGGCTATGCAGTGTTTCAAAGTCTGGGTGTTTAATTGCAATCACACATGAGAAAAGATTAAATGGATCCAAAGGAGAACAAAGGGAATAGCTAAATCTTTAGGAGATATGACCTAGAAAAAAGAACTAAAACCACTAGTGTTACCAAGTTTAGAGAAGAGACTACTAGCATGGTGATTTCAGTGGGTAAAATTCTACTTTGAGAATAACAAACCATCCTTTCTATAAAGGGGTGAGATCACAAGGAGCAATGACTGCAAACTGATTTGAAAGAAATTTAACCTAGACATTGGGAAAGGTTGCAGCAGGACATATTTGTGCTGGTGCTTTAGGGAGGACTTGCCATTGGCAAGAACAGTTAAGCATTGAAACTGATTTTCTTGAAAAGCTGTGGAATAGGAGAGTTATTTTCATATTATAATCTTGTCTATTGGGAACAATATTCTTAAACTGAAGCAGACAGGTGAACTAGGTGATTTCTTGAAGTCCCTCGAAGTCTGATTCTCTGAAATGTGTACTTACCTAAAAGTTATGAAGGTGAAAGGTATTTAAACATCTAACTTCAGGGCAATTTTCTGCAGGCTGCTGAAGTCAATAGGCTGATGAGAAATTATCCTAGGGTCTGAAAGTATCAGAGAACAGAAACAATTCCAAGAAATCAGCCAGTGTTTAAAGTATGTTATTAGCTAAATCATAGTTTTTTTTTGAGTTGCAGATGTAATTTAAAAACAAAACAAAATAACAGAAAATATCTTGATTCATTTAAATAGCAATTTCTTTTTAACTACTGTTTATGTTGCAGCTATTTAGGACTTAAAAGTGTCCTGAATCAGGGCCGTGCTCTGTTTGCTGTTCTTCATATGCAATGAGCAATGAAATAGAGATATCTAATTCACATTCTGGTATTTTTTATAAGATGTGGACTTGTGTTAAGAATTGCTTGTTTCTGCCAGTCTGCTCTTGCTATGTGAAGGGCTTATCTCCAGGTTACCCTATGGCTACTCTGATCTCTGGTATGGGAAACACAGAACCTGCCCCACAAGAGTGAGCTGCAAATGGCTTTGTAAAGTTCTCTGTTCACATGTTCCTGTTTGGGGCTATGGGCAACTAAAAGCTTTGTGTTCCTTGCAGTCTGCAGTGAGGTATCTTGATGTGGTACTGTTCAAGTTTTAGATGTCTGTGTAGTTCCAAATCCAGTAGCAAAAGGAGAATTTGCAAGTTGTGCTCACAGAAATGCTTTTGGGTTGATATAAGGGCAGGGAGAGATCACTCACTAATTACCATCACAGACAAATTCTTCTTAATAAAGAATTAATTCTGGGAAGAAGTAATTTAATTTATTGCCAATGAAAATCAGAGCAGAGTCACAAGAACCAAACCCAAATCTTAAAACGCCTTCACCCCCTGACTCCCTTCTTCCCGGGTTTCACTTTGTTCCCATTTTTCTGCCTTTTCCCCTGAGTGTTGCAGGGGGTTGGGGAAGAGGGGTTGCAGTCAGTTCATCACACATTGTCTCTGTTCTCTTCCTCTTCATACGCTTCCTCATCTCCAGCGTGGGGTCCCTCCTATGGAAGACAGTCTTCCACAAACTCCTCCAGCATGGGTCCTTCCATGGGGTTATTCAGTCAAGGACAGACTGTTGCAGCATGGCCTCCTTTCTCCCTGGATCCACAGGTCTTGCCAGGAGCCTGCTCCACTGCAGGCTTCCCATGAGACCACAGCCTGCCTTGGGCATCCATCTGTTTGACATGGGGGTCCTTCAGAGCCTGCAGGGGGATCTCTGCTCACTGTGGATCCCATGGACTGCTGGGGGACACAGGCCTCACCAGGACCTCATGGTCCTCACTCTGCAATCTCTGCTCTGCCACCCAGAGCACCTTCTCCTCCTTCTTCATTGGCCTTGGCATCAGCAGGGCTGAATGTTTCTCTCCCCTATTCTCATTCCTTTTTGAATGCTGCTGGTGCTGCACAGATTCCACGCCCCACCCCCCTCCTCAAATACGTCGTAGAGGTGCTACCACCATCAGTGCTGGACTGGGCTCTGGCCAGCAGTGTGTCCAGCTTGGAACAGGCTGCCATTGGCTCCCTTGGACACAGGGAAAGCTCCCAGCAACTTCTCACAGGAGACATCCCTAAATCCCACCATCTCTCCCCAACCACTGCCATGCAAACCAAATATATTCACAGTCCACAGCTTGTGCTTGGAGCAGGTTCTGTGTGGAATTCAGCAAGTTCTGAATTACTTTGTGTCTATGGAACAGTCATGCACTACTGAGATTTTCTACTTAGAGGTGTAGAAGACCTCAGTACTAGTTCTTATTTTCTTGAGCAGCACCAATATTTCTTAAAATACAGGAAATAAAAAAGTTTTTTGAAGTTACTGTATTGCAAGTGAAAATTTCTTTGTCCCTTTATACTAGTTTTTGAAAAAGCACTTGCATTTTACCTGGTTTTGTGTTGACTGCTAATTAATCCTGACAATGGTGTTATATGGTATCACTGGAAATTTGTTACTGTTTTTATTGTAAGAAAATACTTTTTTTTCCCTGCATTATTCTATCAATACAAATTTATGTCTTTAAAGAAGAAGAAAACCAAACCTCTGCTCCTTTACTGAAAATGGCACATGTGTTGGAGATGAATCTGGGAATAGATTTAGCCTCAAGAGAATCAAACAGTTGTTTGAAATGGTCAGTGCTTGAGTATCACCTTGCTGATGGCTATGAACTAATTGAGATTAAACTAAAATGGTTGTGAAAATGCTTTCTCTTCCTGTGCATCAGCTGGTCCCATTATCTGTTAATCCTTTAAAACTATTATTTAGTCATTAAGAAAAATGAATCTTCTTTTTTATTCCTCTTTTGTTCTAGCTTTTGCCTCTGTTTTTATACTACATGCTGGTAGACAAAGTAAAGAGTCTTCAGCTTCATTTATTGTGAAAAGATCTTGTAACTGTTTTAAGCATTTTTGTGTACTTGGCTATAAAACTATATAGATTGTACCAGATGCTGCCTTATCTTATTTTATAGAATTATAATGGATGCTGATGAGTTTTAGATGCAAGCCTTTAAAGATAAAAATCACTTTGCTGTGTGTCATTTTCTTTGGTAGAACACAGTAACAGCCCCATTTTGTTGACTCTTTTCACCTTTTCATTATTTTGATTAACATTTTAGTAAAACTTTTTGTATTTTAAAGTTATAAGAAGTTCCATGTTTTTCCCTGTAGGCTATTAAAATGTTAAACACGTATTTTACCTGTTATTTAGAGAAGAGTGTCATGATTTCAGGTGGGCTGAAGACTCAGGAACTCCCATTACCTGCAGTTACAGAGACAGTATGATAAAACACCGATTGAGCATTTTCTTGGCCATGTCCACCTACTAATTCAGTGTCAAGGCCCAAGAGATTTATTTTAATTACTGGTTAATTCGTAACTACTCAAGTACCCATTTGTTGTGATATATAGACATCACTTATAGTGTTAAGTATTTGTAAAAAAGGCGTTATATGCTTAATTAGCAGAAGTTTTTCATTTTTGTTGCACTTTTCTGATCCCAAAAGCATTTGCAAACCACGCATGACTTTTCACTTAAGCAAACTTGAACTTTGGTAACAGGTAAGAGAGAAAGTAAATCTTTAAGGTATGAATGTTAAAGGGAACAATATGATTGTTTGATGTTAGGAATGAAGCATTTTCTCCATTGATAGTGAGGTTGAACTTCTTGCTGTTTTCATTTATGTTCCTGTGCAGCATTGAGGTTCTACTGGGGTATATTTTTGCCTTGG
This sequence comes from Cisticola juncidis, assembly GCA_013400215.1. Lineage (NCBI taxonomy): Eukaryota > Metazoa > Chordata > Aves > Passeriformes > Cisticolidae > Cisticola > Cisticola juncidis. The sequence goes on along the minus strand of VXBR01000009.1, from coordinate 323,969 downwards.
TTTATTGACCTGGAAAGTGTCCTTTCCATCTGTAAGGTGTATGAGGTTAATGCCTTTGGAAGACAATCCCTACTGAAACTCTTTGAAAACAACTGACTAAAGAATGTATTTAACTGGGAAGGTCCTGCTTCACACCAAGTTTCCTGTCCCATACTTGGGCACTGCAGTTGCTGATGACACAGTTTTCTGATGGTAAAGTGAGGTTATTTTCCTTATTCCACAGACCTTAAAATTTATATCTATTGTGCAACTTCATACTCCAATGCAGTGAATTATTAGTGTTAGTAGTATGTGCTTCTACTTAATTATGCACTTAGGTCTTATCTAGAGCCAGAACCATATTCTTGCAGTCACTTAACAAATCTTGAGACGCTCACTGTTCACAGAAGTGCAAGAAAAAGATTGTTAAATTATACATGAGCAAGTAGTTAAAATAACAGAAGTTATGAAATATCATTTCTCCTCAGTGTCTCTTCACAGGCATAATGCTTTTTGTCATCTTAAAATTGCTGAATTTCTTTAGTAGTTCTTGTCTACTTTTAGTTTCTCTCTTGCATGCTCTCCCAAGAGAATGCAGCTTCATTCTGCATGTACCCATGGGAACATGGACAAAAAAAGGAGATGGTCAAGAGATCTTATGATTCTGAACACCGTGGGTTTTTTCCCCTGAGTTTCTAGGCTCTCTTAGAAATAAATTCCATGTTTGCTCTGCCTGTGTGCTTATATGAGCAAAGCCATGACTGTCCCTCTGCCCATTATAAAATTGTTAGTCTGATTTTTAGTTTAGAATAGGGCTGCCTGCATGATCTCATTCACTGGGCATTAGGGTTTTCTCTATTAGCTAGTGAATTACCAGTATCCTGATTTACCTTTCTTAGATTGTGGTCTGATTTTTTTTTTCAAATACTGACAGCGAACTAGGATGAACATGGGCTTTGTGCCCTTTTTGTAAGTCATTTGTCTTTGCTAGATGGTGGTTTTTCACTAGATGACTTGGTTGCAAACTTCCAGACAACCAGTCCCTTAGGAAGACATCACAGATCACAGAATCATAGAGTGGTTTGGGTTGGAAGGGACCTTAGAGATGATCTATTTTAATCCCCTTCCATAAGCAGGGATACCTTTTACTAGACCAGGTTGCTTAGATGCCCGTGGTGGGGAGATCGAGTTTTATATGTCATTAACCTCCTACATTTTCACATGCATTTTATTGTATTATCATGCTTTAAAGTTTTCTTCCTCAGTTTTGTGAGCTCCATTATGGTAAGAGCTAAAATGCACTAGATTTAAAATAATTTTTAATATTAAACTCAGATCATAGAAATTATACATGTTTAGTAATGGTGTAAAATAAATTGAAAGTCCTAATTTATGATAGGTATTTTAATGAGTAGATTGAAAATTCTTGTTTCAAAAGTTGAGATTTGCAAGTCTCTTTGTTTCAACAGACAAAAGGAGTAGCTTTTCTGTCAGATTCATTCTAATGCTGTGACTCTCTGAGATGATGATGAAGATGTCAGATCTGTCTCTAGGCTTACATAATTCCTGTAATATTCACTGTAACAGGAACTGCAGACACCTGTGATTCTTTAGGCAGGCAGGTTCTTGAATTCAGTTAGTCTGTGCAGTACTAGAGAAGCATATCAAAACACAATTTGCTTCATTAAAAAACCAGAGTAGTCATACTTTCTTTTCCAGATTTTTAAATTTTTGTTACAAAAAAAGAGAAAAAAACACAATAAAATGGGTTTTCAATGGAATTAGTGAAAAGAGCAAGAAAAGGACTGAAATGTGCAGTATATTTTCATTTTTCTAGAAGTTTGTAATTGTAAAAGTCAAAGAGAGAAACCTTTGCCATAGAACTCATTTGTTTGATTGCTTTCCTCTGCACTTGTTTATTGTTATAGTTTAAAAGTCAAGGTTAAGCAGAGATCTGCTTACAAACTGTGATTTAATCCCAACTGCTTCTCACTGTAGCTTCATCTTTTAATATAAACTGTAGCCATTTAATGTAGAAAGCTGTTCTGATTCCATATATGAGAAAAAATTTTGTACAAAGGAAATACAGTTTGTAACGAAGCCTCAATGTTAATTTACATTTTGAAAAAACAAAAAAAGTTGCCATAGTAACATGTAGGTTGCAATAATTTTCTAAATCTGATGTATTAGACTCAGGAAACTCTTAACTTGCATGACATGTTTCTCTAGTTTGGTGAGTAAGAGTGTAATTTAGTGTATTTGGCCACAAATTTGTGCAAAACATAAAAAATACGCAGGCATTAGTAAATTATGCAAACGGAGTCTTTTCCAATCAGCTTTCTAATTATGTTGTTCCTAAGATAATTGTTGTTTTGAATCTTTTTCCCTAAAAATATGTGGAATATATAGGTGCTTTTCAGAACAAGATTTTGTTGCATCTCTGTTGCTCAGCAACTCTGCAGTTAATATTGATGATTTTTAAGCATGTGGGGCACTGTATTCTGTCAGTTCCCATAAATTTCCTTTTACTTCTGTTAAAATGGTTAACTTTTTTCTCTAGAACAAACTTAAAAATAATATTTTTGCATGCAACAGGGCTTTGCTGAACAGATGAAAAGATAGAGTTTAATAACAGGATTCATTTTTGCTATTTTAAAAGACCAGTTTTAATACTCTGGACTGTGAGTATTGTAAACCCTAGTTCTGAGTGCCATGGGCTGCTCTGTTACCTTTCAAGCTCCGCGAGCAGCCAAACTGAGCAAATAATTTTCAAGGAGTAATTTTCAGGGTCTGTTTTTTAATTTACTTAATTAATTTACTGCATATCTCAACTCTCAGAGAACAGCCAGTTTTTATTTTCAGTGCTACTTATATAGTTAAAACTGATTAGGAATTATATATGAAATAGTGTTTTCACCCAACCACTGTCTAATGCTGTCTAAGTATCGCTGTGTTGAGTCCATCCCTACTGATGATGGCCAGTGCCTTTTTGACTCATGGAAGGTCTGAGCCATGTAACTTTTTAAAATGAAGTTTTTGCTGATGTCTGTTACAGTTGGGTGTTATAGCTTGGGTTAATTTTTCCACACTGGTGTGTTAGATTTAAAAATAGATCTCATTTTTACATATGTTAAATATGTTAAATGTGATAACAGGAAGTAATTATGACTAGATAGCACTAATGTATACCATCATTCCCATTTTTCAGCTGCAGTTCTGTTGCAAAGTCCCTTTTCCCATTATAAATTTTTAGTATATAAAAATTTAGTTAGCATTTATTCTTTCCTATAGAATCATCACAAATAAGTCAAAAAGCACACAGCAGACCTGAGTACAGCTGGACAATTATTTTGCTTTCAGAGCTCTCATGATGGAGATTCTACAGTTTTCCCAGATTTTCATGCTGCACTCATCTGTTATGTCTGCATTTACTCTTGAGTGGTTGCTGTGGTATCAATCATTTTGTCATGTGGGAAGGCTGGAGCAGAAAGCACACACACACACATGCAGAGCTCTTTGAAATCCTAACATACTTAACCCAATTAAATTGTAAAGATAGTACTTTATGTATGATTGCTGGGTTGCAGTTGCAGAATGTGGTGAATAGCAAATCAAAAAGCTGTCTTCAGTTGCTGCTGGGGAGGAGGAAGACTTGCTGAGGACGCCCAGAGTCAGTGGTGAGATGTGGCATCACTAGCTGAGAAGACACTTGAACAATCCTGCCCCTGAGGGAGCAGCAGCCATTTTTCTATGGCTATTTAAAAAAAAAAAAAAATTTTGCTCCTCATCCAAGGATGTTTTACACGATGCATGTCCCCTGGTTTTCCTTATTATGCTGTTTCTTCGAACTTGCAAAGCTAACATTCCTTCAGTAACCAGTAACTGGCCATGATTTGTCTTTCTGCTCCCATCCTCAAGATTTTACATCCTGGGAGGCCCCTACTTCACATCATTGCAGCATCAAAATGGCTTCTTGTACTGCCCTGGGCACTCATCCTCTGCTTTCCCAAAAAATCCCAGGTCAACAGACCACTAGTGGTTTTAGGGGTTGGCAAGGACTTCTATTTAATGAAATTCTAGAGTTTTTAAACACAAGTCTGTGCATTTTACTCTTTAGGAGCAGCATCCATGAAGCTCTGACCACCCCTGGGGTTGTCCAGGACTTTCAACGTGTCTTGTGAGCACAGTTCATAACAATTCAGTTTGACATTGTGACTAATGTGTTTGTGTTTGTGGATGCTTTGCTTAACATGGAAAGGTAAATGTGTAGGGGAGAATTTTACTGGTTTTTTTTTCCTGTTTTAAAAATACATGACTTCCTCTTCATTTGAGGTATAGAAGTTAGTCAAAGCAGCACTTTGAAGGTACTCAAAACTGCAAATTATTGAAAGTATTCAAAACAGCAATCTTGCTCTCCTGAAAGTTTAGAATGAGGTCACTAGCAAATCTCTGTCCAATGGGATATAAAAAGTCATGTTTGAAATTCATTTTTATGGAAACATTTGGTACTTGGGAGTATTTAGGACACGCAGTTGCTACTGTTGACAATCTTGAGTATTTTTGAGAATCATCCATCTCTAATTGCTGTTCTGTGCAGTCTAACTTTGTATTTCTGTTTTCCAAAGTCTTGGCAAATATGTGGCTTATTTCTTGGTGACAGAGACTGTAACTAAATTTCATGTTAGAGGGCAAAGTCTATGCAGAAATATTCCTTGCATATACTTAGCTAAGGTCCATGTTCTGCATTTTTGTATCAGGGTGCTGTGAGGATGGCAGCTCTCCAGGGATGGGGTGCAGGGGATGTTAGGGCCTCCTAGGAGACCTGGCAGCCAGGACCTGTCCCACCACAGCCCAGAGCCAGGGGCACAGGGACAGCCCTGGTCCTGGGCATCTGTCCCCTCCCTGGGAACAGGGACAGGCCAGGCTGGGCCCATGGCTGGACAGTGAAGGGCTGTAGGGGGCTGGAGAACAGTCCTGCTGTGGCATCACTGGGTTGGGGCTGATGGCCCTGTGTGCTGGAATGAGCTCCTAGAGTGTGGACAGAGTGTGCCAAGCAGGGATATTGGTACCTGCAGGGCCCTGATGTTGTATCTATTTTTGTAGCTGGTCCACTGAGAAAGTCCCTTGAACGTGCTCTAAATGCATCAGGAAACCACCAGCATTCACTGACACTCTGCATTTTGCATTTTTGCATATTATGTGGCAGACATATATTTGTCTTTTAAAGACCATGCACATCACTCTATGAATGTGGCAATGGGCCCTGAACGAGCTCAGTGTGGACTGGCACTTGAAGATAAATGGAGCCCTGTGCTTGTGCAAGATTGCTGCACGATGTGAGTTCTTGAGGAAGTAGGATCTGTGCTTCTGAAAATGTCACTCCTTCAGAAGAATAGAAAAAGAATGCAAGAATGGAGGGTTAATACTGAGTTGAACTGTGTTGGACTTCCTTTAATGTTATCTAACTGATCTTATCAGTTAGGTCCTCCTTCTCTAAACTCTTCCTCTTTCTCTAAACTCTCTAAACTAAGAGTGAAAGGTTTGCTGTGTTTTAATCGTACCTGAAAGTCTCAGAGAGGCATGAAGTTGTCTTCTGTGGATGTGACTTTGTGAAGCATTTTGGGATGCAGGATCCACTGCAGGATACTTTTAAACTAGTACTTTTATCTCCTTTCTATTTTCCTTTATTCCACTTGATGCTTCAGACAATGAATAACATTGAATATGGGACAGCAGTTTTATCTACAATGAATGGACTGTGTTACCGTGACACAGAATTTAGGAATCATTGTAGTATCACACAGAAGGACACACTTAAAAGTAGCAAAAGTACATCGTTTCACATTGCCATCTCAAATTGTAGAAACTAGGTGCAAACTATTCATGGTTGAATTTTTTTTTTTCCTCTCTCTGTATTGCTTATTGTGATGTTACAATAGGACTTGTATTCTCAAAATTAAAGTAATACTTGATTGTACTTTTGACTGTGATAGAGTAGCTCATATTTCAGATATTGTTTGCTTAAATCATATATAAACATATTGATTCATTAAAACTGCAGTAATACAAAGTGCCCTTTGTATTCCTGTATGCAAAAGACAGGCTGCAATGTCAATGAGACCCACATTGTCCTTCTGGGAGATAATTTACATAGTCTGCAATTATGATTTCTCAAAGGACATTTGATAGCACTGTGCTATGCTGCAGGTAAATGAGTAACCAGAACTCTTAGAAATTCAGTCAGCTTGAACAGTGTGTACTCTTTTTAAATTCTGCAAGTATCTCAGATCATATCTGTGTGCAGTGAATGTGCAATTGTACAATGAAGCTTTGCTGGTCATCCCGTTCTACCAAAGCTTTACTTGGTATTTTGGTTGTATCCTGGTCCAGCTGTCATGGAAGTTTATGTACAGTTTTGAGGCTTGACAGGCTTAAATGCACATCTGTGGATGGTAGTTTGACCAAATTTCAGTTTAGCTGCAAGAGTGATTGCTAGCAGCAGTGCTATACTTGTGCTATACTTGCAAGGGATCTTGCTTGCATGTTCATTTGCATCTCAGTATATGAAATGTGGTTTTGATTCTCAGTTGTATATAATAACTGAAATTTGGGTTATGGATGAAAATAGGAAATATTGTGATCACATTCATGGTATACTCCCTGAATTTGTAGTGAAAGAAAGTGGTGAAAGGTTTATTTATATTTGGGATGTATGCTTTCCATGTTCTGCACAGGCAAAAATGTTCTTATTTACATCTTTATACATCTTTATTTTTCATCTTTATATACGTCTTTGTATACATCTTTACTTTTCAGTGATGCAACTTGAGTTAACATGTTTAAAGTGCGTGTTTATGTTCTGAGGTATTAGGTGTATGTGTACTGTGAATGTGAAACTTAAAAATATGTCATAAATACTGTATGGAAGGGACTTGAATGTTATGACTAAATACTTACTAGTATATGTCGTTAATTTTAATGAACTTAGTTTTTCAAAGGCTTGTAACAAGGGGCAGAAGATGGAGACTAATACCTATAGTCTAATAGATTCTGAACTTGCACACTGAAACATTTGTTGGCAAAAAGCTTCATCAGCTCTAACTATAAACAGGGTGTTTCCTTATAAATGTAAAGGTAATAGTCTTAAACACGGTGGGTCCCTTCTCTCTTTTGATCAACTCTACAACTGTACTATTTCTCAAGCCCTTTTACTCTCCCTTCTGCCCTTTCCCAACATTTATTCATCTAATTAAATTTTTCAAGTTGAGCACCAGAACTTCATAGGCCATAACAGTCAACTACGTTTTGTTGTGTCTGTAAACTGAGTTTGTTGCAGATTTTTTCACCTCTTCATCCCATCATAGGCCATTTTAGATTTTCATTGCTGTTTTTACTGGAAATCTGATCTTTTCCACCTTAATTTACTTGTGATAGTATCCATTTTTATTTTACACCTTTCCTCATTCCAGTATGTGTACCCACTTGAATTATTAATATACCTTTTTTACTTAGCCTTTATTTTGCCCTGCTGAAGAAAAATAGACATTTTTCCAGCTTTGCTTCAGAATGTGCACATGTAGTACCCTTGTCATTACTTCTTATCCCCCAAACAGTGCCTTGAAAAAGTATAATCTTACCTTTAGCTGTCTTGCAGCAGTGTTGAATGCTAATACTAATACTTTCCTCTCTTTTTTTAGCATTACCTCTCCCATTCCCATTTTTTAGGATAGCAATTGTCCTTTCACAGCCACATAAGGGTGATAGTGTACCATGAATCTGTCATCAGTTCATCATTTTAGTCCTTTTTTTCTCCTCTGTCATTTCCAACCAGTAAATTCCCACATTTTTCATTTAAATTATTTTTAGATCCTGCCTACTTGGCTTTCCATTTCATTGTTCTCATCCCACTTCTGTTAAACACATCATCAGAAAGGCATTCAGTTCTTCCTATGTTGTATTTTAAGCTTTTATTGTATTAACTATGCATCTAAAATTTGTGTTTCAGAATTCTTTTGAGCTTCTAGTTTAGAGGTACAATAAAAAGAATTCAGTAACCAGTTTTGTGGTAATGTTTTATTTTGCACATAAAAAAGCACTGGGGAAAAAAAGCAAAATTTAAGATTTGGTATGGGTTTAAACTGGCATTTGGAGATTAGATTTCCAAACTAAAGCTGTTGTCTACATGTTTGAAGACTTGATCAAGAGTGGTATATGATGGTATTATTAGCTCACATTTTTAGTACTTCCATCTTATGATATTCCAGCTTTCATAAGTAAATTAGAAAGCATGTTCTTTTTTTTCAGAACTGAACTCTGTGGTTGGTTAATTTATGTTATATTAAATTAATATTTAATTAATCAACTCTCATTTCATGCTCTGTATTTTGTCTTCTTGTATGTACTTATAAAACCACTCAAAATGTGTGATGGTTCTCACTTAGAGGGTTTAGGAAAAGGTATGAGCAGAAGAATTAGTAGGGTTATTTGTTCTCTGGCAGTTGCACAACAATATTTTCTTTTCTTTTTGGATACCTGCTGTTTGAGAAATGTAGTTTGGAATTGCTACGGCTTTCATGTCTACAAAGAAAAGCTTAGTGTCTTGTGAATTAGACTGCATATTTTCAAGTGTATTAGGGACATAGGCTTTTCAAGTTTTTCTTTCATATTTCAGTATTTTTACTGCAAGTAGATGATCAGGGTGTAGGAGAGAAAGGGTAGGAATAATATCAGAGGTTTTGTTTGTAATTTTTTTAAATTAATAACTCCTGCAAATTGCCTAGACCTGAAAAGACCCTTCTGAATAAAGCGGAAGCAGTTAAAGATGAATTGTGGTAGAAAAGCTTTGAGTTTTGGTAATGAAATACCTGTCTTGATTAGGGAAAAAAACCAACCAAACCAAACCAAACAAACAAACCCCACCAAAACCAAAACAAACAAAACCACAAAATTCTACCCAAAACCCCAAAAACAAACACAAACACAAGCAAACAAATCCCCCAAAATAAACTCACGCCATTTTTAACAACTGAGTGGGTGAAATTAGATTCTCAAATATATATATTTTCCTAGGGATGCCTGTTTCACATTGCTTGTCTCTTTCATTTTGGAACAAACATCTGAACTTGTTTGTTTGTTTTTTTTTTTTTCAGACAAGCTGAGGTGACTACAAATACTAACTTTTTACTGGTTTGAAGTGGAAGATTAGAGCAGTTGTATGGTGTGAAACTACTTTCCATTTTTTATAGGAAGCACTTAACTGACTTAATTTCACAGAAAGGTTAACAGAAGTTCATGATTCTTTTAGATGAACCATGACTCAGCTTTGAACCAAACCATATATCAAGGAGATGTTTCTGATTTTATTCAATACCAGTAATAACTGAATGATCTGATATCTTGAGATGTCTAATCCTGAAATTAACTGCAGAATTTAGGGTATGAACTCACATGACCTACACTGAGAAAAGAAAATAAACCCAAATGTTTTCCTGTAAGCTGTTTTTCATATCTAATTTTTTTATGCAGTATGTCCTTTATCCTGTGGACCAACCTCAAAATTCTGTCCTGGTCCCTTGTGTCAGAGAGAGTGATGAGAGTGTTACCTCCTGCTGCCCTTCTGTTGTGTCATTTGCCCTCAGGAGGTTTTTGGAGGCATTACAAATGGCTTCTTCTGTCTTCTTTTGAAAATTGTTAATAAACTTTTAAAAGGAACAGACTTAACACATTTACAGCACCGAGTGAACTATAAACTTGATTTACACGAAAGTACATATTTTACTGGAGAAGGAAGTGTACCCTAGCTGCCTATAGGCTGACTGTAAATATACAGGATTTTTTTTTAATATTAAAAACTCCACTGGAACTGTGATTTTCAGAAAATGAAATATTTTGTCTGAGTTGTGTGACTCCTTTTCATCTGTAAATGCATCAGGATTTACATTGCTCCACAGTAATTGCTGATTAAGGGTTCCTGCTTTACACTGGGATTTTTAACTGTAATGTATGTTTTTGAAATACTGCAGCAAAAGCTGGAGCTACCTCTATGCCTTTTTAATCTCGTGGGTGTTTTTTTTTTTTTTTTTTGTTGAAACCATAGAAGGAAAAAAAGTAAACTATTATAGAATTTAAAACATACAAAGGTTATTTGTATATGCTATTGTTTTTCCGTTATTTACAAACTTGAAATGCTACAAATCTTATCCTCCAAATCAAAATATTCTTCTCAGTAGCTGCAGCAGTAGCAGTGCTTGGACAGCAAGTACTGAGTTCAGCTGACAAGATTCTGGCATGTGTTCCTCCAACACAAACATGGCTCATAGAAAATGGATACACAGACTAATTCTGGCAGAGCTCTCACAGGAAGGAGTTCTGTGCAGGTTGGAGAGCTGTGCAACTGATCTAAACACTGCTCATCTGAGCCTCCAAACAGGCTGGGTTAAAACTCCTCAAATGTAAATAAGATTTATCAGTTTCAGCAAGCAAACCTGCAGAATTTGATAAATGTCTACAAAAGACATTTAAAAAGATAGCTAGAAAGCTTTCTTGGCCTGAAATTCAACCAGCTTTGAACATATCAATATACTGTTTAATTAATGTCTTTGTGGAGCAACATTAAAATAATACTGTGCTCTAATCCTCTAAGAAGTAAGGCTGTCTCAGAACTGCAGCTGGACTACATGCTGCATAAATTAAAATTTGCAGTGCACAGTATCTTTCTGGAGCTTTATTAAGTGGTATGATTATGCAAAAATGGGAAGTATGAAAATGGACATTTCCAAAGAATGATTAGTGTTCTGTTATCTTCCTTTTTTTAACATTTAAGTCCATTTCTACTTAGCATATATTTTTTCAATTATTTAATTCATTACTCTTAAGAAGACTATGCGCCACCATTTATGTCATACATCCGTATTTTTTTTTTCCTAAATTCAATGTGCCTAATAGAGGAGAAAGCACTCATTTCTTTCAACATGTCATTAATTTTCTCAATTTACTCTGCTTCTTGGTCAATAGAATAGGCTTTTCAATGTAGTGTAAACTAATTCCAGTTAGAAAAAAGTGATATTAGCACAAATGACATGTTTTTAAATAAGAAATATTACCAAATACTCAATGTATTTAGTCTGCTCAGGACTGGGCTTTGAATAATTTTGGAATGTAGCTGGTGCTTGTCAAGCAGAAAGAGGGAAAGGCTGCCCTTCAGAGATGGGGGTTAATTTAATCTAAACTGCCTGCTTTTTTTTTTTTTGGCAGCTCCATTTGGCAGCTCCATGGACGAGCAGGGGTGAGCCATCACCCTGTCCCCTGCCTGTCCCTGTTCCAGCAGCCTTGGGTTCAGAGGAAGCTGGATCACACTGCCTCTCTGGGAATGAGGCAGTCAGAGCCAGGGGGTGCTGGGGGTCTTGGCAGTACCTGTGCTGCTGTCCCAATTGTCTGCAGCCCAGGAAAAAACTCCATAAATTAACCCCATTGCTATGAAATCAATAGGGTTAGAGATTTACCTCCCTGTTGGGTTTCTTTTGTTTGATGGTAAACAGTAAAAGCTGACTTTAGGATATTAAACTGAGATTATTCCCCTCTCCATTTAACTGTTGTAGAAAAGCTGACTCCAGCCCCAGTGAGAACAAGTATCCAGGATCTTCTACACAGGGGACAGAGACCTTGATTACTCCTCTACACCACAGACATCCTCTTCATGGCCTTTATGCTCCTCTTGCTGGGGACTGAGGCCAGCAGGACAGCTGCTAAGATGTAATCAAAGATGCAATCAATTGTCTGGAAAACCTGAAAGAATTGCTGACAGGCCTGGGTTCTTCCATACTCCATAGAAAGAATGATCACTGTGGGGAAGCATCTTTCTATATATAGATCTGATACTAAACAATCAGAGAATGGTACCTACATTAAAAAAATACTTTCACAGGGGGCAGTATCAAGCAAAGAAAGGCATTTTAATGTTAATTTTGCTGTTTTGATGGGGGTTTTTTGGAAATATGAACTAGTAGATACAATTCTGTGTGAAGACATGAGTCTTTAGTGTGAGTGTTTTAAGAGTCCAGCTGTGCATGCACTGACACTGTGATTCATATACTGACCTTAATTCTTATTACAATGCCCTCTGACAGTGTGCCAGCTGTGAACATGCACATGAAGTATAACAGGATTTGTCCTTGTGTTCTGCCATGAAAATTTGAAGCTTGTCAGTCGTCTTTTAGTTAGCTCTGCCTTGTTAGATGCTCTGTACAAGGGTATGCAAAGCCATGAAGATGCTGATATAACCTGTCAGGAAGATCTCATTGGTTAATGTTGGATGGAAGTATTAACTGCATGTGATGCAACCAATTGGAGAGAGCAAGGCAGAGTTTGTTACCATCTTTTTAAACCAGACCATATCACTGTATACAAATGAAATCACAGTTATCTTTTCATTAGCTGAAAATAAACCTACAAGTTTTTGGAATGGAATGTTGTCAGAGTTCATGTTCTTATTTTACCACTGGTATTCAGTCTAAGAACTGAGGGAGCCCTGCTATTAAATTGTTTAAAAAAACCCCACTTTACAATTTCCAGTAAAAAAAAACAAAAACAAAAACAAAAACAAACAGATGAAGATACTTGCTAACCAAATCAAACCAACAGTTAACTTGTTTTAGAACTCTTTGATTTTAATGGAAGGTAGGTTTTTAGGTAAATGGCTGATTTAGAGAATAGGGTTTTGTGATTTGAAACAGAATGTTTTCTGCACCTGAAAAAAAAAGGGGATTGAGTCAAATGACTACGATATTGTCATTACTAAGGAGCAGAAACGTTTGTCCAAAACTTGGTGATTGCTCATCCTTTCTTTGTCTTAAATGTCCATTGCAGGAAAAATTCTCTGGTGGATTTATGGGGACAGGAGCCCCCTTTCTGCACTAATTTGGTGTAGGGACAGTGCCCTGTACAGCCTCCAGCTATGAATAGCCAGTGTAATGCAGGAAAACGGGCAGTTTATCCTTTGTTATGGTTATGTGTCTGTATAGGGAAGCTTCTTGTTTGGGCTGCATATGCTGTCCTGCACCACTCCTTTAACTTTACCTCATGGGTAGCTCTGCTTTGAGAGTGTATCTTGCATGCAGACCCACCCCAAAGCCAGATCATACAAAAATACTAAAAAATACTGCTTTCAGTTTTGTTGAGAGAATGGGTGCAATTTGTGTTGCTCAGAGAAGGTATTTGTATCTGATAAGGCTGCACAGTGGCATCCAGCCTGCTGATACTTTATGTTTCATGAAGTACCATTTTCATGTAGGCTTGTGGGGGGAATGAGAGGCCCTCTGCTTCTCAGAGCTTTTAGCAACGCTACTGTTGAATTCTTACTGTTGTATCATCTCATGCAATAATTACTTCAAAATTCTTCCTGCTAGGACATGTATCAATCCTTCAGTTCCTACTTCTGTGCTTGGTTGAGCTGTATCTGGTATCTACAAACTCTGCTTGTGTTTGACTTTTGTGTTGCTTTGACACTGACAGTAAACCTAGAAATTTGGTAATATATTTCCTTTTTCCCCCCCTAGTAAATACTGCATTCCAAGCTTGTCACAGCTGTCCTTCCCAGACATTATTTCACATGATTGTATTGTTTTACATTAGTTATGCTCTGCAGATTACTAGGAACAATATTTCTGTCACCAAAGGCTCTGCCCTCAAAATATCTGTACATATCTTGCTAAAAAAAATACAAAGGCAAGGCAGGGGCAGGTCAATTAAATTATAATTGACTTAGATATCTGAAAAAATAAGGCAGAAAGAGCAGACAAAAGTGTCTGTGTTCAAAGAGACAGGTGAGAGCAGAGAGCACTCTTAAAAAGCAAGAGTGCATTTCTTAGTTCATCACTCATTCCTAGTTGAAACATCAGCTGCAGTTTGGCACTAAGTTGTGGTTTTTTTTGTAGGATCAAACTTGTAGGATCAACCTTGCTGTTTAAAGTGGGGAAGAGACTGAGGCATCCAAATGTTGCAAAACCAAACCAAAACTGAACCAAAAGTAGATGAGATCTGCTATGTTCTTCAGTGAAGATGCATGTTGACTAGCTGAATAAATGGCATATTATTTTTTATTGATTAATATAACTACACTGTAGATAGAAAATTCCTATTTTTCAATTAACTAAATCTCTCCATCACTGTGTTGGCTTCCTCTGCCCAAAACTAGAACAAAAGGGTTGAGACTTTAAGCATTGCTGTAGTCCACCTGATAATGTTTAGTGTTATATATGCTTACAGATTTTTTTTCATCAGCTTAATGAAACAGAGTGATTGCACCTATGCTTACTTTGTAGTTTCAGTGAAGCATGTACAAGAAGAATCAGACAAATTGGTACAGTATTGCTATTAGCAAGAATTTCATCTGTTAGATAGGTTTGTAATACTGCGTTGTTTGGGGTTTTTTTGATCTATGATCCTTTACTACAAATGTTTCAAGAAACTGTCTTGGGTTCAAAGGAATGAGCATTGAATATATTAACGTTGCTTGTTTTACAAGTTTAAGCCTTATTGTTTATGCACACAGTATAGAGCATTCAGACCCACTGCTGAGAGGCTTATAAATGTTTCACGTATGGCACCATGAGACCTTGTGAATGAGTTCAGATAATTCAGAGATTGCTCCATTTCTCACAGCCTTCTTGGAAGAATGTATTAGGTCAGTGAGTATCAACATTACATACTGTGCTTTGTCCTCCCTTTCTTCTGACTCATCTAGTGTTAAAGGAGAAATTAGATTGGACTGGGTCTAGGGTTTCCCTTGTGTAAGCAGGGAGAATAATTAAAAAGGCTCAGTTAATTAGTATTTGTGAGTTGTTCAGACCTTACAGTGATAAGGTACATAAAAATGCCAAGATAAAAAATAAAAATTATTTACTTAGAGGTCATAATCCTTTCTGCACTTTGTCAACATTTTTCCTGTAATATTGTTATGGCTTCATAGCAGTATAATATTTTTCTGCAGCATTTCTCTTTTGAAAATTTCATAATACTTTATAATGAATGAACTAATTATCACTTTCTGAAGTGGTGTATTTTTTTTTCTTTGAGAGTTTAAATTACCATATATGCAGGTTAGTTGTACATCAGAGGCCTATATGGAGCTAAAAGTAGAACACAGGTCTGTTGAAATGGTTGGCCTCTGATTCTGCTCTTTTGGTTTGATTTGTGAGGAGAGAAATTAATGCTACCAGGTGCTATCTAGCAAAGAGAGTCTAAGGAGCACTGGAGCATAAAGAATGCATATGCAGTTAGAGGCTCTAGGTTTAGAGATTCACCTAGAATTTGTGGCTCTACTGTTTTGCTTGCTTAAAAATATAAGCTAGAAGTCTGTGATGCTGATGATTGTGTCTCTTTCTGGAGTGCTTGTTCATGATTCAGATACATAGGTTCTGTAGAATGGTTCAGATGTCTTTACTGGAGGTCCAGCTGATGCTTTCAGTAATCTTTCCAAGATTTACTGTAAGGCTTTCTTAGGTGTGCTGGCCTCGACCTACTCCATACAACCCTTGAGTTACACAGTTCTCAGGAGATCTGGTAACTGCTGCAACTTGGCATTATTTTTGTTGTTATAATCATAATGCAAGGCAATCAGGTGTTAACAGTGGAACAAAAGGGCTAGAAGTAGAGCAGGAATTGGGCCACCAGCTGTCTGTGCCGTCCAGCTGATCTCATGGGTGTTGCCCTGGGTTTGCATGGCAAGGTTTTGGTGGTGGGGGTTGCTGCTAGGGTGGCTTCTGTGAGAAGCTGCTGGAAGCTTCCCCTGTGTCCAGTGGAGCCAGTGCCAGCTGGCTGCAAGGTGCACCTGCTGCTGGTCAGGACTGAGCCCAGCAGCACCTCTGGGGTAACAGAGTTAGGGAGGGAAAAGTCACTGCACAGAGGGAAACTGCACCTGGAGAAGAGGGGAGGGGGAGTTTGTGAGAGAAACCGTCCTGCAGACACCCAGGTCAGTGAAGGAGGAGGGGAGGAGGTGCCACAGGCAGTGGAGCAGAGATTCCCCTGCAGCCATAGAAGGTGACTGGCCAAAGGAAGCTGTGACCCTGTGGGAAACCTGTGCTACAGTAGGCTTCTGGCAGGACCTGTGAATGCACGGAGAGAAAAGCCCAGACTGGAGAAGGTTTTCTGGCAGGACTTGTGACCTCACAAGGTTCTGTTCTGAAGGACTGTGTCCATGGAGGAGACTCATTCTTGAGCAGTTAGTGCAGAACTCCAGCCTGTGGCAAGGACATGCACTGGAGAAGTTTGTGGAGAACTATTTTCCATGGGAAGCATCCCACACTGGGGCAGGGGAAGAGTGTGACAAGTCCTCTCCCTGAGGACAAAAAGTCCAGCAGAGAAAATCGGAGATGAACTGACAGCAGCTCCCATTTCCCATTCCCCAGCACAACTGAGAAGAAGAAAGCAGAGAAAATGGGCAGTAAAATTAAGGAAGAAGGCTGGGGTGAGGGGAAGATATTTTAAAGATTTTATTTTATTTCTCACATTCCTCTTCTGATTTGATTGACAGTAAATTCAATTCATTTTCCCCAAGTCTGTTTTGCATGTGATGGTCATTACTCAGTGATCTCTCCTTATCCTTATCTCAACCCATGAGCCTTTTTTTATTTTCTCTTCTCTGTGTAGTTGAACAAGGGAGTGACAGAGTGGCTTGGGTGGGCACCTGGCATCCAGACAAGGTCAACCCACCTCAGCCATACTGATCTCTCAAGAGTCTTGCACAGCACTGTAAAACTTTGTAAGTTGTCCATATTGCTGGTAAACCCTTTGGGATCAGACTTGAAACAACCACCCACTGACTGATAATTTTTAAACGTGCAAGATAACCTTGGTGGCTCTTTGTGATGAATTGCCCTTGACATAAGGGAAGGTTGCACATTTGTTTCTAGTTCTGAATCAGAGCCCAGAAGCAGAAAGGAATTGTGCTCTGGAAACTCGCCATAACCAGGCTTGTGCCAGTCTGTAGCACAGCAGAGTCTGCATGGGTATCGCTGTCATTACAGCTCATCCTCTACATAATACTTTTTCCCCTGGTTGGTGTCTCAGGAATCACTACAGCCTTGCTGGAGGCATATCAGAAACATCCTTGACCAAACCCCATGTTCACTCCATGACCTTATTGATCACCTGCAGTCTTCTATCTTTCTGAGTTTTGACTGGAATTTTAGGTCTGGTGATTTCTGTTGTTTGTTTGTTTGTTTTAGTGGTTTTTGTTTTGTTTTGTTTTTCCAGGGAAATATATGAGTTGAACATGTATCTTGTGAAGATGCCTATCTACTTTGCTGGTTTTGCTTACCCAACCAAATTCTCATGAATTGTACTGTCCAAAAGGTCTTGAGTCACATCCTTAGTTCTTACTTATTGCCCAGAGACTGGGCCTTTGATAGCTGAAGATTTGTTTTGAAAAGAAACTGTTCAGCCCAGCCTGTCCTGAGAAGATATCTACTCTTCTATTACAGATAATAAAACTGACATTTTCCAAGTACCTTCCAAGCAAATGCTTCCACTCTTTTCCCACTGCTGCTGTTTTTACTATTTTAGTTACTGACAATCAAAGGAGCTTCTGTGATTTTTTGTTTGCTTTCCCTCTCCTGTAGACCCTGGACAGGGACAGCTGGGGAAGGTGTACTGTCAGCAGTGAGGAGAAATAAATATCACTGTGGCCCAGGCAGAGTGTAGACTTGAAGACAGTGAAGCTCCCATCAGTGCTCGTCTGCCTGTGCTGGTTCAGTGCAAGTGCTGGGGTATTCCAGATGCTCCTTAGGTAACTGTAATGTTACTATGATTGTGATCTGCCTCAGAATTCTTTCACAGCAATGTTTTCTGTGGCCTCATGGAAATACTCCTAGTTGTCCTCATATCAGTTGGGTTCTGCCTGCTTTGGTGAGAGATTTTCCAGTGCAGAGAGAGCAAGGGCAGTGTGGTCTGAGCTAATCCTGGTTCCCCATCTGAAAAAATTGCCTGTAGGAAGTGTGGCTCAGGACTGGCTTTCCTGGCTGCATTTGCTCATGTGCTTTGATTGTCTGGGAGGTTCTGCCATGCCTCCATTCATATTTTTGCTGGATCAATGCAGCTTGTCTGTGCAGAACAAAAACTATTGGTTGCATGTGCTGTAGTGGAGAGCATATTGTGTGGGGTTCTCTCCAGGGTTTAGGGGTGTGTTAGGTGGAAACAGGGATGAGCCTTGGAGGTGGGCAATCCCCTGAAGATGCCCTGTAGCTGTGCAGGATGAACAGGGGGAGCCTGACTCTGTGGTTGCTCTGAAGGTGCTCCCAGAGCAGTGTGTGTGCTGGCTGTAGAGATAAGTACATGCTGAGTGGAGGGCTGAACAAAGAAGGGAGGTGGGTGTAATGGATAAGAATGGAGCTGAAGAAGAACAAGAGGAAGACTATGCCATTGTTTGAGATTAATTCAGCAGGGCTTTTTATATTAGATTTTTATTTCTGTGGCCCTCAAGAATTAAAGGATACCATAATTCATGAACAATGCAGTCTGCTTTACAACTGATACTTAATATTTTTATGAGGCAGTTATATTTTCAAAGTATGTTATATTTTCATAGAGTTACTTGGGATTGTATATGAATTATTAAATTTTTCTTCATTAAATTAATAGGTGTGTATCAGGGTGCATGCATTATCAACATTTGTAGATGTTCACAATTTTGAACCTGTCCAGGGGACTTTGATCTTTAGAGTAATAATGTAAAAATTAGTTTATGTACTCTATATCTACCAAGAAATTACATCCATGTAGGATATTGTGGTAGTTTTGTGTGGTTTAGAGATGTATCTATTCTTTATTGGATGTAGAATCCATACTGAAAAAGCCATAAAAGTTTCCAGGACCTGAAATGATGTATTGTGCTTGGGACCTTTGTTTCCAGAGGCAAAGCAGAGAAAAATAAAGTTTATTTACACTGAATTTGGGATTAGACTTTAGACCCAGTGAATGCTGTCTTTATTTCTTCTTGGATTAGTGTTTCTATGTAAATGTCTTCTTGTGGTTTATTGCCATTTATTTTGGGATGTCATGGTATCACTGGGATAATTTGGATCATAAACACAGGAACAGTGCTCTGGTAGATGGCAAGTACTTGGTATTTTTGCATTTGATAGAAGTTTCCAAGAATGCTCCTTTTTTTTT
>VXBR01000009.1:275528-304818 GCA_013400215.1 Cisticola juncidis | reverse complement strand
AAAAATTCCCCTTTTTTTTTTTTTTTTTTTCTTTTTTTTTTTTTTTTCCTTAAGGGCATTTTACCAGTTCCCATTTGCCTTTAAGACAAGGAGCTATTTTTAAAACCAAAATGAGAATATGTGGAGAAGTGAAGTGCAATTCTTTCCATTTGATTGAAGAACTTAGTTTTAAACATAATTAATATATTGCCAATTTTTTTTGTTTGTGTTGTTTTCATTAATCTTTAAAGAGTTTTTGATATATCTGGATGTGGTTTTCTAAATAGAATCTTGGCAGACTTCCACTGCAAGCTAGTTTTTAGTGCTCTTTCATTAGCTGACTTATCAAAATACTGCAATCAATGCCTGTCATAACATAAGTATATGACCCTTTTGAGTAGCCCATGTGGCTCTATTTGCTTCTCTCTGAAAGGAGTATTAATTCCAAAGGGAAACAGAAGGTCAAATCAACGTTGACAAACTTACCTTCTATCAGTTAGTCTATATGGTTTAGAAATATTGAATTTGTTTTAGAAGCTCATTTTTCATAAATTTCCTTGTAAGGCACCTAGGGACATACTGCCTTTTTTATTTTTGCCTTTTTTTTTTTTTTTTTTCTTTTGGGATAATGCATTACTGAAACATATTGAATTCTGATGAGACAGGAATACAGCATGGTTTATGAAGACACAACAATCAGTGGATGGTATTGAATGAGATGTATGATTTCTGTTGCAGAAATTTGCAATAATCTTGTTGATTGTCATATGTGCCTGGAAAAATTGAAAGAAGTTGCAGTTCCACAAAGACACATCTAACATTAAGACAATGAGAAGAATGCTGAGCTGTTATTTAATAAGATCTTGAATAGATAATTGATATATTGTTTTTATTTGAGTTGTAGAATGACAGGGAAATGAACTGGATTTTTCATAAAGTTTTTATATCTGATCTGTTATTTCTGTAGTCTGTTTTAGCTTTGACAGGATTGTTTGTGCTTACCTTTGAATTTTTGGGGATAATTTCTGTACAATAGAAAGGAAGGGGTCTTTTTTTTTTTTTTTGATTGTTTGCTTTGGTTTTTAAAACTGCTTAGTAAAACTTTAGTTTTACAAATTTATGTAATATATTCTATCTGAAATACAGATTCACAAAGTTAATATTATTTTTCTAGTTTGACTGGACATGTGGGTAGATGGAAATAAATTGACTTTTGTGAAGGTACATATTTTTAATGACATTTTTTGACATTAACTCTGAGGTGATTAGTAGTGTAACATCATTAATTTAAAATAAAACACCAGACTCTTGCTAATCACTTTTTGCTCGTTTAATGTTAGGGTACTTTATGGAAAGAGAGTTGCTCTCTGACATTTGTTGTTCTTAGGCTGGTTAGTTCATAATGTTAGACCACAACTGTAGGAATCAGTTATGTTTTATCAGTAGCTTCTATATAAAGAAACATTTCAGTATTTTATTGATCTTGGATTTTTTTTTTTGTTTGTTTGTTTGTTTTTTTGTTTTGTTATATTTTGTTATCTGCTGCAAAAGAAAATCAAAAATTTACCCTGTGTGTTTTCCAAATCTTTGAAAGATTTGTAAATATGCAGTCAAAAGAGATGAAAATTGTCTTGTATGTATTTGTTCTAGTGCATATTTAAAGCCAATACAAAACAAAACTAGTTATATTAAAAAAAAAAATAAAAATCAATTGCACAAACTGCAAAACATGGAAAACACATAAAGCTTACACCATTGTATTATTCTTATGTTAGCATGGAGCATGTCCTCAGAATCACACCGAGGAGCTAAAGGGAAGAAATCTATTGATACTATAATTTAGATACAACTTTTATTCTTTGACTTTTTTCTTTATGGAATGATGTATTGTTTCAGCTACTGAAAAACATGCTCTCTTGTTTAATTCTTTCTTTCTTTTGCTCTCATTAGCATAAGCAGAGCAAAATTAATTTCTTTTAATAGCCTGAGAATTCTGAATCTTACTGCCTCTTTCTCATCCTATCATCCCTATAATGGGACAAGGAGATTGGCTTTAACAAATTCTTATTTTATTACTTCTCTTATATCTTTTGTTGTTGTTCTCCACAGTGGCATAAAATAGCTGATCAAATTGTGTTGAATAACATCACAAAATTGAAAGTTAGTGGCTTTCACAGTGCGAAACCAATAAAGAGCTGCAATAACGCTGTTCACATGACTGCACCACTACCGAGTTTTTGGGAACCTTCTTATACATCTATTAGTATGCTCCATTTGGAGTAGGAACTTGTTATTGGGTTGTGTGATATCTACAATTAAAGTTTCAGTGTGATATGTTCTAAGCGCATGATTATCTCATTTATCTTAATTGCATAGGCATTACATTGTCAAAATCAAACATGCATTTATAAAGGCAGAATACATTCCTGAGGGCTTGTCAGAATATTTGGTAACTCATTGTATCTCTTCTTTTCTAACACAGGGTGTATAACAAGTACATAAATTTATTATATATATATATATATATATTCCTGTTAGGAGGACAGTTCATACTATACAAGGAAATCCTAAGAAATCATGGAAAATAGAGACAATACTAAAAGTTTTAGGAAGAAGTTTTAGGAAGTTTTAGAATTGTCTGCTAGAATTTCAGGGTTCCCTCTGTGATCATCCCTTTAAGGATATGATTTGATTTATAATTTTCACTGACCTTTTTATGCAATATATCTATTTCAGAAGAAGCTGATATAAGGTTCTGTTCCCATTTTGAGACTGGGAAATTTGTTGTGTCTTGAAATTTTTTGAAAGAAATAGAACCTAGTAAAGCAAACAAGACTGGTTGTAACAATGATATGAAAAATAGAAAACTCTCTACTTTCTTTCATTGGCTCATAATAAATAGAGAAAATTAGTGGACCATCATGGTAAATTGTCTCTCTGTGTTAAATTTCCCTTTTAGAAGTCATCAGTCCACTGCATAGAAATAAAAACAGAAATTGCATATCCTGGGTTTTTTAGATAAAAATAAATATTTGCATTTCCCACTTGGCTCAGCAAAAAGACAAGTAACAATACATGTGGCAGTGGGAGGCGATAATCAGATACCGCTGACATTTCCTGACTGCAAACTTTGTCTGGTGCTTATGCCAAAGATCTAAAAAAGTCTAGAAGGATGTCTCAAGGATGTATTTCTGCTGCTTTTGCCTACTTTGCATTTCACAAAAGACACAAGAGGCGGCAGATTTTTTTTTTTTTTTTAGAAATTGGATGACTTTTTACTTTGGATAAAAACATCTAACAAAGACTTCATTTATGGCTGATATTAGGGTTTGTTTTTTTTTTAACCAGAAATTGCCATTTCTAAGGAATTGAAGGTTTAATAAGTAAATATTCTTGAGCCTCTGTTGTAGTTAAAGATAGGAAATTTATATGAACATTTACCAGTGTGTCTTCTAAAGCTTGAAGATAGGCAGTACTTTCACTCCTGTGCACATTGACAAAGATAGGAGGTGTAGCATTAGCATAGAATCTGCATTTGTTTATTTTTTGGTTTTTATTTGTTATTTTGCAATCTCTCTCCAAAACTGAAACCTGCAAGTTTCACACATGCTACTGGCATTTCCATGTAGTAATGGAGTTATTTATAGAGCAAGAACATTCAAGAGGGAAAAAGCAATGGTAAAAATTATGGTGAAATGAAGTATTTGGAGGCCTCTTACATCCTTCTCTTCTAGTGACATTTAATGTCTGTGGAAGAAGTGAAATGTTCCCTTACTCCCGTGGAAATTAAAACATTTGGGTGAGAGATGCAGAGTTAGGTGCATGTAAGGGAGATCTGAAGAGCAGCACCTTGGGTGCAATCCCAGTACTCCTCCTCTCATACACTGCTCAAAACTGGGCATTTCTGGCATAATGTTCAAGGTTCTCATTTATGGAAACTTTGCTCTTAGCTTTACTCTTTACTCTTTGGTAGGGGTTGCCATTCTGCCTACTGATCTATAGCTGTCTGCATGTCTGGGGAACTGTTTTAAAGTAAAACTTGGATTAGGCCATCTTAATCCATAAATTTAAACCTGCCCTGAATATTTGATACATTTTCAGTGCTGGAAAATTGAATAAGATTTTGGAACAAGAAGATGAGCCAAAAAAAGAAAGAATAAGACTCTCTTTAGGCTTTAGCACCTACAGAGAACATGTCAGGTAATTTATGCAGGTTAGATTTACTAGGACTTCTATGCACTTGTTGATAAAAATGACTGAGTGCATTTGTAAATCAATCAAGCTTCAGCAGAGATGACCAAAAGAGAACAGTACCTCTAGGCTGTATGTCAGGGACCTCTCTCTGTTTTCAAACCTCTCTGTCTGCTGGAGTACTTACCTGAGCAGACCTTTGAGTAGCTCCTGGAGGAGGGATTTCTGTCTCTCTGCACACAAGCTTAGACCAGCTTCTTATTCTCACCTCTCAGCCTTTGAAAGGGTGACTAAACTCCTAAAGGCACCCCTTGTGCCCCAGTGGAAACAGAGATTGAGGGATTTTTGAAACTAAAAAAGTGCATAAGGGTCAGACTAGTGATTCAAGCAGTCTTTTGAAGAGACTGAAATCAACTGTGGTCCCTGATCCTTCAGGGTTCATATGCATAGGGTTTGTGCATAAACACAGAGCTTATCCAGGGATTAGTTGTGATGGGAGTTAGAAGAATTTATATCTCTGGGTGAGTGGGACACATAAAGTGTTTGCATCATTGTGTATTTTCCTATTGATTAGTCATTTCAGTTAATAGAAATATTAATATTTACATTTCATGGTTTATACATATGGAATAGTACTATTACTCTGTTAAAACAAATACAATACATATTTTCCACACCATGAAAATAAACATATTGTGATATAAGCTTTTATAACTACTTAAATGAGATAGAATAGCTAATTAACTAGTCCAGAAGGTCAATATTTAAAGTTATGAAAAAGCAGCCTAGAAGAAAATTAGTATACTTCACTAAATTACCAAAAACAACTTTTGGCTAAACTAAGTGCAGCCCATTGGAATTGAAATCTCATTTGCTTTCCTGTTACTGTCATACTGCTCTTATGCAAACATGTAATTTCCTTCTGTCATCCATAGTATTCCTTTAATTTTTAATATGCTTCAAGAAACAGGTGTCTAACAGCAAGGCTAGATTTTAATTATTTATGTGTTCTCATATCTTTAGCATATACAGGCTAAACATCCACAGGTTTTTCTGTCACTTTTCATTTATGCATTCTAAATTAGAATTAGTTACACGTGGTAGTTCTGTACAGATGTGGTCAGTGTGTCACAGTAGGTTCTGCATGCTAGATCCTGGTGTTTAGGACCATGACTATATGTAGTACTTTATTATGGATGTAAGGTCTGTGTAGTTTCACCAGAAATATGAGAATTCATGGCCATTCCTTCCATCTCACTGTCCA
The DNA here is from genome assembly GCA_013400215.1 of Cisticola juncidis. Taxonomy (NCBI): domain Eukaryota; kingdom Metazoa; phylum Chordata; class Aves; order Passeriformes; family Cisticolidae; genus Cisticola; species Cisticola juncidis. Next base: position 299,384 of record VXBR01000009.1, on the reverse strand, counting down.
ATACTGAACATTACTCCATGAAGGTTAAATGGAAACTGTTTCTATGCTCACCCTAAGTTAATGCTTTGACGAGTGCACAGATTATTAAAAGCTTTCCCAAGCTCATTTGTTACATTTTGTACTGCTTGCAGTGGTATTGTAGAAGTTACCACTGCTGATGTCATTCTAACTTAGGGTTTCCTTTTTATTTCTATATAGGCAGTATCTTAACCCAGCAGAGTATCTGAGTTACTATTTTCCACTGTGGGAGACTGGAATGATAATGACTCAAAGCATGGGGCTATGTGGAGGAGCTGGGGTGCTCTGCCTCGGGCAGGGTTTGTTGCCCCAAGGGGAGGAAGTGAGTTTTGGGGTGTGTGGTGCCAAAACCTCTGATCAGCATAAGACAGAGGGGTCGACCCTCACCCCCAGAGGGAAGCTCTGGCTTTTGAGGCAGATAAGGGGAAAGGCTGAGCAGAAGCAGACCCTCTGGAGGCAGGTTAGTTAATTATAAGTGTTAATTATTTCAGCTGAGATTCTTTTTTCTGTTGTATCAAAAATAAATTATGATCTCTTACAGTCAAAATGTTATTCTGGGCAAAAGGAAACATACTTTACCATGGACTCAAGAATTTACTACATCTCTATTTAAATCTTAGCAACCTAAGCGAAAAAGACAGCAGGCAGATTCAAAAATATGAGTCTAAATTAACACAGCAAAGTATTACTAATCAAAATACTCTAAATTTTTTACACGGTAAATGTTGCAAATTTTGGGCTTTTTCTCAGGTGCTGTGCTCACCTTTCCACCATTCCTGTGGTGGTTGTGTCAGTTTTCCTTAGGCAGAGGGGTGGTGAGAGGCATCACAGGGAGGCTGCAGAACTCTTTGGTCCATCTCCTTCCTTCACAGGAGTGGAGCCTGATCCTCCTTTGTCCGTGTCCTTCCCACACTGCTGCCATCTGGCCACTCCCAACAGTGTGGCCATGGCCCCAAAGCCCCCTCCCTCTGCTCAGCCTTCCCAGGGACTCCTGTTTCTTAGAGAGGAACTGAAGAATTCTGTGTCCAGTCCTTCCCCAGGAAGGCACTGGCACAGCTCAGGCTCAGCCAGGGGAGGCACCCGGCACTGAAACCAGCCCAGCCCAGCTCTGACCAAGCTGAGCTGAGCCCAGGCCAGCCCTGGGAATGCTCTCAGCCGAGGGAAGGGCCTGTGACACGACCAGGAAAAACAAAAATTATATTCACACATCTGCAGTAGGCAGAAGATAGAAATACTTGTACCTGATGACTTACATCCAGGAAGAGACATTGAAGTCAATTCTCCACTCTTTGAAGGCTGCGTGGACTCATAGTTTTGGCTTGGGTGATTTGTCTTTGAGTTCTCAGAGCATCCCTGAAAATCAAGCAAATATGCTTCAACATCTTTTCTTCAAGCAATATGGAAATATAGAACAAAGTTTACATGTGATTTGCTTCATAATAATCTGATCTCTTCCTCATTGTTGTATGTTGTGATCATATTTAATTTTTACCTTTAAACAAGTCTTTTTTTCTTTTAATACTGTATCCTGAGATGATAGTTACTGGTTTTGACATGAGTCAAGCAAAAAGGATAGTTATATGAACAGTTGTTCAACATGTTACACCTTAAGCAAAGGTGATTTATAATAATAAAGACATCATTTTGTGTGGAAATTCCACAAAACTAACTTCTAATAAAAAGTAATGTGAGGGCTTATTAAAAATATTCTACTCTCCCTACTGGAAAGAGACATACCACATCTTCAACAATTCTTTGTAATCATGATGTTATGATTCACAACAGTGGGTAGCAAACATGTCTGTTCCGGAAGGACTCTGACTCTGAGTGATGTTCCATGTCAGATTTTATGGATTCCAACATGAGACTAATGTATGAACATGGAAGTGGGTTGTTTAGGAGAAAGAGAGATTATCTGTTGTCTAAAAAAATAACAGTTATATATCCATGAAAAATAGGTTTGACAAGCATGAGACTGAATCTACACTGAAAGGGTCAGTGAGAAATTTCTTTTCAGCTCAGTACAACTAACATGCCACTATATCAGGAATAAAGGAAGCCAGAATAACCTGAATTGAACTAGTTGCATACTCTGCTCAGTTGTCTGGGATCATTTGGCTTCCAAATCTGAGTTTGCTGGTTTTTGAGTAATTTAGAGATCAGGACCTTTAACACTGAAATGCACAATGGAAGGCATAGATGAAAAAGGGGAGCCTTTCAATTGTGTGAACAAGGTCAGAGAATAATTTTGGGAGGATATTCTACTCCTTGTCTTGCTATTGTCCAGAACACCACATATTATGTGAAAAATAGAAAAAAAAATCTTACCAGTCTAATCAAAGAGTTTTTCTTTAGTCCACATCTGTTTATTAAGGGAAAAGAAAATAAGGGAAAGAATACTAGTAAAGGGGAAAAAAATCACTTATTATTTCACATAGACTTCCTACTCTCCCCTAATTTCTATGGTGTCATTCATTCCCTTGCTTTTCTGTGTCCCAAGCCTGTTGGTGAGCCACCACCATCACAAACACTTTGTTGGGAGAGGTTGATGTCTGTGCTGGGGGGTCCTTTGTCCTCTGCAAGGGGGACTGATATTGATATTGATGGTTTCTTCTTCCTCACTGTAGTGGTCACTTGGAATTATTGTTGCATCTTCTGTGTTGTACCATGGTTTAACTCTTCAGTCTGCAAATTCACATTGCAATCCAATCTATTAGAGTGTCTAAACACACTGGAGGGTGTGGCTCTTTAGTACTCTTTGTTGCACCAGTATCTGGTTTTGCCCAATTTCCAGGACTACATTCCTTTAAGTCACTATTTTATTATTTTTTTCTTTCTTTTAATGTTTTGGGGGTCTTAAAGGATCCAATTTCTTATTGTCTCATGTTTTCACTTTACTACACTGCGTTCTATGTCCTCACTATTGAGATCTCTGTTATCATATCATGCCTCTGTTCCTCTATGTTACACCATTACTCTAGGCCCAATATTTCTGTCTTCAGAAAATGACTTGTTATTCCTGACTGTAAAAATTTTGAATATTCCACAAAAGTATTCTTTCTTGGTTTGGAATCAAATACAAATCAGGCTGTAGCCACCCCAACTTTAGAATTATTTTTTCCATCAAGAAACGTTAAGGCAAAGCTCCAAGACAAGCCCCGTCAAAGCAAGTCTGGCAGGTGTCAGTCCCAAGGCCACCCAAGGTGGTTTCAAAGACAGTGTGGCTTGTTCCTAGCAGCAGCAGTATGGTGTTTTCTGGACTGCAGGCTAGAGAGGTTCACAGGGATTAGGGATAAATAAGGGATGACAAAGAGAAGTGACATTTGACAAGGACCTGCTGTTTCCCTTGCAGGAAAAAGCCCTTACTTGACTGCTCACATCCAGACTTTGACCATTTTAAGACAGAAACATTTTAAAGTGTTTTTCGTTTGGCACAAAAACTTTGTTGTTTAAAGGTGGTAGTAAAGTATTGTCAGTGAAACAAGTGCAGTCACTGCTGACTCTGTGTTGAACTCAGTTCAATGATCATTCTGGCTGCAATTATACATGCTTTCTCTCAGACAGCAGGGCAATTTACAACAAAATGTTCTCAATAATTTCGACAGAAAGATGTTCTCCAAATTTATCATGCAAAACATGAGCTAGAAATTTTATAGTGGATTGAATTTCTGTAAATTTTTACAGAACAAAATAATCTTTTTAAGCTAGTCTTTTCTATGAGTGTTATGCATAAATTCCTATATACAAGACATGGTAAAAAATAAATAGCTTTGGTCATTTAACTTGTTCTGTTTTGGGTATAAACTCTTCCAAAGTATTACAAGAGGAATTTGTGTTTTTAGGGTATCTTTTCTGTTTTATAACAGAATATAATGAAACCCATTGAGGTAGAACTAAGCTAAAACATAAGAGAAAGATCTTGCACTGGAAAGCTTCAAGTATGACTAGGCAAAAGATGTACAAATTTTCAGAATAGGAATGTTAATAAACTCATTTTACAGTGGAGGGGGGGCCTGTGTTATAACTGGATGCAGTAAAATTGTCAAGTTTAAGTTCATTGTTCTTGGAATAACATCATGGTTTTTCCATACTGAAAGCTTTTTCTCTGTCTAAGATGTTTCTCTGAAGCGTGTTTGTCGTCATATATTATGGGTCTGGGACACTTGCCTGTGATTATATGATTGCTCATGAATGCTCTGCTAATGGTATTTTTTCCTGAAGAAAAATATTGACTCATTTGTTTTGAACTCCTACTCCACCCACATGTGGTAGTGTAGAATTATGTAAATTTAGTAAATGAGAAAAGTAAAGTTCTACCAAGTGTAATAGCATCTATTCAAATGGGGGTATCTCTTATTTCAGTGTGTTTTCAGGGTGAGTGTTACAGAATTCCTGTTGTAACACATATGATGATCTAGGTTATTATATTTGATTCTTAAAAGTATTGTCCTATAAGAAATAATAACTGAAAATTGCCAGTAGATCTTTTAGCGTACTAATTAGGCAGACTATAGCCTTACTTCCATTTTTCCAGTTTAGATTTACTGTCTTTATTCACTTTTAAAGGTCTTCATTTTAGATTTTCATTGCTATGGTTTTATAGAAATAACTAGCCTTAAAAATATTTTTTAGTCAAATCAAGACTGGCAAATACAAAAAGGATTTTCTGTTAATTTTGGCCTATTCCAGCATACTTTGTGCTGGTGAAATTTCTGTTCTTTTGCTTGGTAAGAATAGCAATTGGATCTAGGTGAATTAAACCTGTCCCTCCTGTTTAAAGACATCCCTTTATTTGTTTCAAACTCCTTATGGATGGGAAGGGCTGTATATTATTATTTATTTAAAGTAAAAAAAAAAAAAAAAGGTATAGAAGAACTGAAAATGCTTTATTGCACAACCCACCTGCCCCCCACCTTACCCTGAGAATAAGGATACTGTAAGGATTTCAGCAAAAGAATGTGGTGTTGTCCTCTTTTAGGATATCCTGTATTTTTATTTTAAAATATATATTGATTATATTTTAGTTTTATTATTGCTAATTTTTTCCTCATTGTGTTTTTCTTGTGAAAAACTGGAAGGTTAACCACAAAGGATTTATTACTGTACATTGTTTTCCAGGTGTACAGAATACCCATACAAGACTTGAATGAGTATGCATTAAACTACTGCAGGTCTAAGTCTTTTCATAGCAATATTTGAAAAATCCCTACATTCTCCTGAACAGGACTATGTGAGTGTCCTGGGAATTTTGAGAAGCTAACAAACAGAATGAATAAATAACAAAAAATAAAAATTCTCTTCTGAAAATAATTTTGTTTTCCCACTGCTATTTTTTTCTTTTGTTTAGATTTTATGAATAAGAATTGGTGTTCTTGGGTTTTAGTGTTGATGGTCTTGATAGTCATGATTCTTCTAATCTTGACCTTTCATTTTCCATGGAGAACTACCAAATGAATGAAAAACAATGGAAACATCTTGGTTTAGATGTCAAAAGTCTTTTAAAGTTGAATTGCAAACTTTTTCAGAACACTGACTTTCTTTAGAACAAAGGATTTGTGATGTTTTGTTCAAAACTTGTAAGGATAAAAAATTGGCATATGTCTCCTTGATTTAATTCTTAAACACTTAAAAAGTTTACTTTTATCCTAGGAATTGTCTTTCTGATATATGGGTTTAGTGCCTAGGGGAATCAGCAGGTTTGAATCACACCAGGTGATAGAGGTATGATGGAGAAGATTGAAACAGTGATTAGGATTCTTAATTAGCAAGAATCTACAGGCTATAAATTAGTGCCAGCAGAAGTAATTAAACTACTTTGTTTGAATTAAGTGAAAACATACTCAGTTTTAGGAGACAAACTTAATGTGAAGATTAAAAGAAAAAAGTAGATATTTGTATGTGAAGTGCAATACTGATACATTTCAAACACATTTGAAACAAACACGATCAAATCATTTTTTCTGCTGTTAAGAGAAGCTTCTGTTTGTTATTCATTAGATGATTTTTTCCTGTTCTGTTTCTTTTAAAATATGTGTACAGTATTCACTTTTATTTTTTTTTCCTTCTTGCTGTTTTTCTATTTTCATAAGAGCAGCTGTAAAGGATTTGTTAGCAGACACGTAGGAAATAATGCCTCTTCCTGATATAGCTGCTTTTACAGTCACTTCATGGCCAAATATGGCCTGGGTTCAGAAAGGCAAATTATTCTTTCAAGGTGTCCCTGGTCAGAGAACCCCATGGGTTTTCACAGTTCTTTTGTGTGTCTGTTACACCAGTCTGCTCTGAGTGAATGTGAGGCTTCTGGGCATCACATGGTTTGTAAATAGACTGTGCCATGATCTTGAGCAAATGTTTGGTCATTAGGGATTGCTAGGACCTTCAAAGTTTTTAATTAATTTAAATGGGATCATTATCCTGTTTCTCTCTATAGCACTATTACAGGAAAGAGTCCTTTTGTGGTGTGATGTGCCAACAGGCGTTAAAATTTACTTGGACTTTTTTTTTAGATGATATTTTATTTCAGTCTAAGCAGTTGGTGGGCAGAATAGGGTTTGGGTTTTTTGCCTGCTTTTTTCAAGTAGTAAGCTTTCTACATTTCTCCCACCACTTTTTTCACTCCTTTGTTCATGAACATAAATAATATTTTTAATAGACTTCCTTTTTGCCTTTCTTGTAATGAAAATTGACTGTAATCCTATCATCTGCTCTGACTATAGGAGATGGAAAGCTGTATTACCTCTAGCATCTCTAAGCACATCCAAATGACCTCCCTTAGTACCAGAGACTAATGCTTGCACCCAGCCTATTTCTGATTTCTTGTTCATCATCCATGTAGCATAATTCATTGTTCATATATTTGATTAGAGTCTTCTTGATGGATAATAGATCTAGAGTTTGTTGAATCTGACTCTGAAGATGAGTCAGTTGTACTCCTCCTCCCTCTCCTACTCCTCCTGACATTTCTGCATCAGAAGGAGTAATATTCTGAGTCTTTTTTTTTTTTTTTTTTTTAGAGATCAAAGGGAATTCAATCTGAGGAAACCATATCCACATACATCAAACAAGAAACTTTCAGAGTATTAGTACAACCTATTGAACATTTTTGTGACCCCTTACTTTCTGGCTTCTGACAGCTTCCTTGGAAGTTTTTTCCCCTCGTTATCTATTTGGTTCAAGAATCAGTAGATCTGAGATGCAGAGTGCTAAGGATTGTTCCTTTTGATTAATAAGTGAATAGATTTGCCGTGGAGCCAAGAATGGAACATCATGTAACTGTTGGCAACATTACTAAAAGAATAAGTATCCTCATGGAAGGGGCAGAGCATAACAAGAGTTTTGATCAAGAGGAAAGAAGAGTCTTAGGCTTTTAAGAGTTGTTGCATTAATGTAAACAGCTATCTGTTTTATCCTGGATGTTGTCCAGTGACCAGAGGAACCAAAAAAGTAATTTTCAGGCTCACATGATTTTGAAGCAGGACATGTTTTTGGCTATTTGACTTCCTTTTTTCTTTTTTGGCAGAGCCAGCCTGACTGTACATCTGATGCCAGACAGTGGCATTCATATATTTTAGCTCAGGAGGCAGCTACTGCAAATCTACATGAGACGACTCTTTTATTCCATTCTGAAGTGCTCATATCTGTACTGCTAAAGAACACTGGAGTGGATCATGCAAGACATTTAGGGAAGCTGTTTCAGTCAGTTCATCCCAGGATTAGCAGTGAGAATGAAAGTTCCCACTGGAACATCTCCCATTCAGAGAAGATGAACCATGCAGGGCAGTCTCCAATTTTAATTTCTCTGATGGCAGTAGAGTTATAGTTGATCAATGCTAGTCCTCCTTCTCTACTACTACTCCTGTAAAGGAGAAGCCAGGGAAATAGCTGGAGCACAGCATACTCTGGCTGTCTCCCTAGTTGTGTTATGACTGCATGTTGTTCCTGATTGTGACAAGTAAAAGCATTTCCTTGTTTAGGCCTTGTATCCTCTAAGCCTGGGACAGAAAACACTTCCTGGCTGCATCCCATCATAGATCTGCTGCATCCAACAGATTTTTGATGCTGTAGAAAATCTGTCAGTCTGTGTAGATCACAGATTCACAATCTGCTCCTAAAAGCCAAAGATTACCATGCACAAAAGCAGCTTTACTATCGAGGAAATAATTTCTCCAGGGTCTACTTATATCAACAGTTTCAGCCATTTTATCCCCCTCCCCAGGAAAAGAGAAGAAAATAAACATACAAGGACACAACTACTTTGGTCAAAATCAAACTTAAATTCAGTGGATTGTTTAGGTTTGTTGAGTACATTTGTCCCTTGGATACAGTAGTTCCCTCTGAGTCACAGGCATCAGCAGAGTGTTTAGAAAGCACAGTCTTGGTACTCAAATGCCGTGGTAGAACACATTAGTTGGAGCAAGGTCCCCCTGATCAAAGGGATTTTTGAGCTTGTATACAAATTTCAGTGAACATGAAGGAATTTCATTAATTTCTGCTTTTCCGACTGATTTGAAAAACAGTGAGTACAATTTAAAGCAAAGTTCTGTATGGTATTTTGAGATGTCCAAACTGATTCCGTGTGTTAGAAGGCGTGCACGTAATATAGTCTGAGTGAATATATGTGTATATGTGCATCTATTTATATATCTTTCAGGACCTCAGCAAACTAATTTGGTGTGGATCCTGTTATTTTAGTAGCTGGATGTAGTGGTAAAGTTCCTTTCTTATTTGGAGAATGTAATTACCAAAGGAATGATGCTAGGTCTTCCACTGGGTGATTCAATAGGAGATTTGGCACAATAATTCTTGTCAAGATATCTTCCTGTCTAATCAACAGACTATTTGGGAAAGGGAAACTTTAATAACTCTTAAAAAATTTAAATATCTGTGTAACACAAACATTTAATGAGAAGTCAGAATTCCAGATAGGGGATGCTTTTATTTTTGAAACAGACAAACAGTCAGATAGATAGATAGATAGATAGATAGATAGATAGATATGTGTGTGTGAAAAATCACATATATAGCAACACAAAAATTATAATATGGTAAATTATATAATCTCCAATCAATCAATCATATAATTATAAGCTAAAGGATCTATAAATATGTATACATACAAAATTTTATAAAATATTATATCTGTATACCTATATTTCTGTACCTATATAAAAAGGCATATTTTTAAGTTTTTCTTTAATCATCTTACTGAAAAGTTTCTTGCATTTTGTTTTCTAAGCCTTATCTATTCTGAAAACTTTTCAATGTAAGTATAACCTTAAATATTAATGATATGTAATGATCTATGGCAAAAAGAGAAGATTACTTGATTTTTTTCTATTTTTATGTGACTAATTGGATGCAGAGCACATGGGAGAACATTAGTGTATAACATGAGCTACATTATTGGTCTCATAACCGGAGTTGGGAGAGAAGTGACATTTCCCAGATCAGGACTTTAAGCATGTGCTAACTTTGTTACAATTGTGAGACTGCCATGAATTTTGCCCCATGAGCCCTAACATTTCACTGACAAGGAATTGCCTGATGTGATTACTCCAAGCACTCCTGGATGCTGTTTCCGCCGGCCCACAGGGCTCTGGCTCCTGCTCTTCGGCCGCTGCAGAGCTGCAGAGCTGTCCCTTCCAGACTGGAGGAGCTGCACCTCCTCAGCTGGGGCTGGGCCTCTGGGGGCAGCCAGGGCTGCTGTGATGCTGCCAGAGCTGAACACTCTCCTCTTGCTGCTAGGAAGGGCGTAGAGTCTTGGAGGACATGACTTCTGCTTGCTCACAAAGAGCAAAGGTCCAGTTTCTGCACAGTGTCTTCAATTTGGGGTGGGTGTTTTTTTTGCTACTTGGTGCAGAATTTCTGTGTCCTTTGGCAGATAGCAAAGACAAGAGATCTGTTCCCCTAAGGGGTGGAACATCACTGTGTCTCCTGGCTGACAGCCCAAGACTTGATTCTTACTGGCTCCGAGGAAGGGAGAAGAGAGGAAGAAAAGCTTCTAGTGTTTGAGTTCACACTGAAATTCTTAATTTGTAGGTAGACAGGTTCCTGCTTTGGATAAAATAATGTCTAACCCTGATAAAACACATTATTAATTTTAGTTGAAATGCCTTGGCTTTACCAAAAGACTGAAATGAAAATTAAGAGCTGACTAATATGCTTTCTGCAAACATTCTCATTTTGTTCATCATCTTCTGTAAATAGATCTTTTGTCTGATTTTATCATCAAATTTTGTATTATATTTTATTAATCTTACAGTTTTCCTTTCATACATCTAGCTATTCACAGGGTGTCTAAATGCTGCCGTGTAACAAAATTGAAGTTTTGTGAAAATAATTCACCAGCTATAATGATAATAAAACAACAACATTAATGATAATAATGGTAATAATAATAATAATAATAATAATAATAATAATAATAATAATAATAATAATCCCTCATATCTGCTTAGCGAGTTGACTACGCTTGTGAACATTTAGACTTTTCTTTGTAGCAAATGATGGCTGTAAGTTACTTTGGCGTATTATCTTCCATGGACTTACAATGTCATTAGTTTAATATTTATTATGCTTCATTAACCATATACCAGTTGCTAAATGATTTAATTTTCATAAATGTAAGCTAGCTTTGCATCATCCTAATAATTAGAACATTTTACTTAGAACTTTGCTCTGTCTCAAAGTCAGTGAGAAGAAATCGGCTGTTAATAAGAAAACCTTCTACTATTAGGGAGATATTTCACATAGTTTGGTATTTTTCTTGGGGCCCTAAGCAGACGTTGAAGGAAGTGAAAATAATAAGATTTTATATTTTTAAATACTCATGCTGCTCATTTTGGATAAACTAAGCAAATTCTTACATTTCAAACCTATTTTGTCAGCAATCTTGTCTCTTTCAGTTAGGAGTTGCAGTCTTCTGATAATAGTTCAAGTTAAAAACACGCATGTTGCAATAAACAAAGCACAAGCTCAGATGTTAAAAGTAGACTGTTACAGACATGCTTTGCTTTTAAATGGGTTATATATGTAGTATTAATCATGAAATAAATGGAAAAAAGTCATATTTGAATAAAATTATCTCAGGGTGAAATAACTGAGATTGGTAACTTTAATCATGACTGGAAACAGGGCTATTCTTGGCTCTCTTACACATAGTTTCTATTAACTAAGGTTGACCAGCACCACATGATGAGACACCTGAGATGTCTTGTTAATCATACAGCAAATAGCTGTGAGAATACAGAAACTTTCAGTCTGCAGTCACAACCAGGTCTGTTTGCTTGGAGAGCAGATCAAGAGCTGTTTGGAATAATCTCAGTGGTTAGTGTAGCTGCCAGGGGACACCCATCACCCCACGTCAGATGTCAGTATGGAGTTTCTGTGTATCAAAGGATTAGTCGATAACAGCTATAGCTGAGGAATATATTTTAGTTTATTTTTAAATTTCACATGTTAAAAATGGCTAATACGTGATAAAAGAGAAAGGTAATGGTTTAGTATTTGAGCTGAATATATAATGCAAAAAATATAGAAATCAATTATGGGACAAAATGAGTTTTATTGTGGTTTCAATAATTTGGAAAAATAATAACATAGGGACAAATCCTTTAAAAATGAGGGATTTTTGATTTACTATTTCTCTATAAAAGATGGTTTATTTCTGCTAGCCTCCAGCTGAGGTATAGACCAAGGAGGATAAGCACCAAGGACTGGAGTTGTACAAAATGTCCTTGCTGAGATACTGTTTCATCTCTTTTAGATCAGGCTGTATAATACTTGGGCTCAAATAACCTCTAAAATGCTTCTACTCTGAAATTAGCAATTTAAGTATAGTCAGTGTTTTCTCATGTTTTATGTCATTTTCTCCTCATTATTGAACTATACCGAGATTTATTTTAAATGTGTGGGTCCTCTTCCTATCTAATTCATAGAAGCCCATCTCCCTCCCACCCCTTCCCATGATCCCCACTCCCTGTTTTAACTTTAGAACAAACAAAGTTAAAGCTTTGGCAAAGGATGAACATTTTGTTTGCCCACTTTTTTTTACTAAGATCTTGTCATTGATAGACTCATTTTCTGGACATATCCGAATAATAAAAACATTTACATTGGTACTTGGAGATTTCTTGGACTTTCATGGAAGAGAACCAGAACAGATGTCCAGAGAAAGAGTGATGCTTGCAGAGTATTTTGGAGGATAGACCTTTAATGAGATCTTGAAAGTCATGGTGTCACTGATATTTAAATATGAGTCTGTGCATTTTTCTTCAGAATTTGTAAATTTAGTTACTTTGTTTAATAGTCAATCTAGCTTGCTATTTCAGTAACTATGCTGTAAAAATACCTGCCCTTAAAAAGCCCTCCTTAGGAATAAAATGTTTCATTAGTTCCCTTTAAGTGATCTAAAATAGAAATTCTTTTAAGAAAAGTAAACCAAAGAATTAGGAATGAAAAAATGAATCTGTCATGAGCACATCGTGGCCCTCATACCTTCTGTGATATCAAACCACTTTGAAAAAAAGCCCTGAGGGCCAGCCTCTTGATTTTAGCCTTATCTTTCCCACAAGAATATTTATTATATGGAACTGAATTATTTCTTTGTTTCTTTCTTTCTTTCTTTCTCCATTTTTTTTAAACATGAATTACTTGATGTGATTTTCCTAGAGGGACCTCATGAAGTTTGTGGTAAGCTATTGGTTTCTTGGAATTTACTCCTTTTTGTACCCCGTTGGAATCTGACCTTATTACATCTTCCATTAGATAGTATTAATGTATTTTCCTTTGTCTAGTCAATCATAAGTGTGGAACCAAAATTCTTTTTCTCTTTCCATTATGTTGAACTTGCTGATGGCTCTTGCTTTCTTCCTTTCCTGTGCTATGAGCTCCTTCAAACAAGTATAAGTTCATTTTATGAGAGCCTCCAATTCCTTACTTACTTCCCTTCTGGTAAAAAAACAAGTTAGGATAGCTGGTCCAATATGTTACTTGGACATTGCACACTTCCCCTTACGTAGTTTTTCAGTTGTCTAGTGTATTTTTCCTAAAAGTTTTGAAGTCACAACCAACAATGTTTTTTAAAGAAAAATATAAACCATTTTCTTTAATTAGAAACTGAATGATAAAATTCAAGTTCCATCCTCACATTTTTCCCTCTCTCCAGCATGGATCCTCCGCATAGTTTACAGTATTTCAGGATAAACCTATTCCAAGCTGGGCTCTCTGTGGGCCACACTTCCTTAAGGAATATCCACCTGCTCTGGCATGGGGATCCTTCATAGCCTGCAGGGTGGATTTCTGTTCCACTGTGATCTTTCCTCTTTCTGACCACTGCTGAGGGGCAGCCTGCTTTGCTGGGGCCTTTTCCAGGCATTGCATGGGAATCTCCGCTCCAGTGCCTGGAGCACCTCTTCCCACTCCTTGTGACCCTGGTGTCTGCAGGGCTGCTTCTCCACACTTTTTTCCTTGTCTTACTTCACTGGTCTCTGGTGGTTTTGCACTTTCCTAATCACAAATTCCCGGAGGTGCTGCCTCTGTGGGCAGGGGGCTCGGCCGTGCCCTGTGGTGGGTGGCACGGAGTCGTCTGGAACTGGCCATGTCCAGCCTCCTGTCACAGAGCCCCAAGGCCTGGGCACCGAGAGCCTGTTCAGTGACCAGGACTGGTTCTGTCCAACAGCAGGGGTAAGTGATTTGTCATCTTTCCTTCTCCTCTTGCCTTTGTTCCTGATGCATGTTCTAGGCAGTTGTCCCGTCGAGAGGCAGAACAGTGCATTGCCTACCATGAGCATCAGTTCCTGTGCCACTGGAGGTGACAGTGGCCCTTGGTTAAACCACCACAGTGATGGGAGCCTTGTGCTGCATACGAACCTCCCAGAGTATAGCAGGTCTTGATTTCATTTGATGTTTTGCCAATTGATAGACCTGAGAGAAGTCATTGTGTGGAGATGCATCCCTCTTAAGAGTAGTGCTGCCTTGGAAAGTGCTGAGCTCTCTTGCCTCTCACAGTGATGTAACCGCTGGTCACTGAGCACCCTGATTCATAAACAGTTCCCAGCCCTGACATCGCTGAAAAGAAGTAATGATTTTATGGGTTTGGTTTTTTTGTTTGTTTGTTTTGTTTCGCTTGCTTGGTTTGTTTTTTTTTGTTTTGATTTTTTGTGGGTTTTTTTCTGTTTTGTTTTTGTTTTGAAATGCAAATGAGACATTGGCAGAAGTGGGGGAAAAAGCAAGCCTAATTCAACCAATCAAGAAAACCTCCTCAGTCCTTGACATACCAATTTACTTTTGATCCAGTCAGATATTTCTGCTTTCTCTAAGAATTGATTGTTGTCCTATATGGGAGGACATGAGCTTGACCCATGAGTCAGATTCAGGTTGATAAAATTCTAACACATTTTATTCAGTGGGATTTGAGCCTGTATGAGTATGTTGCACTTTTATGCAAATGTATTAAAAGATTTGGGGGCTAGAATAAGAGTGAGTAAGCACTGAAAATTGCATCTGGTGATGAGGAGGTGATAAAAGTTCACTGCAATTCAGGTAGCAGACTGAACCTTTATTTATCAGGTTATTTAGGATGCTTGGGACTGCGATTTTGTGTACATTCTTGCTAATCTTATTTCAGAATTAAGTATCTAAGTCCCATGTAACTGAAGAGATAGCACTTTTTTTTTTTTTAACAGGGTAATATGCAGTGTTATTTTGTAGACAGAGGATGGAATTAAGAGCATTTCTAGTAGGTTTTGTGTGTGTGTTTGTGTCCCAGTTTGCTCCACATTTCTCCAGGCCCTGAACTTCAGGTCAGGTACTGGGAGGATGAGATCCCCCCATTGTTGAGGAAAATCTCATTTAAGTCATCTCAAACCTGTGTAAGTCCATGGGACACAGTGAGATGCATCCCAGAGTCCTGAGGGAACTGGCTGATATAGTCGCCAAACCACTCATTTCAAAAATTGTGGCAGTCACTGAAGTTGTAAATAACCCTTTCTCTTTAAAAGGAAAGTGTAGATGGCTTACTCTGAAACATTACATTTAAAAGGTATTTTTGGTGCCTTCAAAATAATGTGTAAATAAATGCATCGATATAGGTGGTGCCTTTGGGGGAAAAAAAATAGAGGACACACTTACTCCTGGGTTTTTATCTACTTAAAGCAGTGATTCTGTGTTCTCTTTGTCCTTCTTTATCCCTACTATCCTTCAACATGGAATTTTTTTATGAGTAATACTTTGAAAGTTGTGTTCCAACAAAAACTGGTTCTCTCTATGTGTGCATCATGACGATCCAAATTTGCAGACAGATTCCTGTCTGTGTACATGCTACAACATGCTGATTGCAGCTAAGAACTTGAAAAAATCTTTTGTTGTGTTCTTTTTTGGAAAAGAATTATTACAATAACTTGTCTATAACATCAACTTTCAATCAAGAATAATTGCTTGGACTAATTTCTGTAACCCACAAAGCCATATTTTTATCAGACGTTAACCACTTTTCTCTCCCTTTCCTTTCCAATGTCTGTGCTAGAAACCAACAAAAACATCTTTAATAAATATGCACATCATTAAAAAGAATTTGAGAAAGTTATTACTTAAGCTTGGAATTAAAGCTCACAATCAATTTTAATTACAACATTTGTGTGACTTTTTTTTCCATTTGTTTGCTTTGTTTAGGTGTGTCCCTAATGTTGAGTTTAAATTTAAAAAAAAAAAAGGAAATTACTTTGTACATCTTAGAAATCTAGCCTAGTTGATCTTTTCATAAAATGTATTGATAAAGAAATATTATCATTATTCATGTTCTGGTAAGACTCACTGTTTTTTAAAATTTAGTAACCATGGTAACACAACTGGGTTCCATAAGGAAGAAAGAGCAGGAGTAAATTTACAATTAGTCTTTTAAGCAAAAGTTATTTCTGTTTTTACAGTATAATTGAGCTCAAGTTTTTATCTAATTTCTTAACAGTTTGTGTATGCAGGTATATTGTAAATATGTATATACATGCACATATTTAATTGAAATAAAATAGCTATTTATTTTTTAACATAATTTCTAGTGTTTTGGGGGTTTGTTTTGTTTTTAATTCAGTAAATTCTAGCCAGAAAACTTACTAGCTTCTCTCCCTTCATTTTTGTTTCACGGATTTTTTTTTCCTAAATAAGAGTTTGAGTAATCTTCCTGAGTTATAAGTTAATTTTAAAAGGCAAATTTCTAAAGCATTGTGGTAGAATACTCTAATAGTCAAGCATAAGAAGGTTCACAGATGGATTATTGGACCGAAGTGTAATAAAAATGTTACAAATGTAAGGTAAAGTCAGTTTCTTGTTACTGTATAAAGCATATGTTGTTTTTAATGTGATAAATCACAGAACTCGTAGGGGTTTGCGTAGTATTTGGCACACATTCTGGTGCCTTTTATATTGCTTGTGAACGTGGACTAAAAATATGTATTTGCTTTATTAGAAAATATTCCCCAGGCATTTCCAGACTATGCTTTCATATAATGACTTGCTGGGTAATGTTTTCTCTTCTGTATATCACTGTGAACCTCAACCTGCTATTTCTGCTTAACATTTCTAATCTACATGAGGATATGTGTCTTTGTATGATGGAAAATGTGTTGAGTTCTGTAGTGTTAATAGCAGCAATTTTTAAAATTATATTTGCTTTCTCTAAGTATCTAAAAACCTTCAGATATTTTCAGCAAAAAGGTGAAGGAGACTAAGCTTTTTTACTTTAAACTTTCAAAATTTGTAGTTTGTGACTTTCTTTGGGATAAGAGTGTTTATCTTTCTGACTAGAATCAGCATTTCTTGGAAATGAAGTATCTTTTCTTGAATCTTTTTTTTTTTTTTTTTTTGCCCATATTTCCTGCACTCATCTGCTATCACACAGAGGAAGCTGAATAGGAAGCTAACTCCCAAAATGTATTCTCTTTGTTCTGATGCAACCTCTAAAATGCATCAGATGTCAAGCTATGTCCACTGTGAGCAATTCATGAAGAAATTGCCTCAGCATTTTGATCACAGTCAGGATTTTATTATGAAAGTAACTGGCATAGAAAGACACCTTTAGAAGTGTGAAAACAAGCAACACAATGAAGTAAAATATGATGATATTGAGCACAGCACTGGCACAGTGCAGCTGCTGTCCCTGGCAGTGACTGTGGCCTTCAACAATAGTCTCTGACTGCCAGGAAAGCCCCACTCACTATGGGGAAGTAATTTCTGTTGGTTAGTGTTCATTTTAATATCAATGAAGATTCAAGCCAGAATCCTGTCTGTGAAAAACTCTGAACTTGGGTAGTTTTTGTGTGTCCATGAAATGGTCATATGAAGCTGCTTTATTTTTAAGATTTACATAAAGGTACACTTTACCTTGTCTGGCTTCATAAGTGATTTTGTGTGTATTCTGAATTGATGTTGGAGACAGAGCTTTGCAATCAAAAGAATATATTCAGTACTTCAAGAAAGACAAAAAAAAAAAAAAAAAAAAAAGAAAAGAAAAAAAGGGAAAAGCTTTAAGTGATCATGGAAATCATTTGCACTGCAGAAGGTGAAATTACTTTACCTGTCCCTGGAGTTCGTATGGTAGAGGAGACCCCACATTTTCAATGGGATGTTCAAAACCAAAGCACACATTCTGTCTTTGTTTCCCATCATTTTCCCAGTAGAGTTTATACGCTGAATCTCACTTCCACCTCCACCTTGCTGAAGGATGAATTCAAGTCCATCAGATGTCTCATATCCTTGCAGCATTCTGAAGTTCTGCAACCCAGAGTTAAAAGACTCAGTAGCATTTTGCCGTCACCTACAAGCTGACTGGTGCTCTATAGCATATAGGGGAGGCATATATACAGATAAAGTCTAGATTCAGCCTGCTGCCTTAAAACAAGTAAATGTCCTCATTTGGACTTGGTAGTTACCGTGGACTCAATTATCCACAGCCTTCCACCTCTCATGGCTATTTATAGCTATGTGAGAAGGTGTGGAATGCTACAGGATGTAAAGTTCTTTCATCCCTGGCATGCTTATATGACAAAACTATGAATCTATAGAGTATCAAGGAATTGATATTTGTGATATCAGCCTTTTGGTGTTGCAGGAATTCCAAAGTTAAAAAATTGGTGAGTGTCAAGCCCTTGAAGGAGCTAGAACCATCCTTGTTTTATTTTAGTCTTCTAATGAGCTTGAAGAGCTGCTCACAAAAAAGTGCTCATTAACAACAGCCCTAAATTCTTCATAAAGATGGTTCTAGAAAAAAGCCACCCTAGTGTTTTTTCTCTGGTCCTGTGCTCACCCTTCCAGCTTCCTTTTGGGTTTCCATGTTGATGGTTTATGGCTTCTCCGAGCCCACAAGAAGCTCAGCTGTACAATCACTGTCATGAGTCATGTCACCTCCTCAGTTCTGGGATCTGCTTGGGTTTATTTTCATGTGTTTCCTTGCCCAGGCAGCTGCTTTCTGGCAGCTTTCAGCTCAGGGCACCGTTTGTGGGCCTTTAACAGGAGTAACAGAAGTTGTTGTTGCTGGGCTACTCTTTATTTTAAAAGTGGTTTTGTATAGAATCAACCACATCAATTTCTGTGAGGATGAATCTACATCTTCAAGCAAAACATCTGGTCCCAATGCTTCAGAGAGTCAAGTTTATATTTCCAAGACATCTTGGATTATTTCTTCCAGGTGTCATGGTCTGTCTTACCATTTCCTCCAAATATGAGCCATTTACACTAGAAATAGCTGAGTAGTTTTAATTTATGGCGGCAGCTTATTTTCTGCTGAAACTGAGTATGTGAGTTGTCTGTAAGCACTCTTTGTAGCCTAAGAAACATGGAATAGAAGATGGGAACGGCAAAGAATACTGAAATCTTTCTGAAAGGTTCATGGCAATAAGAGCAGCAACGCGTGGGTTGCTGACAGGACATGGATTTAGGAATGAGAAAGGGAGGAACTGAGGTCAGTGCTGCAGGTACAAGATGAAAGACGGTGGATAGCAATCCAGTGCTGCTGAAGCAATGAAGGGAATGAGTATTTGGGGATGGCTGAGGTGCAGGCTGTTGCTACTGAATCAGGATTTGATGTGCATGTGTGCGTGTAGGGAATTTGCAATAGCACTGAGAAGCAGAAGTTCTCGCGCTGTTTTGAGATGTGTGCAACTGGAAAGAGCGCTAAATAAAAGCAGTACATGCAGCAGAGCACAGCCTGCCTGTCTCTTCATGCCACACGAACTTCCATCTTTATGTAAGATCCACAGGTTTTTCTTTATTGCCTAATCATATGGTAGCTTTATTTAATAGCCCTAATACAGGATGGCAAAGAAGCAGGTCAGCAATAGGAGATGAGTGGCATTTCTCTGGACATAATGGTGAACAGTGGGTCAGGGGAGTCTCTAGTGGAAAAGCCACATGTGTGCATATTAGAGTGCATTAAAATTTGATTCTTCAACCTTGAAGTTATTATACATACATAGTGGTAGACAAGAGGAGCAAAGATATAAAGTCATGAGATGGATTAACCCTTCTCTTAGAATTACTTTATCTTCTGTAAAGAAAAAATGTCTTGAGTTGGGATCAGTCTTTTAGGGAGCAAGAGTCAATATATGACTTTTTGAAGAGTTCTTGAAATAGTATTTTTATTTTCCTTCAGCATAGTATAGTGAAATAGTTGTCCTGGATCAGAAAGAATTATTCTCATTAACCCTTAAGACTCTTGATGTGACTGGTATTTTTGAATCTCAAGAGACAAGTAAAACAGGATATACTGTCCTAAAACATATAATTTATTGTAGTCTTGTGCAAAGATGTAAAAACTCTGTCCTTTATATATTAAGTGATGATGTAAAGTTGATTTTCAAGTCAGAGTGCTTACCTTCTTTGAACCATACTTTTTTCCTGGTTTTCCCATGCTTCTGAAGCTCCTACAATTTGCCTGTAAAGAGGAAGCCTTGGCTTGAAGTTTTGTTTCAAAATGGGAATAATACTGAAATCCAAGACATTCTTAAAACTGGAAATCACTTGTTAGTTAACTCTAGTTCTACACTGAGCTACAGCAGTGCTTTCCTCAGTCTCAGTTTTGAAGGGTAAATTAATATGAAGAAGAAACATTCTTATGAAGGTACTCTGTTATTCTCTCAGCAGAGAGAAATGGTATTTTGCCTCTTAGAACTTGCACACATTTTTTATTATTATTATTTATTTATTTTTCCATTCAAGAGAGGTAGGTAGGCAAAATTTATCAGTGTCCCAGAGTGGGCTTGCGAGAGCTGTAGCATATCTCAATCCATCCTTACCCTCAGAAGTAACAGCTTTAAAACATGACAGTGGCAGCTTTCAGTTGCTGCTCTGCACTGCAGTATCAGCTCCTTTCCAAGCAACAGCTGATCACTGCACCCTGCTCAGTGCGTGGTGGAAAAATCCATGTGCCTGTGTATGTGGAAACATGTGTCAGCCTATTGTGCCACTATCCATTTCTAATAGTAATAGATGAAGCTTTGCTGTTCATTTATTAGTAAATGCTGAGTTATGGAGAAATATTACGAATTGATGATCCATCAAATGCAAGACCTGAGTTTCCTAGAAAACCTTCTGTTTGCTAACTGCTTATTCATACTGAAGTTTTTCCTGTATTCCTATACTTCTATGTATTAACTGCTCTTTGGCTTCCCATGTTGGAACAATTTTTTTACCTCTTAACTTGTGAAGTGCTTGAATTGTCAATTCCAGAACTGTTTCACTCAGTGATTACAGAATGCATCATTTATAGTAATTTTGAATTGCTTAAAGCAAAACCTTTGAATCTTCCTCTTCAATTTAGCAAGTAAACAGGTTTGCTATGACAGGAAGGGTTTGAAGGAGGCTGCCAAAGATCAGTGTCTATAAACTGTTCTTAAGCAATTATTTCTACTGTTGATTGAGTTTACTTATGTTTTGCCATGAATATGAGCTGGGGTGTTTGATTTCCATTTGGCTTATGCACAGTAAAACTGGCACAATGCATTTGCATCTGTCTTCAATACTACCAAGCTTCAGTTACCCACCCATATTTTTTTCTGTATGTCTTTTATTCCAGAAGAAGTGGATTGTATGACTCTGTTTTTATACCTAGTGGTACAGTTGAGGGTACATCATGAAAACAGAATATTCTGCTGGACATCTTGATGTTAGTGCCAGTCTTCAGAAAATACTGGGAAAAGTGTAGAGAAAGTATGATATTATAGATGATGAAGAGAGTTGGGATTTGAAATAGTTTCATCCTGTCATAGTTATTGTGTGAGACCAGACAAGGCACACCGTCTGTCAATTCATTTGTAAAGTGGTACAAACTATAGTTCCCTTGTAGAGATTTAGTAAAAATAAATTATTCATATTTGGTTCAAATCTCCCAAAACTCCATTCAAAAATACTATCATTTACTGTAAGTGTTGCATATGATTTTTGTCTTTATCAGGGATTATTTGTAAGTTTCTGATTAGCAATGTTTATTGCAGTATACTGCACTCACTGGCAAGACAGCATTTTGGGGCATTTATTTGTTCCACTTATATGTTCTTCATCCTTACTCTGTTCAGTTCAAGAATCTTTTAAGATATGCTTTTATTCAGTTAAATTTCCTTCTCCAGTTGTTATGCATCACTTTTTTCCTGCTGACCTTCCTGGATAAACATACCCTTTCTTGGAGGTCATCTTGCCTTTCATGAATTATCTTCTTCTGTCCCCAGCTCTCCTTCCATCCCTCCTCTGCCTGAAGCTGTACCATTATGAAAGAAACTCAACGCTGTGCAAAATTATCACTTAAACTTTTTTCTCTTTAAAATGTGTTTTTCCTTAATATGAAAAGCCTTATCTAGCTCAATAGATTTTTTTCAGAAATTGTGTGCTGAGTTCATGTCTATGTATTTTTAAGTATTTATTTTAAAATCCGAAGATAATGTACAAAGTTTTCCCAAAATCTACTTTGAAGGTTGTATTGATCTCTAATTGTGGATTTGGTGAAATATATGTAGAATTTCCTGTATTCTGGTGCTGTTTGTTTCCTTTTGGTATTTTTTTCTATGGATTTTTGTCTTTATCAGGGATTATTTGTAAACTTCTAATTAGCAATGTGTTTTCATGTAGAAAGTTTTTACAATTCTTTTCTTTTTATATTGAATTACCTTTGGTTTTAAGGTTTTTAATATCAGTCCTCTTTATAGTACTGTATGAACACTTTTGGTAAGAGATTGAATATATACACCTTATTTAGAAATGGTATGTTCCATGAAATAAACAGATCAGAAAGTCTATTAAACCTAGAGAGCTGTATATTCCATTTGATCCATGAGGATAATAAGATACAAACAGAGAATGGTAAAAAGATCCTTTGTTTGCAATAAAAAGCAATTTTATTGTTTTGTTCATGGCATGGAGATGCTAAGAGTACTAAGCACTTAGTTTAATCAAAATGAGTGATAAATTGGAGGAATGTTTTTCAGTCAGTATGATGAAGATCAATGAAGATAGATGCAAACTACTAAAATTTAGAAATGAGGAATCAAATGTTTACGTAGAAATAGGAAATCAATGTGTAGGCAGCAGTGTATAAATATAGCTGTGTGTTAGGAATAACCACAAATTGAAATTGATTAATGATGTGATTTTTCTGCATAAAAAAGAGCAAATAGCCCTGGGACATGCAGACAGGAATGTCATTTGCAACACATGGGAGTTTCTACTGAGCTTTTTTTTCATTGAGTGGGATATCACATAAACATTTTTCCTGGTCTTGGGCATTCGGCTTAAAGAAAGAAACAGACGAATTGGATGGTGTCCAGAGGAGACAAACAGTAATCAGCACCAGATATTAGAAGGACAGAAGAACATTTCTCAGTACTCATTTGAAAGGTTGAAAAGTATATATGTCAATAATATTGCAAAAAATGTTTGTCTTCTAATGTAGGAAAGATTAGCATGAGCAATAATGGTTCTGTTTCCCAAATTATAATAAATTGAACAAAAATAATCAGCATGCTCCATAACACTGGGAATCTGTGACAAGAAAACTCTTTATGTGATAGCTAAATGCTTGGAAAGACTCTAGGGCATCTCTGTCTCTGGAGGCCTAAAATAGGTAAGGCAAATGTGTATTAGAGATATTCAAGGGTGTGGTGCCCTCCTCCAGAGTAAGGGGGATGTGTGAATGAGCTGTGTTTGACCCTGTCTGGAGGCCAGGTAGGCAGCAAAGACACCCTATCCCTCTCCTCCACAACTGGACAGAGAGAAAATGTAACAAAAGGCTCATGGGTTGATATAAAGACAAGGAAATTTGTCACTCATCAGTTGCTGTCACAGGCAAAACAGAATCAGCTTGGGGAAATTAACTGGAATTATTGCCAGTGAAAATCAGAGCAGGATAACAAGAAGTAAAACAAATCTTGAAAACATCTTCCCCCGTCCCTTTTCNGTTCTGGTCAGTTCACCACAAATTGTTTCTGTTGCTGCTCAGAGAGAGGAGCTTTTCCCCTGCTCCAGCATGANCAAATGTGTATTAGAGATATTCAAGGGTGTGGTGCCCTCCTCCAGAGTAAGGGGGATGTGTGAATGAGCTGTGTTTGACCCTGTCTGGAGGCCAGGTAGGCAGCAAAGACACCCTATCCCTCTCCTCCACAACTGGACAGAGAGAAAATGTAACAAAAGGCTCATGGGTTGATATAAAGACAAGGAAATTTGTCACTCATCAGTTGCTGTCACAGGCAAAACAGAATCAGCTTGGGGAAATTAACTGGAATTATTGCCAGTGAAAATCAGAGCAGGATAACAAGAAGTAAAACAAATCTTGAAAACATCTTCCCCCGTCCCTTTTCCCCCTTA
>VXBR01000009.1:230296-275360 GCA_013400215.1 Cisticola juncidis | reverse complement strand
GATGGGGGTTCGGGGGTTCTGGTCAGTTCACCACAAATTGTTTCTGTTGCTGCTCAGAGAGAGGAGCTTTTCCCCTGCTCCAGCATGAATCCATCCCATGGGAGACAGATCTCCACTAAATTCTCCAGTGTGAGTAATTTCCACAGGCTACAGTTCCTCCTGAACTGCTCCAGAGTGGGTGAGTGGGGACATTTTCATGGGTGCAGTCCCTGAAGGACAGGTTGCTCCAGCACAGATCACCCACGAGGTCACAAATCCAGAAAACTGCTCTAGTGTGGGCTCCTCTCCACCCTTCTGTAGATCCCTGACAGCGCTTCAGTGCAGGTTTCCCATGGGGTCACATCTTGCTGTGAAGAAACCACTTGCTCTGGCATGGATCTTCTGCATGGGCTGTGGGTGAATCTGTGCATCCCTGGGGACCTGCATGGGCTGCAGCTGCTTCACCATGGTCTGAGGAGGAATCCCAGCTCTGGTGCCTGGAGCACCCATCTTCCTCCTCTGCTGGCCTTGGTGTCCACATTGCTGTTCATCTCACATACTCTCACCCTGCTCTTCTCTGGCCTCAATTACAACAGTGCAATAGTTTTATTTTTACCATTTTAAATGTGTTATCACTGAGGCATTACCATCATTCCTGATGGACAGCCTTGGCCAGCAGTGGGTCTCTCCTGGAGCTGGCTGTTACTGGTTCTGCTGGACATGGAGGAAGGCACCCATTACTACTGAAACCTGGCCACATGAGCCCAATAAAATGAGAGCAGGCCATTATTATCCGTGGTTCTAATCTTTTAATGATTGTTATCTTTTCTTGCCTATTTAAGCCAGTATGTGTTTCTGAGATACAATAATGTGAACTTTGAAAATATTTGAAGGATTTTATAAGGCAAGGGTTTTTTATGAAGCTATATTAAGAAGTTTTACACACATATATATATTAAAATACATAAATATGCCTGTACACACATACAGTACAATGTGTAAATATATATTAATAAGTCTTCATTATATATGGTTGAATAAATATGTGTGTGTGTAAGTGTGTGTTTGAGTTTTATAAGCAAGAGATGTTGGAAAAGATAACCCAGTTCCTGGACAAAACCATCTCTTCAACACTGAAATAAAACACTTCATGTTGAAAATAGTTGCTGTGTTTAGTTTAATTTTGTTAATTTAATAGACAGTTTGAGAAACAATGANTTTTTTTTTTTTTTTACCTGTGGGAGAGTAGAAGCTGCTAGCAAGACTGGAGGTATTCAAGTTATTAACTCTGTGGGATGAAAAGAGACAGATAATTATTACCTGTGGAACATGGAGAAGTTATCTAGGGAGAGGATGTGAGTGTTATAATAATGTGTCATTGTTAGATCGATGATTTTTAGTATCTGGAAAAGCTATAAATTTTAGTCCCAAAGCTTATCTTTTCAAATTATTTTGTATGTCTCTGTTGAGAAAGAGGTTGAACGATCAGAAATGTAAGAAATGTTTTTTGAAAATTGTTCTTCCGTTAAATGCATGTCTTGTCTTTACTGTTTCATGGTCAGTTCTGCTGGTACAGGAAGGTCTCTTCACTTTGCCCTACACAATTTTATACCAGTCTTGGTGCCTTCCTTGTGCAAGTGCACAGGAGCCATGCATTTGATGGCTCTGTTATGTGAGGTGTTTATGCTAGTTGTGAAAGGGCACATCTTTCTATTTTTCATTCTGGTGAAGATTTGTTTACTGCAGCATATGTTGGTGGCAATTTTGATGATAAGTATTCTGGGGTGGAGGGTTGTTTTAAAATTAGCCAGAGGAGAGGAGGTTTGGGTTCCCAATTTGTTCTTCAATTACATTGAACCTTTTGCACTGAGGTAATTCTTTCAATTTTTGAAAATTAGACCACAGGTTCTTAAGGTACACAGTCTTTAAATCAAGTTTAGTTGTTATTGAAAGTACTCATGCATTGTGACTATTCCAGCAGTTTAGTAACAGAGATGGTTTAAGTCTTCTCGTCTTCTTAAAATGCTTTTTACAATATGAATATTAGCTTTTGCACATATTTTAATGCAGCAAAAATAAAACCAATCCTAGCCTAAAGATATATATAATATAAAGTAAATTTCTAAGTAGTGATTTCAAAATGTAGCTATAATTTGTTGCAGAAGGCATTTCATGCATCGATTAGGAACCTTTGGTCTGAGGATCACAGAAGTTGTGATTATTTGCTCTTGTAGCCATAATAAATGGAAAAGACATTCTGGCTGAATGGCAAAAGGATATTGCTTTCAAAATAGTATAAGTCACTATAATGTTAATAGGAGAAAGACACTATACAAGTATGATTGGTCCTGTAATAGCTTTTTGTATGAACATTGGAAAATGATTGTCAGTTCTGAGAGTAGGTGTGTAGCTGTGTTGCCAGCAGCATGTCTGGAAATGAAGGATGGAGACAGAGAGAGAAAAGGTAGTTCTGTATGTTCCACTGCAAGGACAAGAGCTGCCACTGTCAGCTGCAAATGCTACAGCAGCTCTGCCTCAGCCAAAGGGACCTGTTGGATTTCCTAATGGAATATCACTGAGACAAAGGAAGGACTCTGTGTCTTAGCTGAGTGTTAACCATCACTGCATATAAAAATGGTCTCTGCTTTATCTGGACAGGATTGGCCTTTTTTGAAAACCGTGAAGTGAGCAAACAACCTCCTGTGAAATTCTCTACAGAAATTTGAACTGAGTCATTTTGTATTGCCATAACTCAAAGGAAAGCTTATATAACACAGGCTGTATTTAAGTAAAAGATTAAGAAGCTTAGGTAAGCACGTAGGCTTTTTTGTTATTTTAAACTATTATGCTATAATCTTTTGTCTGATTTGGCAAAAGAAAGCTTCTAGATTCACTTGATGACTGGTTTGAAAAAGGCTACTTGTCTATGTCATGACCACCTAAAGGAGAGAAGGGTTTGCACTTAAGCCTTCGTGGTAATACGTGCTTTCATAGACAAGTAAATGTGTCTGCAGCCTTATAAAATGTTACTCAGATGTTAAAAGGCTTCTTTTGGAAATTACTGTTCATTGCATCAGAATTGGTGGTGCAGAACACAGACCAATCATGCCACTGCTGTATTTCAGCTTTGCCAGCAACTTCCTTGCCATTTTAGCTTAAAACATCAAACAAAAGGCAGATTTGTATTAAGGTATGTTGTGGTCTGGAAGGGTGGGCATGTCCACAGACATTCTGAGTTTGCTGTGCTCAGTGTATCTGCTGGCAGAGCAGGCTGGGTGCAATCCTATACTTCCTCAGCAACATTTCCAAGTGTTTTAATGTGAAAACTGTAAAAGCTGGATTAAAGGCAAGTGAGGCAGTTACCTGTCTGCATAGCCTCGTGAAATTTAAATGTGATGCTAAGCACATTTTAAACACAAGCTTGAGTATGACATACACACTACTTCTGCACTCCTGGTAGGCTGTTGAGTTTGGGGTATTGTAACCACTAGTTCATGTTCCAATAATCTTGTTGGAATTAGCTATTCGGGGCATGGACAGGGAATTGCAGGGAAAAAATCCTACTAGCATGTTAATCAACCATCTGACAGGGTCTGCCTGTACCCCAGAATGGCTTGCTGAAAGGAGTTATTTTACCATCTTTGTCCCAGGTACTGTTGGATGAGGGCAGTACAGCTGAGCAGCAGCCAGATGCACCTCTGTGATGCAAATAAAACCTAAGAATTACAGATTTGAAAAACACAGATGGAGAGAGGGGAGCAGAGCCCTGAAATGCTAACACAGAGAGTGAAAATAGGACTGCACTGCTTAAAAATTAAAAGTTTTGGTGAAAGTTTATTCTATATTTATGTGATCATGACTCTTCCATGAATTTCCATTTCTGAGAACTGATTTTGAGGCATTGTGTTTATTTATAGTGATGTTGTTTGGGTTTTACCTTTTTTCTTTTATATGTTCTCAGTATTCTTCACACATGTATTGTAGCACTGTAGTCTATTGTATTAGTGCCTAATTTTCTCAGTACTTTCCCATGGCCTTTCCTTAAGCAGAAACACAAAACAATTCCAGAGCTCCAAGGCCAGGAGGTACAAGGCTCTGTGCTCTCTTGGTTCTTCCTGGGAACCAAGGCCAAGAAGAACTCTTGGAGATACATTCTCATGGACAAAGTACCACCAGTGCTGAAAGGGGGGACTCCAGAGAAGGGGCTTTACCTGGGTGGGAATTACATCACCACTTGTCCTCCTACTTGGTGCTTTTTATCAATTATGCTAATTTCCTGAGGCCTATTAAAATGTACTCACCCCTGTGGGGGTGGGCTTTTGTGGACATCTTTCCATAACTGCTCCTGAAGGCCTTCAAATAAAGATCCCTTTTTATATTAGCTCCTTACTAAAATTATCACAAGTTTCATTTCCAGGTTGGCAAAAAAGCACCAATAGTATTGTGCACAAACATTGCAAAATTTTCAGATTTTATTCATATGGTGGTGAGTTTGTGTTTTTGCTCATCGTAGGTACATGTGTGCATGTAATTCACATCTGTGCATATGGCAGCTACACTCCTGATAGTGAAATTTATGAAAGAGATGCAGGAATAATGGCTGACATAGCCTGTGTTGTACCATGACTCAAAAGTGTCTTCCCATTTGCCTTAGTGAATGTCTGTAGGGAGAGGATGCTGGCTGCATCTTCTGAATTACGGAGCCAAGTATTGGAAGAGAGGATCTCTTCTAGAGCTGCTCATGCCTGTGAGTCTTTAGAGACAGCTGTTTAAAAAGCAAAACAAAACAAAAAATACTGGCAGCATAAAATGTAAGGACTCAGAAAGGAAATTGCCCAGTGTTCAGTTTGATAATAAGCACCATCAATTTTGGATGTTCACAGGATTATGTTCTGTGTCTCTACAATTAAAAAGAAAATAAGAAAAAGTATCAGAGAACATTAGTATAATTGTCATAGTGCAAAAGCTTTGCATGCAGTCCATTAGTATTTTCCTATCTGTTAATTAGCAAAGGAACAATTTCTACAAGATTTCTTAGATAAGTGCTGCATTTCAAAGCCTACATTTGCAAAAATAAGACCAGAGGCTCTCCAGCTTATAAAAGGAATCAAACTCCTTGAATTTTCTGTTAAATAAGTACATGAGTGAAAGAAGTTATTGGTGAAAAATAACAAATTGATTTGAGAGATACAGAAAGAGACAACTGGAAAGATTATGATCTTAGAATCATAAAATCATAGACTCATTTAGTTTGGAAATAAACTGTAAGATCATCGAGTTTAACCATGAAGCTAACACTGCCAAGTCCACCACGAAACCATGTCCTTAAGCCCTGCATCAGCATGTCTGTTAAATACCTCCAGGAATGCTGACTCAAACACTTTCCCATGCAGCTTGTTCCAGTGCTTGGCAACACTCAGTGAGGAAATTTTTACCAATATCTAATCTTCACATACTAATTTCCAGCAAACTTGAGGCCATTTCCTATTGTCCTATTTCTTCTGACCTGGAAAAAGATACCAACCCCTGGCTACAAACTCTTTTCAGGTAGAGTGATCAGGTCTCCCCTGAGCCTCCTTTTGTCCAGGCTGAACAACCCCTGCTTCTTCTAAGGCTTGTGCTTCAGACCCTTCACCAGCTCTGTTTCTTTCTCTGGACACACTCCAGCACCTCAGTGGCTTGTTCTAAGGGGCCCAGAACTGAACCCAGCACTCAAGGTGTGGCCTGAGCTGGTCAGGTAGAGGAGGACCCTTGCTGCCCTGGTCCTGCTGGGTGCACTGGTTCTGATACAGACCAAGTGCCATTGGCCACCTGGGCACACACACTGGCTCGTGTCCAGCTGGTGTCAACCAGCACCCCCAGATCCTTTTCTGCCAGGAAGCTTTCCAGCCACTCTGCTCCCAGCCTGCAGCATTCCATGGGGTTGTCATGACCCAAGTGCAGGATCTGGCACTTGGCCTTGTTGTACCTCATCCACTTGTTCTTGGCATTGCTCCAGCCTGTCCAGATCCCTCTGCAAAGCCTTCCTGCCCTACAGCAGATCAATGTTCCTGCACATCTTGGTGTCATCTGTAAAATGACTGAGGGAACACTTGATCCCCTTGTCCACATTGTGACGCACAGGGAATACAAAGGCCCCTCAAATCTTATGCTCTAACTAATTTTGAGTACTCATACAGCTGGTATGAGAATATATAAAATATAACCACAGCAGCAGGAAGCTTGGCTTCCACCAGGCACAAAAATATTGACCTGAACCTAAAAGCTTTGAAGCCTGAACTGGACTTCCCCTTAGCTGCCACACTGTAATTTTGAGTCTGGTTGTATCAACACTGCTGCTTCTGTCTACAGGAGCTGTAATGTCTCAGGGACTGTCATAGCTGGATGCTGGAGTGTCCAAAGTAAATGAAGACACAGACGGTACTAATCTGAAAATATACTCCCCAATGGGTCCTTTTCTAATCTGCAGACTGGGGCTGTGTTTTAGGCCTGTCCCAAAGATACCTATTGATACTATAACACTGTCACATGTTATGCATCTTTGGCTACACTCCCTCTATTTACACAAATATGTGGGTATTTTATAGGGGGGGTTTGCTGTCATTTTGTTGATGTCTGAAATATTTTTATTTACATTACAAAACCAAACATAATGATTCATTTGGGAGAGAGAAATAGTAAATATAGAGAGATGTCAGCATGCATTGTTGGCTTGAACACCCCAGCACAGTGTCATTAAATCTCATTCTGGTTGGGGATGATTCCCATTCAGCTGTTGTGCAGTGCAGTCAGAATGAGTTCAGTGTCTGTCCACATCTGTGCAGATATTCAAATTGCCAAAAA
This sequence comes from Cisticola juncidis, assembly GCA_013400215.1. Classification (NCBI taxonomy): domain Eukaryota; kingdom Metazoa; phylum Chordata; class Aves; order Passeriformes; family Cisticolidae; genus Cisticola; species Cisticola juncidis. Next base: position 268,538 of record VXBR01000009.1, on the reverse strand, counting down.
GACTGAAAGAAAAGGAAGACGAAGAGGAGGAGGGGAATATGCCTAAGGTTGCAGACTGAATTACCGGTGAGGCTACTGCGTTAGTTTAGTCCTTTTTCAGGAATGCCACATTGCCTTCTACTGCCTTTTCACTCTCCTGACCTTTACACAGAGCTCAGTCACAGGATACCCTTAGGGGTGGTTAGCTCTCTGGTTGCTGTATTCTGTTATACAACTATTTTGCATTCACTGTTTTCTAGTACCACTAGGTTTTGTGTTGCAGTATTGGAGTGTATAAGACAATATCAATTGTAAATCAGTCTTACAGCTGTATTCAATTTTACTTTTCTAGTTTTAATATTCTTATCTTGCTCAGGTTTGTTTACTGCTTCATACAATTTTCTTAAATAATTTTGACAATATCATGCAAAAATTAGCAAAATTTTGTCTTTTTTTTTTTTTTTTTTCTACTCATTCAGATGGTATATTTTTACTGGAAAACGTTCTTAAAAAGTCATATTTAAAGACAAAAGGTTACTCTTTTCAAAACTTCCAAGTCTAGACTGTGTGGATTTGTGCACGTTTATTACATAGATAATACAATTATAATCTAGTAAATACTAGTAAATCTGATCAAATAAATGTAATAATTTACTGTATGCTTTCTTCTGAAAAGCAAAATTCTTGAATTTACAGTAGAGTATGTATGCATAATAATACATACATATTTTTCTAAAATCATACTTCAGCTCAAACTCAGACATTAAATTTTATTCCTGAATAATAGGATTTATTTTGTAATGCTGTATTCTTAGTGCCCAGTCTTGGACTCAAATCCTTTTGTGTTGTGCAAAGGGAGGACAAAAAGAAAGAACTCCTGTCCCAAAGAGCTGACAGTCTCAGGTCTGAGCAGTGAGACAAGAGCTGAAGGAGGCAGAATGGTGTTACAGCACATTCTCATCTTACCCTCTCCTGTCAGGTACTTTGCTGAAAGAAGGAAAAGTATCTCTTACCAGAGTAACTGATACACTTGGAAAAATCCTCCAGAATTTCACACGTATGGCAGGTCTGAAACAGACTAAATACATCCTGAAATAATTTACTCTTGACTTGACTAATTCATCAGATGATTTGAGAAGCAATAGTAGGTATTTTTGTTGAGCATTGTTTTGTATTAACAAAAGGAAGAGAGGGCATTCTGGCAAGACAGTTTTAAGCCTATGTTTCCAGGAGCATAATAAATTTTTGGAAGGAAAATTCCTGCCAGCTGTTGTGAGAGTCAGCAAGGTGTATGTTTGAATCTTTGAGCTTGTTGAAGGCATGTAAAACAGCTGGAATTCCTATTTTAATTTGAAAAATTGGTCTTACCTTCACTTCGAGGTGAAGCCTAATATTTGCAAAATAGTATATGAAGAGTTACAGTAGGCACTCTGGAATGTTTAGAAGGGCTTTAATGGGATATTTAGGAGATACTTTGTTCTGAGACAGACAGCATGTGGCCTCCTCTGTGCTTTCTGAAGCCAGTAGAATTGTTTCTGTCTGAAGAGGCTGAGGTTGGGTTACCTGGAGGAAACAAGGTGCACAAAAATTTATAAGGTTTGATTATGATATATAATTTTCTCTGTATTCATTTCTACTTTCTATAATTTTTTTGTCTGTGGATTTTCAGATTTTGCTTGTGTGGGTTTGTCTGGTTGTTGTTTGGTTGTTGTGTTTTGTTTCGTTGGTTATTTGTTGTTTGGTCATTTTGGGGTTTTTTATTATTGTGGAATCTTTTGTCATTTTATTTTATGAAAATATTTTATTGAGTGTTGCTGGACTATTGGATGTAGTTTCATGTCCATGTTAACCCTTTATTTTCATTTTTTCAACCACCTCAAATTATCATAGAAACAGAAAAGTCAAATCTTCTTGCCAGTCTGAATGGCTGCCAGAGCTGCTCCCCAGGCTCTCCAGCAGTCCTGGTGCCTGGAAGAAGTAGTGCAAGTGTCCCTGTTGTTGGCCAGCTGCTGGTTGCCTATAAGAGGAGCTGGCCAAATATTCAGGCAGGTGATTCAGGGCCAGAATCAGCTGTGTCTCAGTTCAACATGTATCTGCTGAGGAGGCAAACAGTCTTCTCGGAGGTCTGGCTGTCCTTTGTCCTCAGTGAGCCAGAAACCTCAGGAGCTCTGCTCCATATCAGTACTTTTGGCAGCCTTGTGCAGAAAAAGGAAACACTGGATAGACAGGCCAGCTGCCAGCAATACTGGTGGAAAGAAGCCTGGTACTGGCCTTAGACTTTAAAATATAAATAGGTTTTTTTTTTTAAAATTTTGCTTATACTAGACCATCATTCTTTGCTGGGAAAAGACTTACATATAAGATTAACGTACATTTCCAGTTAGAATAAGGCACCAAAGAAAGTAATTGCCATCTCTCTTTATAATATGGAGAACGTCCCATAGGTCAGTGCTGCATTTGGAAAAGAAATTAATGAAGATTTGATATTAATGTTTTCTTTTTGTGCAACCATTTCTCTTTATTTCATGACCACTCATGAATTATTCTATTTCTCTTGTGCTCTTACTTCAATGTCCAGTGGAGATAAATTTTATGCTAAGAATAAAGGAATGCATCTTTATTTTACTTTATTTTCATTTTAGCAGTCAGTAGAGCCCCTCTGTGAGGTGCATATACACTAAGACAGACTAAAAATTCCATGTTCTCTCTCTTTTTTCTTTTTTTTTTTTTAACAGATGCAAGTTCATGGAATTCACTAGTTATAACATAAATGAATTGAAGGTGTTTTCAGTTTCTTAAGGTCTTATTCTTGCCTTGAGTAAAGGAAAATGCCTGCTTTATTAAATCGAGAATTCCAAGTGTAAGTATAGGTAGGAAAGCAAGTTTGTATCATACTCTAGGATCTGTGTGGGTTCCCAATTTTTTTTTGTACAAAGTCCAAAATTATTCAAATGTTGAAGTATTATGAATTTTTAAATAACTTCTGGAAGGTTTTGATGTTTTTTTGAGGTTGATTTTTTGAAAGTTAAAAACCCCTCAGCATTAAATATTTTCTGAAGAACAACACCTAACTGTTATCTGACATGCTGATTCAAGTTAATAAGACTTTATATTAGCAAAACTGCTGTTTTCTGATATTTTTCATATAATATCTATCTATAAAGCATAGAAATAAGGCAGAGCATCCTATAGTATTGAAAATGTAATGAATAATCAACAGTCCTAGAATCCTAGAATTGTTAAGGTTGGAAAAGGCCTTTAGGTATCAAGTCTAGCCATCAACACAATGTTCACCATGTCCTCAAGTTCCAGTGAGTGATTTGGACAAAAATGGACCTAATTATTTGATATTTGTAGTTGAAATTTTTTGAATTTCTAATGGAGTGAGTTAAACAGGTTGTCTTTTGACATGAGTAGCAAGATATACTAAGTCAGTGAGACTCAAATTGAAATATTTATCCCAAATATTTTTTCTAATCAACTAATTCAATGACATTTGCTTAAACTACTCTAATTATACTGTCTTTAGAAAATGGAAAAAAAGTTTCTTAAGAATGTTCCACATGCTCAGTGAAATCCATTGACATGTTTTAAATCTGTCTATGAGTGTTCACATACTATAACTCACAGCATAGTTCTATGTGTTCCATAAATAGAATGAATATTTTAAAATGGTGCATGTGTGGATTTGGAAGAAAAACTGAGCTGTCACGAATGGAAAATTTATGCTGGCAACTGTGATAAAGTATCACATTTAAAAGGATTTGGGGGGAGGTTGTTTTGTTATTTTGACTTAGAGATTGTGTGATGATGAGAACCATTGAAGCATATTGCACTGATTAAATGTAGTATTTGGGAGTCTCAAATGTCACAAAACATATGGAATACCAGGAACATTCATCACTGTTTGAAGGGACCATCTAAAGCCTTGATAGCCTGATCCAACAATAGTGCCAGTAAAATAGTGAATGAAAAGAGACTGGTAGCATGAAAACAAGGGAAATAATGTTAGAAGCAAGAGAGTTAGACTGCCACAAAATGACAGCTCTTTCTTCCTCCTACAGATCATCCTCCTCTCCTGAAGCAAGAACTAAGGCTGTGGTTAGGAAAAGCCATACCAGTGCTATTAGCCTTACCTTAGCAATAAACAGACACTGAATCTGCACATATATTTAGGATTAAGAAAAAAACCCCAAACAAACAAAAAAACAAACTCTGTATGCAAGAGGGGAGATCACAAATTTTATTTCACTTGAACACGTGAATTTTGCTAAATTAGAGGTGATGTTTTTTCTCAGCAAATTATAACAGTGATCAGTCTCTTCTCATGATTTTTAAAATATTTGTAATATAGTGTTAAGGGAGAGGAGGAGGTAGCTTCCTGGAATCCACAAATCTAAATAGGTTGTTCACTCATTTGCAAGGCCATATTTTAAATCTGTTTTAGACAGAATGGAAATCAGGTGGGTATTAATTGTCAAATGTTTGAAGTCCTTTAAAGAGTCAGTTTATTTAAAATGTCCTTATTCCTTTTTCTTCCAGTATTCCACATTGAAGCTTTATGTGATGTAAAGACAAATCTAATTTACCATTCTGGGAGACAGGTCAAGACTCACTGTTTAATGTAAAAAATAACTTTTATCAAAAAGAGAAAAAGTATAAGCAAATCTCACTGTTCCAAGACAATCTATGAAAAAATTTAAAAATAATGTAACTAGCAAATTTCAGTGCCTAATCACATCATGTTTCTCAGAGCTATCTGACAAAGAATCAGGGTTCTGGCAGACATTAGGTGTTACACAGAAGCACCACAACTCCAGATGTCCTCCCCTTCCTCATTGTTCCCCCATCTTTTACTGCTGAACTGCTACATGGTCTGGAACATCCCTTTGGTCAGGTGGGGCTGGCTGTGTCCCCTCCCAGCCTACCTGCTGCCAGGGCAGCCTGAGGAGCAGAAAAGGCCCTGATGCTGTCTATGCCATGCTCAGAAATTACTGAATCATCCCTCTGTTATCAGCACTGCTCATCACAAATCTAAAACACATCCCTATATCAGCAACTACGATGGAATTTCAAGTGACCCAGCCAAAGTCAGTATGGCTTTTGTTTAATCTCTAAGATTTAAAGATTAAAACTTCTGTGCAGGAACACTCTCCAACAGAAATATGTCTCTTTAATAATTGCTTTAGTGCTGTTTTTTTGTAATATTTAGTTGTAATTGATATTTTTTTATTCCATGAGACAATCCTACCTTATCTTTTTGTGGTGAAGGTATTGATAGCAAACTCTTCAGACTAAGTAGTCTTAGCTTTAGTATACAGAATGAAGCAAAAATGCCTTTTGATTACTGAAATGCCAGGGATAAAAGGAAACATACTTATAGGTCAGTTGCATAACAAACATAAATAAGTAGTAATACCTGTAGCTTTAAGAGATGTAATTCAGGTGGAAACCAAACACCTTTATAAGTTAAAATAATGTTTTGATCGAGAGTAAGACACAATTTCCTATCTTGGTTTACCTGTATTATACAGGCGTAGCACAAAACCTTTTATATTCACTTATGAAGTGTTCTAAATTTAAATTAAAGTTCAAAGATGCTTCATAAAAGTAGAAAAGTGAATTTTGAATTAAAATAATTTCTAAATACAGTGTGTTTATTGGCTTCATTCTAACATGCAATTTAACAAAAGGATGTTGTGTATACATAATGGAAGCCTCTTTAATTTTCCCACAGACAAGCCAATTTTCTCCCTCCTTTTTTCCAGAAATAAATCTTTAAATTTTCCTGTATCAGGAACTAGCTAATGCTTTTTTGAGTTATGGAGGAGTAGAAGTCAGAAAATAGTGTTTTACATAATTATTAAACAATTTTAGGAAAAAAAATCACGTCTCTGTTAGATACACATGGCATTATTTGAAGGTCTAGACATAGTTCTTGAATATTTACAGATTCAAAATATTATTCTGATTTATATAACATGAATTATTGTCATCTACGCTTTGAATAAATCAAAGCACCCAGTGATATAATGATAATTTTGAGTTTTATCATCAAGTCTTGTCTGTACACTGAACCTGTTGCAAAATAGGCTGGCATATGAAATTTAAACATGGTGAGTATCCCATGCTGTCTTCAGTTAAACTAAAGTGAACCAAATTACCTGAACATAGAAATTTTTGGACTAATGGAATAAGAGTGTCTGCAGGAGAAGCTATTATAGGTTGTTTTCCCTGGGTAGATAAGCCCAGAGCCAGAAGAGGAGCTGGGTTGAATCTGGGTCATCTGAGTTCTGCTTGTATAGCCAGTTCTTCCCAGTAAAAGCCTCATCTTGTGGAATTACGTGGTGATGTTTTCTGCATTTGCACTGTGTTGTTAAAAATTATTATGGGATGTCTGTTGTTATGATTTTATAGTGTCCTACTGAGACATCAGTGAATAAGTTGCAGTTTCTAAAAAATAAAATTACTTTCCCACTGTTGTTTTGTGCTTTTAGTAATACATGTTCTATATTTTCATTGTTTGACATAGGCAAAGAACTTTTTTTTTTTCCTATCATCTTTGTTATCTTTTTGGAGTAAAATAAATCAATTACATGTTTCCTTTCTGAAAGCTGGGTTACTATACTGTTTGGTGGGAGTTCAGGACTGAACAGGTGATGCAGACTTTAGGAGACAAAATATACTTGTGAAATCTGTAGCTAGGTCATGTAGATCTTGTTACAGATTTTAGACATAATAGTTGCCAGGTAATTTTTTTTTTTTTTTAAGTGATGTAAGATTCGCTGTTGACTATTAGTGGATACTAGTTTCAGGGTAGAGGAAAAGATTCTGGTAGATAAATAAGAAACCTTTGAATTAAGCTTGAATTGACATAAAAGTAAATTTCTTGACTTTCTGTGTGTTTTTGAGGAAAAAAAGGTGCCACGGATGAGGTGTAAAGGAAACTGATAACTACCTGCCTAGCCTGCCTGGTACTGTCTGCAAGAAGCCTTTAGGAAATGATAAACACAGCTGGTTTGTCTGAAACTCCTGTTCTCCCTGGAGATCAAGCTCCTCTTTCATATTATCACAGTATGTTCAGGATGGCACCTTCCTCCATTTGCCATCTGCAACCTGATAGGTACAACAGAACTTCTGCAACCCTGATCAATTCTTATTGTTGCTCTTAACTGCAAGAGGAAGGAGATATGTATAGCATATTAGTGTGAGATGGTGAGTGGGACCTACATTTTCTGTCTTGGAGGTTATGGCTTTCAATATGGGCTTCTTTCTCACTTTGAGGGGGTTCATTTGCAGCTCTGGGGAGGGAGGCTGGCACCTGGTGTCATGTGTGCTGTGGTGGGCAGCCCCAGCCTCTGTGCAGCTCTGCCAGAGTTCCTCTGCACAGCCGAGAGCTGCCAAGCTGAGGAGCAAAGAGGGGTGAGAAGCATCATGAGTCAGTGTCTGCTGATCCAGGGTTTCACCTGGGCTGTGGGAGGGCTGGCTTCAATTCCTGTTCTAGCAGCTACAGCTTAGGTGTGGTCTAGGAAAGAATTGATTTAGGGATAGGAACATTGTGACTGAAGTAGTGGTAGAAAAAAGGAGAAAACTCTAGACGTCTATAAACTATAGGATAATGATAGAGGAAAAATCCTGGATGACCAGAGAGAACTACACTAAAAAATAAGATGCCAAGGCATATAGATAGAGCCTTTTAACACGTTCATTTGAGCATCAAAATCCTGACCTTCTACCTAGTTTAAATGCATCCTTATATTATTTTTTCCCCATTGTATAAATACATAAAAAACTTTCCTTAATAACTAGTTAATTCTGCCAAAATCATCAAAACCATTTCCTTGATCACTCAGGTTTATTGAATTTAGACAGACTTCTAGAAATTCTGGACTTTTGTTATTAATTGATTTTCTTCCAAATTTTTACCAGAAAGACTGAATATTGCAGATGAAGGAAATAAAAAAAAAATTTCCACTGATTGTTCCCTAAGCTCTCTTCTGAGTCACTGTAAGCTTTATGTGACAAAGTTTTCATTTCTTCCATATGATACATGAAAGACAAAGGCTTTGTTCTTTTGAGCTTACTGCAACCAATCTGTTAAGCTACACAGACTCTCACATTAATTTTAAGAGGAAAGAAAGAATATTTTGAAAAACAGTTAGCAAGAAGAAAAGGAAAAATGTTAAGATAGAGTTTATATAGTTGCATAACTGCTATGAAACAACAGTTGTATCTGGGAGTCCATAAGGTGGTTTTGCTGTCTAAAAATATAACATTTATTTGGACACTAGGCACTTTCCTTCATTATATGCCTTCCAAATTTATTATATATTGCTATATATATGTAATATAGTTTATTTGAAATTATAAACACTATTATATTTTGGATAACTTCTTATGATGCTGAATTTATGCATTAAAATCATGTATTCTGGCTTAATATTAAGATACAATTAAATAATTTTATTACTGTGTCCTGAGAGATACTTAGGGTTTTTAAAACCTTGTGTCTTTTTTTGGACGGATCTTACCATCTGGGATAGGATTTATTAAAAAAAATGTATAAAAGCTTTTCTTTAGCTAATATACTGAAAATAAACTTGTGCCTGACTACTGAGAGGCAATGTTGAGAACTATAAAACCAAAAATGGTCCTACACTCACTGAATTGTGTAGGCTGGAAGGAAACTCCATATGCCATCTTTTCCAACTACTTGTACAAAGTCAATGCAGTTAGATTGAATACTTCAGGGCCATGTTAAGAATTTGAATATCTCCCAGCATGGAGATCCTTCAGTGCCTCTGGATCATGTTCCATCATTCAAGCTTTTGCAGGATAATTTTTTCCTTCTTGTATCTAATTGCAGCTTCCCAAGTCCATTGACTCCTGCTCTGCACACTTTATTTTCTGTACCCTCCCACTCCATAGCTGCAGACCCCCAAACCTGCTCTCTGCCAGGCTGAGCAGATGCAGCTCCCAGCCTCTCCTGTGTGGTCCTGTGTTCCACCGCCATGACCAGCTTGGTGACTCCCAGAAGATTAATTTCAGTACATCTATTTCTTTGTTGTACCAGGGAGCCTGAAATTGGGCTCAGCACACCAGATGGAGTCTCACAAATGGCAAATAGGATGGAAGGATAATTTCCTTATCTCTGATGGTTATATCCATACTAATATAGCCCAGGAGGCTGCTGGCCTTCCTTGCTCCAAGGGTACATGCTTGCTCATGTTCATTTTTTTGTCCAGCAGGACCCCACATCTTTGTATACAAAGTTTATTTCTAGCCAATCAGCCCTTCATAGGTAATATTGTATGGAATTATTTCTACCTAGGTAAAAGATAACTGCCTACGACTTGTCTATATCTGTCAAGGAACTGTAGAATTGTTTAGGCTGGAAGACACCTTTAAAGGCATTCTAATCCAGTCCCCATGCAATGAGCATTTTCAACTCCATCAGGTTTTCAGAGCCCCATCCAAACTGACCTTAAATGTTTCCAGGTATGGGGTGTGGGGTGTGTACCACCTCTTTGGGCAACCTGTTTCAATATTTCACTATTTTCACCATAAAAAATGTCTTCCTAATATCTGAATTTACAATCCTTTAGTTTGAAAGCATTAACTCTTGTCCTGTTGACAGAAAGTCTGGTCTGTCTTTCTTATAAGCCTCCTTTAAGGGTTGAAAAGCCACAGTAAGGTCTCTGCAGAGCCTCCTCTTCTAAAGGTTGAACAACCCCAATTCTCTCAGCATGTGTTCATAGGAGAGGTGTTGCAGCCCCCTGATCATTTTGTGACCCTCCTGTGGACTCCAGCAAGTCCAGGTTTTTCTTTTACTGAGGACTCCAGCACTGGATGCAGCACTCCAGTGTCAGAGCAGAGCAGAAGGGCAGAACCACCTCCCTCGACCTGCTGGCCACGTTTCTTTTGATGCAGTCCAGGGTAAGCTTGGCTCTCTGGGCTGCAAGTGCACAGTGCCAGGTCATGTCCAGCCTCTCATCCACCAGCACTACCTGGTCCTTCTCAGCAGGGCTGCTCTCAATTCCTCCTCCCTCCAGGCTGTATGGATACCAGAGGCTGCCATGACCCAGGTGCAGCACCTTGTTCTTGGCCTTGTTGAACTTCATGAGATTCACACGGGCCCACTTCTCCAGCTTGTAGAACAGCATGTGATATTTCAAAGTAATGCTGCTGACAGATAAACCTGTTTGTATCTTAAAAACTCACCAGCATTAACTTGTGTTTGTATAGTGAATGGTAGCACAAAGAGTTTTCTCTGGACATGGTTTGCACAGAAAATGAGGTTAATTGCCTGTTTGTGCATCTGTGTTTATTGCACTCATTAAAGCTACAATATTCAATAGTTAGCAAATTAGTAGTGCCCTATCAGAAACTTACTTTGAGGATAGGTTCACAGGGACAGTTTTCTGGTCCTAGTGGAAGTAGTTTTCCAGAAAAAGTAATGTTTTTGGCTCAAAAAACAACAGCTTGGAATTAAAATTGCTTGAAAACTTTACAAGCATTTGCTTGACAGAATTAGGGTAGTCCTCAAATACCTGTGTTCCCTAACTGCTTGTTTTGTTTGCAAAGAAAAGAAAATAAAAAGACATTTTATAATCTTAGACTTACAAAGAAAATAGACATTTTTCATGACAAGCTTTCTGAAAGAATGCTGTTTAGATCAAGTGTGATCAAAAATAATTTTACTTTGGTTGTTTATTGACTTAGATGACAGAGATTTGTTTTGTCTCTTGCTTAGTAAACTGAAGCAATTGAAAACCACATTGCATTTGGTTTTGAATAAGCTCCTTTTTTAACTAACCTGAGAAGCCTAGAATTACCTTTTACATGACAGGTTGTTACATAGAGTGTTCTGGGTGCTCATTTCTAGTAACACATTTGGTTACTATATAGCAACGCAGAAGATGCCCGACATATTTTTGTAATATGCATATTAAATAGAAAAAAAAAAAATTGAAACATCTGTGTTCAAATCAGGAGATAAATTATAAAATAGCAGTATTACTAAGATATGAATTTAGGTATATTTCAATGCAGGGTGATTAACTGATGCTAAGGATTTGCATTGCACATTAGAGTCTTCTTTAAGAGGTAATCCAGAAATATAGTTAAGCAGGAAAGTTCCTACATGAGACTTTTTATAAGATTCTAATTTCAATTTTAAAATATGCCAGTCAAATTTTTGTAAGGTTTACACTTTCTTTCCTATTATAAAGTAAATTTTCATTTCCCAATTGGCTTACAGTTTATGTTGGTAAATCTTTCAGTATGGGGAAGAGTAGGGTCACTCACTTAATTTTACATGGGTCAGCCCCTGTGCAGTAGTGATACAATTCTAAATTTATTTGGCCTGCAAAGCTGGGAATAAGGAGGCAATTGCTCACTGCCTGGTACTATGGGGAAGACCAGGAGAACCCTGAGAAAGGTTGGCTCTCCTCAGATCTTTTGTGTGCATCACATGGTTGGAAAACAAATTATTTCTCTGCATGGGTGTGCATTTTCATCATTTTAGCTTTTTATTGACATGTTTTTTATGGGTTTTGGTGTTTTTCATAATTTTGGACCAAAAATGCTACGTCACTGTTGTTCACTGCAGGATGAACAACTTGTGCAATCACAGCTTTGATTATCCACTAGATTAATTGAATGACCTCCTAGCCCTGCTGAGCCTTGTTTTACAGAATGTTCCTTACTCAGTTCTGCTGCAGGCTTCAAGCACACCACCTGTATGTGTAGTACATGAAGGCAATTACAGGGGTCAATGTTTTATGGCACTGTGTGATTTTGTTATCTCATTGGTTTTATGTAGTACCTTATAAAGAAGATGCCCTTATTGTTTTCACAAGCTTGTAACCTTTTAAAATGTTTTGCTTTCTAACTGAAAATATTAGTTGATCTTTCTACTCTTCTTAAGGTCTTCAGGGTTAACCTATAGTTAATTCTCAAGTTGTTTTAAAAATATATTTTCTTTCCCTCTGAAAGAAGGTATGTACTTGTGTCTGCATGTATGTGTGCCTGCAGGTCTGTGTGCTAAAAAGAGGAGCAAAATTTCTATTGTGTCTATTACAAACTGAAATTGGATATGGCTTTGCTGGATTAAAAAAAAAATATTTCAAGCAGTTAATAGTCACTCCTGGGGATTCTTGGTATATACAATACTTTAGGCTGTAGTTTCTCACTAAAATCACTGTTTCCTTCATGAATTTCCTATCTCAGTTAGAAAATTATGTAGCTGAGCAGAGCAGACGTAATTGTTTCTCTCCTCTTAGCTGAGGTTGGCACAACTACTTGCGTACTTCACAGATTTCACATTTTCTGTGCTGATCCCTAGGAGAACTTCACTTTAAGATATTTCACCGTGAAAATAGCTTTATTTTGCAGACAGGGCCTAACCACTATCAGTTTGTTGGTTTTTTTTTTCTCAGTAGTCTGTGAACAATTTCAGTTTCTGGATGACAGGATTAGCACATCTTTACTAATCCTTCTTGCAGAACAATAGGAGAATGATGTTTATAAAATGTTGAATCATTTAAATCTTTGCATGTGTCTGAGACTTGTTTCATTCTACAGCACTGGCTACATTCTGAACTTGTGAGAAAACAAAAATAACTACTCCCCATGCAGTGATAGGGGAAGTGACATCTGCTGCTTGCCTGAGCAGGCCAGATTTGGGAAGCACAATATAAACCAAAGTAACAGCAGAAGGGAGAAGTCTCCTTTGTTCAGTTTCATTTATCTTGACTAGACTTGGAATTGGAAGGTGAATCAACCTCTTTTAAAGTTTTTGTCATTAGGCAAAGGAAATGTATCCATTCCTTCTTACAGAATGTAGAGAAGGAGAAAATTAACATACAGATAATACAAAAGTTAAAGAAAAAATCAATTTCCCGTTGATTTCAGATCTTCACAGCACTTACAGGCATTCAAGAGATATTTCTAAAGGAAGAATGATAATTTTGGGTTATGCATGTAAACCAACTTTTCTTTGCAATGAATGCCACAACAAATACAATCAGAAAAGGCTAGCAGAGCACACATTTGCAATTTTTTTGTGTAGATTAAAAAAAAAAAAATCCTATTGAGGCTTTCCTTGGATTTTGAAAATTAAACTTTAACTCTTCCACAACCTGAGTCACACTCAAATGGAGAATGGGTTTTCAAGTCTGTGATAACGTTTTGCTTCACTTTTTACTTCAAAGAAAGAAAGAAAGGTGCTAAACATCCAAGACCCAGATTTTCTAAATTCTCCAACTGCCTGAATTTTTCAGCATTTTTATGTTTTGTCTGAAGAATGTCTTCACTGACTGGAAGTCTACAGTGGTAATACATTTGTCATGCATATATCCAGGCTGCAAAGAGTGCAAATAAGATCTTATTTCATCTCGTCACTTAGGGTCAGGTGAGGATGAGGTGGGAAAAATTTATTGTTGTTTTAATTAGGAGTTCAAGAGAGTTAATAGTTTCTTAATTTCTTTCCCCCCTGCCCCTAGATATTAAATAGTTAAAATTAGATAGGTTATCCTTTAATTCTGTCACTTTGATAATATCTTATGAATATTGGAACTGTTATCTTGAAGTATTATTCTCTGCACTTCTGTAAAAATTACAGTCTACTGCATTAGAATTTACTTATGAGGAAACTAGGGAAGATTAAACACAAGAGGTCCATGGTAATAGATAAAATTAGAGAACTGCATAATGCATGTGATAAATAGCAATTTTCTGCTGTAAAAATACTCATGTAAAATTCACGTATTCTTCTCAGAGCAACCATATTCTTATCCCTAGTGCAGTAACTAGACATATCTTCCATTGGGAGGATATTTTGAAATATGATTTCCTTATACCACAGAAATTTCCTGATTACAGGCTGGGATTCTTTTCTCCTCTCAGTAACATTGTGAGGTAGCAATCTGTTGAAGTCTCAGTTGTACCTTTGTAAAGCAGTGAAGCTGAGGATCAGCCTCTCATCCTGTTTCTGTCCCCAAAGCTTACCTATTATTCCTAATGCCTTGAAAAATACATTTTTTATTTTCTGCCAGTGTGAGTTACAGGAATGAACTTCATCTAAAAAAGGACAAAAAAAGTCAAGGTAATTGCATGGTGCATAACCTGTATTTAAGCTGATGTAGCCAATGGCACTGCCTGAGAAGTGTTTCCCTTCCTGTGGCCTGGACAATGGGACAATGTCTCCTTTCTCCCTGGTGACTGATATTGGGATGTGCTGATATTAGTTAATACTCTGTTCACAACCTGTAACTCAGATGTTCTCATGGTATCATGAGTGGTAACTTAGAGAATATACTCAGATTGAAAATCTTCATTTGAAACAATACAGCGTGTTTTGCTACCTATCTTATTTTTTCGTATTTAGCAGTATGCTCATTTCCTGAATTGTCTTCATAGGTCTATGACTATCTGTTTTTCAGGCATAGCAACATCCATGGTTGCATCAAAGGGAAAACTACTGCAGAAGTACCTTTGAATTTTGGGGGATTCTTTTGTTTGTATCTTCTCTTCCAAAAAGCAACATTGATGCAGTGTGTTGATTTACTATGGGGAATATTTGCATAATAACTTTAGTAACCAAATGAAATTGATCCTCAGTACAGAACAGGTATAATATTAATAGTTTTAGTCTGTGCATTTTTCATGTTTTTATTACTTCTTGAATCCTCATCTCTAGAATAGGATTATGTCTTTACTAAAATAAATAGCGTGTCGCAAGTTGCTTTTATTGAACTCTGTTTTAATTTTAATGACCTGAAACATAATTAGAAGTGTTTGTTGTATTATGCCAACAAAGTACCAATCATGAACTGAAGACTGACATTGGAGTGGACAGTTTGTGATTATAACTGTATGTCAAGATCTTCATTAAGATGCACATTAACTAAACATAATTGACTGTAAGGCAGCTGGACAGTGGTAAAATATTTAGTAATGAACCTCTTCACTGCAGTGTTTTCTGCCTCAACGAGAACAGTAAAAGTGTCCATATTTTCTTTTTAATACCCTTTAGTAAATGCTGCCATATTAGCAAGCAAAATTATATGATCACATGAGGGCTTCATTTTTTCTGCTTCTCCAGTTTTCTAGGGTTATTAATTCCAATACTGAAAATTTATGAAGGAAATAGAGCAAAGAGTTCACTGTAGAAGAGGTTACTTGTGCCTGTTTCACTTATAATCAGAATTTCAAAGCAAACAAAAAAAATAGCTGACTTTATCCCATTAAAAGTTGGACTCAAATAGTGATTTTCAATTTGTTACAAGTAACAACGTATCTTTTCAGGAAATAACTGCTTTCCATCTTAACAGAAGTTTCATTTGGTCAGGATTTTTTAAAAGAAAAATTAAATCAGGGAAAATATACTTTTTTGTTTTTTACATTATTTTTGTAAGTATTCTAAAGGTAAGAGATCTCACACTGATGTTTCTGAGATTTCTAATGATTTCTAGCCACCACACTGGTTTCATTTTTTTTTTTTTTAACCAAGTGTATGAATATACCTTTTAGGGATGAGGTACTTAAAAATATATAACCATAATATCTTAAATTTATGGTGTGTCATCTAGTAGCTGTTTTAGATGTATCTTTAAAGGAATGTATTTTTGAAAACTGAATTTGTATGAACTTTTCACCACTTTATATCTGTAGAATATAATGGACTAGAAGCAACAGATTTATGATTATTGGCTCTTTGGATTATGTAAGATTTGAACCTCTCAAAAGCAAAGGAATGAAGATCTCAATTTTCTTTAGGAATCATAATTACATAATTGCACATAAAAAGTCTGTTGCAACAAATGAGAAACAATGTAATAGTGTTGTGTTTATTATCACCAGTTTGTACCATAATCTCCCTTATGCACTTTCATTATAAAGTGTTAACAACTTAATATACTAGAGAATAGGAATGGCTGTAGTCACATAAAGTATTCGGTATTATTGCCCCTCTAGTTCTTTTTACATAGATCTGTTGAGAC
Source organism: Cisticola juncidis (assembly GCA_013400215.1). NCBI lineage: Eukaryota > Metazoa > Chordata > Aves > Passeriformes > Cisticolidae > Cisticola > Cisticola juncidis. The sequence goes on along the minus strand of VXBR01000009.1, from coordinate 252,555 downwards.
CTCTGCTTCACACAGGCTTATAATATTCCAGTGTTAAATACAGAACAAGTGAATTTCACTCAGTGAAGTGATTTCAGGACACATAATTCAATTCAGTACTGTGATATTTGAGTGGCTTTTGCTGGGCTTTAAAATCTGCTATATTTTATAATATGATGGGCAGAATTTATTCCTTTAGACACAGTTATAAGTAATTTATTTATTATTATGTGAGTTGTGTTCTTTGGCTTCAGGAAAAAAAAAAAACAAACCTTCCTTTAATTTAGATTTTTGTGAACAGATATAGCTCTGGAGAAAGATTTTTCCTGGTATTTCATGCAGCTTGATGTAAGTAGTTCTATTTAGTACAAATATTATGAAAAAAACCTCAAAAGGGTGTTGATTTTCTTCTTGCTTTATTATTCCTTGAATTCAGAATCTTCACCTCAGATTTACAATCTGTTAGGTNTGTTTTGGTTTGGTTTTTGGGGTTCTTTTGCCTTTTGTTGACAATCAGTACAGTCTTTCTGAAATATGCAGCAACATTTTGTGAGCTCAGCTTCAAGCTCAGTATCCTCTCTTTCAGCTCATCATTACTGTAATTATGTCATTAGCATAAATAATCAGGTCTAGAGCAAAGTAGCTTTCTTAACCTGTAGAAACAATGATCTTATATATATATATATACACATATATATATATGTCTTTTTTAGTAATATCTTGTGACATTTAGGTATTGACTTCTTAGAAAATGTTTTTCTNTATTTTCTGATTTGTGTTTTTTTGTTTGTTTGTTTTTTTTTGTTTTGTTTTGTTTTGTTTTGTTTTGTTTAGTTTTTTCAATAAAAAAGCTAGATACATTTTCTCCAGTTCATGAGCTAGCAGGTGNTTGTAATGAATTTCTATTTTTTTTTAATAGTAGCTTTTATCTCTGGCTTGCATTACACAACCAGAGTCAGCAGTTACCTGAGACAACTTTGTAGAAATGGAAAAAAAATTATTTCTTGTCATTTTTTATGGTAAATTTCCTCTGCTTGCATGGAAGTCAGAGGAGCTGACTTCTATCCCCAAGGAAGCTTATGAAGGATTATGTAAACTTTTTCTGTTTCTATCAATTCTTCCCTGTGAAGGCCTGGTATGGTCCATTTCCCATCACTGCCTCAGCACAAGGACTCTTCACAGGAGACAGACAGAACCAAATTCTGTGATAAGACTATTCAATCTATGTTGCATCCATCTAAACCCACAGCAAAAGCTGTCATGTGAATCAAAAGGAGTAATAGCATTTGAAAAAGAAAGAATATAGTAGTAGTTACCCTAGCACTTCAATTTTTATAGCTCCCAGATAAACAGCTCCTTAAAACAGTTTGCTTGTGCTCTTCTTAGAGTAGTAGTCTTCAAAACTCTGTATGAACTTGCCTTGAAGAGAGAGCCAAAATATGAGAGGTTGTATTAAAGGAGCAATCTAATTTCTATTCGTGTTGTTTGAATAACTAAAGGAGGTTGTAAAAGCCCCACTTACCTGTGCCATGGGGAAAAAAGTGAGCTTTTCATCTTCTGTCTCCTACTAATCCCATGAGTAGCTGTCCTGATTCCATACTTGAAAAGCTGACCTTGTCTTCAGGTAGACATGTTCTATCTATAGCAATGAATTAAAGAGCCCTACAACACAAACAAATTACCCATTGCAGAAAGCAACAGGAATTTCCAAAAATACCCTGTATCATGACATTAATTCTATTGCACTCTTAAGTCTGTCAGCTGTCATGTGTTTATGTAGTTTGTTCACTATTATTCTTTTTTCCTGATAATATTTTTACTGTACCAATATTATGATAATCTTTTTAAACAGTTGATTCTCAATGACCTAATTTTTTAAACTGCTGAGCATGAATTGCTCATACTGAAGAAAATGTCTGTTTTGCAACTCAGTGGGGTGAGGATGTTTGTGTTTTTGTACGCACATCTGACTGTCCCTTGTAAATGCTCCCTTGTATGTTGTTACTGAGATTGGGTTAATAATGCTGTAGTTTCTTCTTTTTTTCTTGTAGTTGTGCTTCTGTTATGAAAAGTATAACATCGTTTTGGGGAGAAAGAATAGCAACTTTTCAAATTGTTGATTGATAATTTAATTACTACTGACTAATTTTCATCTAATCATTTCTCTTGGAAGATACTATCAAGTTCATTGAGTCCAACAGCTAATCCAGAGCTGCCAAGCCCACCACTGAACCATGTTCCTAAGTGCCACACTTTTTAAATACCTCCAGGGATGGTCACTCCACCACTTCCATGGGCAGCCTTCTTCCTGCAACTTTATTGCTTCCTATCTGAAGAACAATAATTAATAAACCGGGGGTATGGGTGCAGAAAATTGGTCTGAATTTAGGCTTCAGGCTCTGCCAGTGTCTGTTTGAGAGGCAGGAGAGCAACTTTCTCATTCTGGCCTGAGGAAATCTTAAGGAAGAATTCAAACAAACCTTGGGAAGTGAGAAACCATCCACAAGTAGTGTTTTTCCAACATGTTTCCTGGCAAAAGGTAAACGAGTGTAGACTCTAAAGACCTATCATAGTCTTTGTGCCAAAGTACTGTATAACAAGTCAATGTAGAAGAATGAAGATTACTCTCATTTTCACCATCATATTGAGAGTCATGTTATTATTTCCTGCTGTCCAAAAACCAGAACAACAGAGGGGCTCTACTGGCATAGGAAACTTTCACTTCACATCTCAAAACCAGACCCCAGGAACACAGCAGATCTCCCTAAGAAGTGGATGTAAGCTCCATTCTGAGCCTTCTGTTCCCTTCAGAAGGTGTCTCCTATCACCATGACCCATCCTTTTTCTTTATGGATGTCATTTTGATGCAGGGCACAGCCTGCCTTAACCCTGGTGACACTTTCAAACTCAATGGACCATCACCCTCATTACTGGTCACTTCCACCTGCAGAGCCCCGTACCTATGACACCGGGACAGGGGGGTAGCATCGCAGGAGATGCACCCACTGCACCAGGCAGGAACTGGCCAACATTGCCCCTCTCCCTTAAGTCAGTGTGTCCTGGCTGGTGGAGAGGACAGGGAATCCTGCCTGTCACACATCCTGTCTGCATGCCAAGCCTGTTCCAGGGAAGGCAGTGTGCCATTCCAGTGGCGTCTCTGGACCACAGTATTATCTGGCTCAAACTCCCTGGTGCTCCTCAACCTGCTCACCTCCTGCCTGAGCTCTGGTGGTAAGGGGAGAAGTTCTGTCCAGGTGGGAGCAGTGGCTCTCCTGTCACTACTGAGTACAGACAGCATGAGTAACGACATTGACTCTCAGCATAGAGCAAAAATGAGAGCAATCTTCATTTTCCAAGTTCTACTTTTATACAGTACTTCGGTACAATTCATGTGACTGGTCTTAGAGCCTACACCTCTTTGTAAACATCCTTGCCAGTAAACAAGTTGGAAAACCACCACCTACTTCCCAAGGATTGCTATGGTTCCTCCTTTTTTTTTTTTTTCCTAGGTCACGTTCTCAGGCCTGTGTGAAGGTATTATGTGAATGATTTCACAGAGGCACTGCTGCTGCCTGATGCCTACGATTGAGTTCATTGTCAGTACCCACACCCCTCCCACCCCTGTGCTCACTGCTGCTGTCCTGGTGCTGGTGTGAGAGCAGGGCAGACCCTGCAGCCTGGCACTGGTGCTGGGCTGGCAGCACCTTCCCACTGCAGAGTCCTCTTGGGGCAGAGCTTAGAGGGGCCATGGCTTTCTGCTGGGTGGACACCATTGCTCCTTGGCTGAGCTGCCAGGGATTCATCGGCTTTTCTTTAATTATTCTTTTCTTGTAATTATTTATTGCAGTGAAGAATTGGAACAAATGCAGTTTAAATGTTGCCATTTTTATTATTATATAATTTATGAACACATTTTTAAGAATATGTGAAAGGCAACTATCAGCAGTTTTGTATTTTTTGTATTTGCATTATGTTTGCATATTTTAATAATGTGTTTCATATGAACACATACTTGCAGTTTTTTGTTAGCATTGTGAAGTGGACTTTGGACAACAAAACCTGTTCTGTTAATAGGGTTTTTAAGATGACATTCTTATATCTTGTTGGAATGGACTGTGGGAGGTAATACTTACTGCTATTAAATTTATCTGGCAATGTAGATAATGCTTGTATTAAAATTCACTCTTCTGTAAAGCTATATGGCAGTAGGTCTTGGGAGAAAAAGACAATTTTTTTGTTAATTGTGGCACAATTTATTGAGGAACTCTTGCACTTTTCTGTCAAGTTGGTGGATAGACTATGAACTTTTTAATGAGAATTACAGCTCTTTCCAAAATAACCAACACAATCAGTAAACAATGGTTAGTGTTAAGATATTAAAATATTATAAAGGGTATTTTCTTCTCAACCTGTGTTATTAGGTACAATTTAAGTACTTAAACCATTATTACTACTACTTTTGCACGGTTCCATGAATATATCTAGTGATTGTTTAATGAAAATATAAAACTTCTAGCATGGGCACATTTTTCATCACCTTACCATGCTTAATAACCAACCACTAAATAATTTATAAATCATTATAAGTAAATCAACAAACCACAATCAATGACATAGAATTAAGTAGCTTAATCTCCTGCTATTTTTGAGAAATCGTTGTTCAAGAAAACAAAACTACTTTTTTCCTTCCATGGATTTTTTTTTTCCTGGCAAAACTAGATTTGTAAGTGGAACCTTTTTTTCTTTTTATAGGGAAAATCTATGAATGAGAGGAGTGAAAAATCAACAGTGATTGCTGGACCCCGATATCATATTGTATGGTTTCTCTTCCATCAGTTTCCATATGAAGGTGACCACAGCTGCAGTGCATACAACATAACAAATCTAGGTCAAGCAGCCAGATTAATGATGTCTGGCACGTAATTATGAACATTACAGAAATATCTTATTTTCTTTCTATACATGTTTTCTATACATAATATTACATAGTTTACAGGAAGGTAATGTTAGTTTATGATGTTATTTTGCATCCAGGAAATGCTGTAATTATAAAGCACTTCTGTGATATTATGAAAAATTGTCGTGTAGTCTGAATAATCCTTCTTCAGATTATAAAGAGAAGTGTTCACTCAGTTAAGGATTTTCTGAACCATTCTTCCTCCATCTTAGTTTAAAAGAAATTAAGTTAATCCTTCACTGGAAATATTTCTAAAAGTATTTAAAGTGAAAAATTGCAAACAAAACTGATCACACATGTAGGGCTGTTTACACATTAAACACAGCTGTGTTATATTTCACAGTATACTGCATTTAACAGAAATACTTGCCATATCTATATTACTATCTTCTTGTCTTGAAGATCATGTATTTGAGCAATGCATGCCTTAGAATTTATGGGTAGTTACCAACCATGATTCCTTAATTATTTTGGATAAGGGTATCTCCAACCTCATGACTTGATTGCTTGATAAAGCCCAAGGCACCAAAAGACTGAAGGACTCAACGATTCTGAATATTTCAAGTGAGAGGTAGTTTCATGATTGATTTATTTGTATCAGTTATGGGCAAAATAACAGTCTGTATAATAGCAGACTGAAATAAATAAATAGCTAAGGGGAAAAGATGTAGTTAAGAAAGAATAGCAGACTTTTCTAGGCAGTTAACATTTCACCAATGAATTTGTTTTTATTGAAACAAGAAGTTTGGTTGATGTATGACAATTCAAATGTAGCATAGTATGTAAAGTTTGTAAAATGTATAATCTCATACCAGCCCAAATTGCTGATCATATACAAAAATTTTAAATGCAAAATCAATTGCTTATTGAGGCAGTAAACTTTTTGGGGAGGGAGATTTGAAATAAAGGAAAGATATCAGTAGTTGAATCTTTAAATTAGGCTACTTCTTTGTAATTTCAAATTAGTTCAGAATGAACATCAACAGTGACAACAGAGTAATTGAGCTATCTGAACAAGCAGAGAAAGTAATAAATAAGTGTTGTGCAGTTATTTTACCTCAGTGTAAACAGTGGCAAAACTAATACTCAGTTGTGGTTCTTTTTCATATTGAAAATAAAGAGTGAAGAAAATAACCCTAAAACGGATCTTTTAGTAGGAGAAAATTACATACAGTTTCAGGTACATCTGATACATTTAGCTTATCACAGATATGATTGAGAGGTGGTTTGCTAACTGTGTCTAAAACACTTAGTAATAAAAGGCTTTTTAATTTAACAAAGCAAGTTAGTAGAAGCTGAAGCCAAAATTCAAATTAAATACATGGCAAACACTTTCAGTAGGGAGGTGATTAACTGCTGGGACAAATTGCCAAGAGAAACAAGTGATTTTTCCATCACATGAGGTTGTCAAATTAGAACTAAATAACTCTCAGGAAATTATTTGACTCTTGCCAAGAACAAATTATTGGTCTCAGTTCATTATTAACCAGATGAAATTTTAAAGCAGGTGGTTGAGATAGTGGAGCAAATAATTCCTTAGTTTTGTAATGTAAAATCATAAGGAATATCTTACTTAACTTGCGTCTGTTGAATTATCAACAACATCAGGAACCTCATTGTAACATGGTACAATTTCAGGTTCGAGAGTGTCGTTGGTTCATGGCATATTCCCATTCATGCTACAGCATTCAGGAGATGCTCACTTGTTATCTACTTCATCACATCTGGTTTCAATGAGGAACATTTTTCTGTTGTTGTTCTTTATTTAGAAGCAAATGTTTGGAAAGAGTCAATAGCTCTGTCAGTAAAACTAAACTCAGTTATTTATGCCAGTGCAAAATATTAAATTCTGTCGTAGTGGAGCAGAATCACTGAGTATCACCAAAATTTATTTAGTGGGTCAAATGGGAGGGAGGTGGGTTAAATGCCTTTAAACTTAGGGAATTTTCTTGGTTGCTATGTGCGGCACGCACACATCTAACTGCAATATGCAAGCACATGGTGCAGAAATAATTGAGAGAATTAGTGCAGAAATCCTGCAGTCCCTTTTCAACTCTCCTTTTGTGGTTAGATATATATTTCAGGTGGCTATCATTGAATTTTCTTCAGTACTTCCACCTAAATGCTAAGATATAAGTTAAGAATATTTAATTGCCTGAAAGATTAATTGAAGGAGTCTCTATTAAGTGCATGAGAATATGTAGATGGCAGGTGATGGTACTGTATTAACAATCACTTGGGAAATTCCAGTTTGAGTTAGTCTGTTGAGAAGTCTGTGCCATTTAGTAGATGCCTCATGTCTGTAGTCTGTGAACATGCAGTGGGAGTGACCTGAGCAGGAGTCTGTGTAGGCTGATCTTAGTGATGCTTCAGTAGGCATTGTAAGACGATTTTGAGTCCCAGTTTTACAGTAAGGGTTTTAATAACAGGGCTTAATTTCTCCACAGCTTAAGTTCAGCACGTAATTTTAAGGATAGTTTTATGTAGATGCAACAATATTGTGCCATGTTGAAGGAAAAGTGATGCAAAGTGAATTGGACTCATCTTCCAGCTTTAGCACACATGCCTGTGCTTTCCAAGCTATTAGAAAAATTAATAAACTCACTCCTTGAATTAATGGATGGGCTTGCAGGACACCATCAAACATAAATTTTGAAGCTGAATTATGTTTACATTGCTATTTGTACTGTAAAATTAGTGACGGTTATTAATTCTATCTGGTCTTGATATTATCAGTTTTATACCATAATTACATGCACAGACACACACAACCTCTTGAGAGGAGTGCTGAAACGCAGATACTTAAACATATGTGAAGGACTAAAGCAAATGTCCACAAGTTATCCTGTTAGTTTTATATTTTTTGTCTTTACCTGTTGGTCCTACTGCTCATCTTGACTGCAGGATGTGATCACTACATTTTCTGTGATTATGCAGTACCCCCCCGAGCGTGAGAAGTTTCTGTCCCAGCATTCTAAAGGCTGAATCCGACAGTGACAAAATCAACCCACTGTCATGCCTCTAGATCTCTGCAGCAGAGATTTTCAGGCTGCCCAAGGTTCTTTAAATGCCACATTTTCCTAGCATATGAAAAGATGGGAGTGGTGGTGCAGTTCTTCTCTTATCAGTGGTGATATCGTGCTGGACAAGATATGAAATGTTGTGAACACTGCCATCATGTGCACGTCTGGTAGATATTATCTGTGAAGAGGTGTGTATGGAAACAGTGGAATGGAATGTCAGCTCTAGGACATATATATTCTGAATGTGTTTTCACAATCTATTTGCTTTTCTTCTCTTTTTTTTTTTCTCTTTTTTTCTCTTTTTTTCTCTTTTTGTTTTGTTTTGTTTTGTTTTGTTTTGTTGAGAGTTTTTTAGAGTCTAGTGGAGATTTTTTTTCCCCCAGCTGTGAAACACAGACTCCTCCAAACTTCTGTCTGTATGTTCCTTTACTTCTTGGCCTTTCTGTTGGCTTAGAAGAGGTTTCCAGCCTCCTACTAACTGTCAAAATATTTTTTAGTAGCTATTTATTTTAAATAACCCATTTCACGGGCTTTGAGATCACTTTTAGAGGATGATGCTCCTCAGATTGAAGATGATGCAGAAAAATTAAATTTAAACCTAACTTTCTATAATTGAGTTCATATTTTAGAAATCTATTCCTGTTTGAATCATAGTTCTTTATGTTGTTTCACGTAAGTGTGGTAAGTATATTTACTGCTTTCTGCAGAGTGGTTAGCAGGACAAACAGTGTCCCAAATTAGGAATATCCAGTCTTTCATCACTTGACGTGTCCTTATTATTATAAGAGGTGTACTGAAGAACTGAAGAAATATCTGAATTTGCAATTCTGGTTTCTTTTTTTGGCATTTACACCAGGGTAATTGAAAGTAGATCATACCCTGCAGAAATTAAAGATGAAAGTTACTAGATTTTTCAGTTCACTTCCCACCACATATTTTCTCCTTTTAAACCTCCCCAGGGAAGATGCCTCCACTGCCTGTATCTTGAAATGATAGCATAAACTTTATTAGTGATCTTAAACAATGAATCATTTTTTAGCATTATACTATTTTTGTAGCAAACTCACTCTATTTAAAACATCATTTAATAGTTTGTTGGGTTTTTTTCTGTGTTACTGTAGATGTTCATACTTTCAACCTTTGGCTTAGTTGCCAAACTGTATCCAATTCTGTACTTGACGTATGACAGAGGAGCATAGATATAACAAGTACATGTTATTTTTCAAATCTTGTTTTAGGATAAGATGGTCATATTTTCTGTAGATTCTATTTTCATTGGTTTTTATCCCATGGCAAATAGCAGTACAACTCAAAGTCTATGCAGCTACCATCAGTGGACATACTTTGCCAGTCTTTAATGCCACTAATTCCTAGCCAGAAAATGTCCTGCCTTTTCAGTGAATCATAATTCAAAAAATATTATGGTGACAGGAAATTTAAACAAAAATGTCATTTATTTCATATTGCTGTAGAAAAGCCAGTTTCTGTGACATTTTTAGAATTATCAGTGAGAAGACATCAATCTGTGGTGACAAGGATCGAACAGAAGCGTAATCATGAAAGTGTTTTGGGTTATTTGTTTAACAGCAGGAGTTGTTCGGATGATCTATAGATGTAAAATGTTGAAAAAATATATTTATTAGCAATAAATAATTGCTTGATGACAATGAGACTTGGTGATACATGCTATAATCAGTTTCCAGTGGAAACATTGTGGAAAACACAGCTTACAAGGTCTTTTTTAGTGAGCATAGACGACTTTCTTTTCCCTCAGAAATACCCAGAGAACCTACATTTGAAGTCCTAGACAGAAGTGTTTCTTACCCATTAGTAGAAATGAAAGTGCATATCACATCCTGAGCTCTTTTCAACTACCTCATTAAGATTGTGCAGAGTGTAAAATATTAGTAATACAGACTTAATCTACCATTTCTTCCACTGTTCCTCAAACAGTACTCACAGTAATTGCTTATTCTGCCTTAGAGACCGGTGTGATTCCAAATCCCACCATTTAGGTTGGATTTACATTTTGGATAGCACAGATACCGAGGATATCTACTGAGAAAACATGCAAACAACTGTGATGAAATTTAGTAGCTAGTGAAGTTCTGCTTCAGTTCCTAGATCTTACAAGAAGCCTTTAGGTAAGCAGTGTCTCCAAGAACACACTGAAAGGGGAAAATGCTCCCCAAATCACCGTTCGAATGGCTGGGCATCCTGCTCCCCCCGGGTTCCAAGTACAGATGGAATAGTGAAGAATTCTGCAAGATTTGCCCGTGGGTGGCACATAGTGGATATCAGCATCAGTTCCACTTAGTGTTTTTGTAAGTTAGTAGTGATTAATTCTGCCTTCCTTGGATGGGTATTTCACTTCAGTGATCTCAGAGATGGGAGGCTGCAGTTGACCTTGGAGTTCAGTGTATACGTCACTGTCTTGAAGCTCATGCTAATGAGATGTGTCAGGCTTTCTGTCCCTGTGTGGAAAGGAATTCAGTTACAAATAATGTAGACAAAATGCATATTTTGCAACTTGCCCTAAGAAAGGAAAGTAAGATGAACTTCTTTTTGGTGGTGTGGCTCACTACGAACTACAGTCAGATTTCAGTCACCACATAACTAAATCAAGAGTTTGTAAACACAGTTAAATAACTGTAAACTCTGTGAGCTACTAGAAACAGGAACATAAAGGAACAGTAAAAAAGGAGGCACATCTTGCAGTCAGTGATTTTGACTGGAGTACCAAAAGGAAATTAAATGAGCCAAACCCACTTCAGAGGTCCTCCAAAACATACTTGTGAATCTGCAACCGGAGAAACTAGTATTAGTTCCTTCATTATGCAAAGTCAAAAGTTTAACCTATTGTTAGATTAGAGGTGGGTCAGTGCTTTGAGCCTTCAAGCAACTTAAGCCTCTGTCATCTTTCCTTAATCTGTCATCTTTCCTTAAGGATATTACTTTCAAACCAAAACAGGGGGAAAAAATCTGGATCTCTGCATTTGAGCCTTCATAATCCAATATGGTGTATATACATATTTACAGCCTCCTCTCTTCATTTTTCTGTGATATGTTATCCTCAGAAAACACCCTTTATTTTTTAAGGCACTGGATTTTATTTAAGCCAAGTCTTCCTATCTTTGCCCCAGTGTATGTGCTAGTTCTCCTTACACTTTTCCAGACAAGCTGTCTCTTTTTATATTGCCAGGATGAGGCCTTTCAGGAAGAATCCTTGTTTGTCCATATGACAACAAAGTGAGCTAGAAATCAGCTGTTTCAACAGATTGTCTTACTGGATAGCTAAGCATGTGGGAAGCAGTTTGTCTGCTGAACTGGAGCCACCTTAGTTTAACATAGCTGTCTTATTTTCTTCAGATGCCTCCATCCCTGGCATATGCATTCTGAACATCCAGTTGCCACCTAGAGCTTCATTCTGAAATCCACCAAAAAAAGCTTGCAACAAAGCTTGCAACAAACCACTACCTGGTGTGGTGCTGCTTTTGTAGGAAAATGTTTTTGGATCTTATTCAACTTTGAGTCCTAAGATTTTTTTCAAATTTATGGTGTTCTGTGGGAACTACTGCACAGAGTAAGAGGGGCATGAGAGAAAGAAGGATCACTTATCCCCTCAGATCAGATCCCTCCTCAGGAATTGATCTGGCTGCAAATTCACAGCTTTTCTTCCTTCTGCTTGGATGTTTCAAACCTAAGAGCGGGATAGAGTTCTGATTCATAACCAGTACTGTGGAGAGGTGGAGATGGGTACTTCTGAAGCCACATGGACTCTACACAAAAAATAACATTTTTCATAGCAGGAATTACAGAGCGACTTACCTTTATTTTACTTTGCTGCAGGATAATGAATGAGAAATCAAGGGAATATATATATTCCTCCCAAGTTAGAAAAGGCCCTCTGGGCTGTTTTATTTCATCTCATCTCATGTATACTAGCAGAATGGAATGATGTTAACTGAAAGAGGTCAGCATATGCTCCAGCTAATCATGGGTGTCAGTAGAGCTTTTGTAATGCTGTGATAAAGTACTTTGATATCTCAAAGATATGCTCTCTCTGTTTCTCTGTAGGCCATGTAAGCTGAATCAGTTCAGAATATGTGTTTAAACAATTCTTCCTTCCTACAACTGAGCAGAGTCAGGATACAGATTAATTATGCTTTAGTTCACAATTTAACATTGTGTCCCAAGTAATTTATTTCTTTCAAAATAGATTATTTAAAAGCAAGTGACAAGGGCAAGATTGTTCTCTTCCACATAAATCCCTTTAATTGCTCCCATAACATATAAAACATGTATTGAATTTAGTATTAAAGAGCAAACAGAATATATTTCTTTCAGAATCTTTACTTAAAGTAACTTACAATATCAAGGGTATATGTACAACATTTGTATTTACAAACATTTTCTGTTTATTTTGTGAACCATTCTGTGTAGATAAAATAATTTAATCTTTAGATTGACAAAGAAAAGTTTGTATTCCACCATGGCAGTTTCTCTCATACAATTAAGAAACAAGCCCCAGAATGATACAAAATATAGTGTAGATAGGTTCTTAATTGAGTTATGAAAGTGCAGTACCTTTCTACTTCCTGATGCAGCTGGGGGAGGAGTCTAAAATTCATTACATTTTTGGAGTGAAGGCTACTTTTCTTCTTGTTGGGTTGGGGTTTTCCCCTTTATTTTTAGCTTGAGTGAGATGGACAGATTCAAATGGCAGTGCTCAGAACACTTACTAGCCCAAAGACATATCTCCTACTGAAATAAACTTATGCTCAGCAATAGCCTTAAATTTCAAAAATCGTAAGCGAAGCTGTTAAAATACAGGCATTTGTGTATAAATTGATGTCTCATTATCTATTTATTGTTCCCAACACCTTTTCCTGAGCATTGTTTCAGTTACTTGGTGTACAAACCTATATAGGTAACTGTATAGATGTGCAGGTTGTCTTACTTCTCAAACCTGTGTTTAATTAACGCATAAATTCATGGTCAAAATATTTCGTTTCACTGTTTTTTTGTAGTTTGGTTGGTGGGGTGTTGTGTTTTGTTTTGTTTTTTTTTTGTTTGTTTGTTTGTTTGTTTTTTGGTTTTGTTTTTTGTTTTTTTGTTTGTTTGTTTGTTTTTGGGTTTTTTTTGTTTGTTTTTGTTTTTGTTTTTGCCTAGGTTATGCATTATAATAGTCAAACTCCAAAGTAATCCTTAGAATATAATTAAATGATACATGTTTAAGAAAATAAGATTCTATTACTTGAAAATGTTCAAGATAAATTATTTACATGGACAAAAAACCTAAGAATTGAATCTGAACATAATCATCCTATGGAATGGATTTATGTGGTAGAAAACTAAGAAAAAGGAATTTGGTCAATACAAATTAGGGAGTAGGAGCTCAAAATAAATGCACTAGAGACTTTCAGAACCCAGACACTGGATTTACCAGAGAAAAGTAAATAACAAGTAGGAAAAAAAAATGCCAAAAGTGATAGTTGAATTCTATCCAAAGACTGTAATTATGCATTTTTAAAACAGAATTATAAACCAAAATAACTATTCAATGCTGCTGGAAAGATTTACTTCCAGTTCAGCAGGATTTTTAAAGTACTGTTTTTATTGCTCAAAAGTGATTGACATATAAATGCAACAAGTATTAAAGAAAGTCAAGAAAATATAAACCATCTTTTTACAAAGATAAGATTAATATTAAAGCACACATACATTTTCCCATGAATTAAAGCTTTCCCTCAAATGATTGGATTTTTGGTTTTGTAATTCATTGTATTTTAGTGGGGTGGCACTAGCACCAGACACCACAATTTCCTGCAGTAATCATCAAAATCTGCTGCAAATCTTTGAGCAGTGTTGAGAAATATAGTTTTCAAAATATTCTTGTCTAGTGTATTGCCCAGAAGGGAAGACTAGGGTTATTGGTTACCTGCTGCTAAATGATCTTAATGTTGAGAATTTTCAAATTTTCTATGTTCAGGGAATACATGAAGTATATTCACTTAGTGCTTTCATGAAAACTGTAGGTTTCTCATTGTGATGATAATAACTGAATTTTTTGTAATATAATAAATAGCAGATCAAGACTTCTTCTGAAGTTTTTGATTTAAAGCTTCATTCTATAAAAACCTTTAAAAGGTAGTAGTGATAGAATTAGCCCCATTTAAGGTAGATTTAAATATAATTTTTATGTAAGAATGGCTATTATATATATGCTATTAATTTGCTGTTGGGGACAAGAAAAAAAACACAAGAAAAAGTGACTAATGAAAAATTTTATATGCCTTATGTCTCATAGAACAATAAAATTTTTGAGAGATTTATACTCTGCACGTGACTTTTGAATAAATTTGGAGAGTAGTACTCAGCGAGATCCGTACTAACATATGTGGTTTTATGGCAAGCATGTAGCTGCAACTGCAGCTGCAATGCCCTTCAAGCATATTGTAATTTTTTTTTTTTTTATTTTGGTGCTTGTTGTTTCTGAAAAGTATTTAGAATAGTTTTTATTGATGAAAGAACTGTTAACTGATGATATTGACAGTTTTAAAGATGTAATTCCACAGGTTTTGGTTTTTTTGTTTGTTTGTTTGTTTTCCTAGTAATTTTGTTTGCTACGACACAGTGATCCTGGACAGCATTTAGGAAGTGCAAAACTCATATGGGCTATCTCACTTTAATGAGAAATTGGTTATGTAAGGCATCATACCATGTATTTTGCATATTTTTTTCCATGTAAGACATGTATAAGTGTTGGCACATCATCAGTCCTTTGCTTAAGGAATTTCCTCAACATAAGCTAATTTCTGAAACTGAACACCAGCTTTAATAACTCAGCTATATAATGTTCTGTATTATTATTTCATGGCAATGAGGTTGTCTGATTTTATGCTAAATTCTACAAAACCTCACACATATTCTAAATAAACATTTTGTGGTAGGCCACATAAGCGAAACTTCATCTGCTGGCTGTCAGTGGTCCACAACCTGCAGCAGGTATGTGCAACCACATTACAGTAAAATTTACTATTTACCTCTCTGCAGCTGTACTTGATGTTTGCAGAGAATTTTACTGAATACAGTGAGAAATTAGTCGAAACAGCCTGGAAATTTCTGGTGTAAGTTCTTCAGTAGAGCTGTTTCAGTGTCACAGATGAAAGGTGGATGTGTTCCTTGCTTTGCATTTCACAATCAGTAGAACACACAATTCAAGGAGTCAGTTTTCATACTTTGTCTGCACTTGTACAGCATTGTGAATAATTAGGGTTACAGTATGTGGTTTGAACTACTGTGCCAAGCTGTCATGTCTCTTGTTTCATTGATACCTAGGGATAGCAAAGTTTTCTGCAAAGCAGAGTATCAGTGGTGTGCAGAGATGTTAGGAAGGACAAGTGATCTTTCTTTATTAAATTAGTGTAACAAAGTCACATTAGGGGATGCTTATATTTCCATGTAATATAGTCATTGCCTTATGTATACCTGATTTCTCCAAGGAGTTTTAGAAATGCACTTACCTTTCCTTAATGTTATATTGTTATATTTTTGGACCTGTGATTTAGATGACAAATGTGAAAAAGCACGTGTTGCCAGAGAACTTTCAAGAGACAAGCTGTGAAGTCTAAAGAGCACAGGTTATTCCAGCTAAGGTTGGCAGCAGCTTCTGCTTTGAAGTTTTTCTTCCAGCATGTGGCCTTCAAACTTATACCTGCAGAATATAGGTTAAAATTTGACTGATACAGATCTTTATTTCTGGCTTATTACACAGAGGCGGAAGTTTAATTTTCACTCTTCCTTTTCTGGTCAGTCACTGAAGTAGTTTAGAGTAGTCCAAACAGCTGCAGAACAAGATCACATTCAAATTCCACCAATTTGGTGATCTTTTCAAACTCTGTTTATGGGGACATGTAAATTAGTACCTTAGAAGGATTTGTTAAAAACGACACTAAACCATTTGTGTTGGCGGTGTGAATCTCTCAGCACTGAATTTGGACTAGTTTATATGAGCAGACAGTATAATCACACTGGGTCTTACAGTTCTTACTGAAGTCAGTGGAAAGACCCTGCTGTGTTCCCAGGCAATACTGGGGAACGTTCTGGCCTCTGAATTCTTATTCAGCAACGCTCATTATATGTCATCTCATTTGCTTGTTCTCTGATAAGCATGCGGCTTTGTGATGCATCTTACACAAATTAGTTTCTTAGCATTGATTAGCTAAATAAGAGTTAGCAGCACAAGTTGTTTGCAAACATCTCTCATGACATTGATATTGGCATGTCTATGCAATAGCAGTTGAAATTCAGATGTCATTCGTGGTCCTTGACATCCAGAAAGAGAACAAGACAAATAAGACCACATGCCTGAAGTGTGTTTAAAGGGGGGAAAATGTGCTACAGTACACTTGCTACTTTTTGTTGATGAGTTAGTTTATTTTAAAGTTTATTTTAAATAAATGTCTAAATTTCAGTGGAGCAATGGTGTATGTTTTAGAAAAAACACACCATCTTCCTAAATCATTAAAAACACTCGACAGAAGAGCAGTAAAAACTCTCAAAACTTCCCAGCTAAAATCAAAAGAAATGTTTCAGACATCAGCAGTCATCAGCTGCCTTTAAAGTCTGGTAAGTTTACCCACAGTGATACTGACTCACTGTTCTTTTGTCTTAATATATAATTTCTGAAGTCAGCATTAAAAAAATGGAACTGTATACTGCAGATGAAAGGAATAATGCCTCATTGGGCCAGTTTCTATTAGCTTTGGTTAAGCAGCTTCAGTGAGGTTGAGAGTAGCAACTGCTAAATGCTGAACAAAATTTGTTTCTTGCCTCCTCATAAGGTACAAGGCAAAACGTAGACACTATTACATTTTCATTCAAGCTACACCTCCAAGGACATTTCTTCAAATCCTCATTAAACTCATTCAGAGTGATTTCCTTTTTAACCAAGGTCAGGATGGTTGTCTTGCAAATCTTTGGACACTGTGAATGGGAATTCATAAATCCTGACATTTGGAAGCAAGGTTGCTCTTGCCCTACATTTAATGAGGGAAAGAAGATGAAAAAAAAAGAGACCAGCCTTCTTTGCCTGATGGTGTTAAAAGTAAGATCTAACTTCTCTGGAAATGAAAAAATAAGACTTTTTCTTTCTTTCTTTCTTTTTTTTAAAGCTGGTCACAATGCACTGATGATGTCTCCAGGGATATTCATCATTTATATTTCCAGTAATCTGCTATGTTGCCTGCAATCACTTGTCAGCTTTCCTTTTCTATGATCTGTTTAGTCTGTTAGCCCACCAGTTAAAATATATCCTGAATAACTTCTACATTAAAAATAAGAACAGTTGATAGAATGGTTACTTTAGGAGACATATATCTCATGACAAGAGAAGGGCATTTTTTTCATAGCTGTCACAAATAGATCAGATTGTGCACCCTGTTGGAAATTTGGGGTTTATTTTTTTTTCTGCTTTTGTTTGCTTTTATTTGTTTGTTTTCTTTTGTTTCCTTTTGGTAATACATTAAACTTCTTGGCAGGAAAACCTGTCATTTTTAATTAAGAAGAAATTATTTGAATTAAGCAGCCAGTATGAACATTTTGAAGTGAACTCTGGAACTTGTGGTAGTTTTGTAGAAGCAATATTCTGTTTTTAAATAAATATTTTAAAAAATCACCATGTGAGCTGGTACAGTCAAATCATTCAATATTGCTGACCAACTGCTACTAGTGAATGATTCTTTTCAGGAAAGATAGAATAGTCACAACAGGAAAGTGTTGAATAAATATACTGTATCAGTATCAGTCTTTGGCTGACAATTCAGTGTGTTTGTACTACAATGTAGGTGTAGTCATCCCAACTCCCCTTTCCATAATGGACATACAAGTAGTAAGATTGGTCTGGCTCACTGTGTGTTGTGTTCCTTTGTTGTTGCTAGTTAGAAGATTTTCATGTCTCATATCATGGGCCATTTTTTTTTTAATATATATTCAAGGGTTTTTTTTTTTTTTTTTTTTGATTGAAGTGAATAACAAATGAAACCTGATCCTTAAAAGTGCATAATGTGGTAAGAATGCTTAAGAGGGAGGTGCTGGATTGTTTGCTGCTACTTAAGTACAGCACAGAATTTGCCTTGTCTCTGGAGATGGATTTTAGGTCCCATTCTTTAGATGGCATTGTAGTTAATGAAATAACTTTTTTTCTTTAAAAGATTTATTTTAGCTATTCCAAGGATATTTCTGCATCTCCCTAGGAACCTGCAAAGTTCATCTATCTCCTTCACTCAATGATCTGTTTGCTGTCTCCAGATTTCAATGCAATGTATCAATTGTTCTTAGCTGAGAGAGATGGTGTTGCAAGTTGCCTGAAAAGGGTGTAGGTGTTTTGGGTTTTTTTCTCTCCTTTTCTTAATTTTCGTTATGCTGACTGCTCAGTAACTCTTTAACGGCAGAAAACTCAGTGTAAGAGAAAAGGCATCCTCATATCAGTAACAGATTCTGTAGAGCCAGTCCTCTGCAGAGCTCTATCCCACTAACCTCAGGACATGAAAGAATGGCCACATACCTTCAGTCAGCAAAACTGCAAATACTTTCCTATCTTGGAGTGGAGAGTATTAAATAGGTGCTTTATAGTGTTTTGTTTGTCATAGGAGTATCTTTTTGATTAAATTACAACTGTTGTAGTGATCATCCAGCATCAATTTCAGTACAAAATGAGTGAAAAGCTGTGATAGTTTTGTGTAGCAGATTTGTGAATTCAAGGAGTCTGGCATACTGAGCAGAAGAAGTCAGCCCAACTTCTGTAAGTAGACTTTGCAGATTTTCCCAGAACTCTTAGATATTTTAATATGAGGAAGGAGTAATATAAAGTAGAAGTTGCTTTTTGACACCACTGTCACTCCAGTGTAATAGTTGCTACCCAGTTGCAGAGAGTGCTTGTGCTTGCTGGGTTCAAATATTCTCCATTAACTTTACCATAGGATGTTTAAGTACCTCAGGCCTTAAGGTATTCAGGACCCTTGGAACCCAGGCTACAAAGCCAAGGCAGATTTAAGGAACTGGTGATATGGAACGGCTTATGAGCTCTTCTTGTCAAAATAAGCAATGTGCAGCAGAAAATTAAAAGAAAAAAACAACAGGTAGGAGAGAAACCAAACAAATCCCCCATTACTGAATAACAAACGGTACCCTCTTTAACATCAGAATAATTCTTAGTGCCAATAATGTTAAAATTCTATATAATGCCATTATAAGCCAATTATACTTTTTTTTATCAACTTATACAATTACTGTATAGATGTGATTTTGCATAGAAGGTAGTAAGAAGAATTAGTATTAATTATTAATTTAGCTTTTTTTTTTNNNTTTTTAATTTAAGATAATCACAGATACAAAGTGAACATGATTTAGTTTCCCTTCAACAAAGTAAAAGTGTTTTGATAGTAACAATTGTAAGCCTGGAGATCACCCATACCCAGACATTTATTGCTTTTTTTTGGAGGGGGGAGGAGTGGTGTGGGGGAGGGTAAGGAAGAAGGGGATGGAACCAAAACCACAAAGAGAGAAAAAAACAAACCTGATGATCTTAAATACATAACAAACATACACACAGCAATCATGAGTTTCCAAGGGAGGGTGGGCAAGGAAGAAATGTCAGAATGTTTATCATACAGCTGTGCCAAAAGTAAAGGCTGAATGAATGAGATGGAGATTAAAGCCAGTAGTTCTGAGCCTGTATTCAATCACTGCAGTCACTCTGTTTGCCTCCTGCATGCTGATGAAGTGTCATGAATGGTCCCATGTACTTTCATTCCAATATATTTCAGGCAGTAGTGATTATTGCTTGTACTCAGCTAAAGCTTGAAATAACTGGCAAACTCTTGCTTAGCAACAGAAGGCCTCATCTTCTCTCCCTTGGGACCGCTAAGTCAAAAATGTGCTACTTCTTTTAAAAGTTAAAGTTAGAAAGGGTAGATGCTTTATATTTTTTTTTTTCAATGCCAATTTAAAGGAGAAACCCCAAACTAAAGCCAGAAAATTACTTTGTTCCATAAATAATTATTGACTAGTTTATGAATTCCGAGTCCGATTTCCTTTATAGCACATTAAACTGTCCTATAGTTGGACAATTTTTGTATGGGTATAGCTTTTGTATCTGCTGAGAGAATAGAATCACTTTACTTACTTTAAACAAAAGATCTCATAGTGTATTTTGATAAAATAATTGGAAGTCATTCATCCAGCATTAAATCATTTAATATTTGTGCTTATTTTTAATGTTTGGACAAGAGTTTATATTCTTCAGTGATCTCAGTCTTAAAAGGAAAATGACTGCACATTTGTTAATTAAATGACAAAATGCAGAGCATGGTTGGAGTTGTAGATTTCCAGCAAGTGCACTGAAGAATTCATTAAAAGATACAACAGCATTATTCTAGTGTGAATTATATGCTGCTCTGTAGATTTCTATTTTTGGTTACCACAAGATGGCAAAGCAATGAGCACACACAAATGCAAGGACGAGTGAGTTTCATAATAATGCGTTCTGCATTCACACTTTATGCGCATCCAGAGAGAATCCAAGCACAGCAGGGGTGACAATCACTCCAACAGTCTTTTGAAATCAAAGTACTTCCTCAAGAATGTCTTTCCAGCACTAATTACACTCCTCTATTGTGGTTCTTGTATTGTGCAAAGTAAAATGTTTACATTGTCACTGGATACAGCCCCATCACTGGAAAAAAGGAAGGTAAAACTTAATCAGATTATTAAATAGATTTGTTTTCTTTTATGTTTTCCTGGTTCTACTTTATATTTAGGGCTTAAATATCAAAATCCTTTCCCTTTGTCACCAAGGGACTTTGGCAAAGATTCTAATTTTTCACCATCTCCAAGAAAGTCTCTTTACTTGAGAGTTGTTACAATGAGGAAAGGATTGGTTGCCTAGACAGCTTGAGGGTTTTCTCTTTTTACTCTTTCTTTTTTTTTTCTTTTTTCCCCCAGTTGCATACTGATCATGCAGTAACTATTATCAGTGGATTTTCTAATATGAGGGAAGCAAAAAAACTTAAGATATGACTTTTCCCAGGAAAGGATAGGGTGGGATATGCATCTGTGTTTGTGTGTATAGACATCCATTTTATGTGTGTAAGAGGGTATATACAATCCCAGTAACCAGTATGAAACTCTCTCTGGGTAGGAGAGGATACAAGAGATCAGTTATATAACATTTAAAAGAGAGTAGAAAAGGTGTCTAGGCTTTATAACCTTTGTCTGACAATGCATAAGTTTATGTGAAGAGTTAAGCAACCAATCCAGTCTTGACTTTTATTCTTGTCGTTACTGCTAGGCTTGGGGAAAAAGCTAATAAGTAGGAAGTGGAAAAGGGACCATTAAATGTCATTTTCCATGGCATTCTGGAAAAGCTGGCAGCCCACAGGTAGCCTCTTTTTAATGGGTTAAAAACAGTCTGGAAAGCTGGTCCCAGAGAATGGTGGTGAAGGGTGTTGCACCCAGTTGGCATCTTGCCTCTTGTGGTGTCCCCCAGGGATCTGTGTTGGGATCTGATACTCTGTTCAGTACCTTTATTGATGATCTGGATGATGGGAGCAAGTGTAAATTCACAGATGACACCAAGCTGACTGGAAGTATCTATTTGCTGGGGAGTAGGGAGGTTCTACAGAGGGATCTGGACAGACTAAATCTGCATTTGTACATCTCTAAATTTTCTGAGTATGGAATGTAATGCCACAATTTCTAGGTATTCAGAATTAAATTCTGCATTATATATACAGATACTACGTATATCAGTATTTATATTATTGATACATGTCATTCTGTATTCTTCTAAGGAGTTTAGCATTGTCAGAAATAGTTTGTATACCTTACTCTTATTAAGTCTTTGGATCTATTACTATGTTTGCTTCTCCAACAGCGACCACCTTCATTTGAAGATACTAGAAAGCAGGTGTTCAATATAATAACTTTGGAATAAACTTATATCAACAGAGAAGTTGTGTTATGGAACATTGATACTTATATCTGAAATTGGGAAGCAGTAAAAAATAGATGCTCTCTACTGGAAATTGCTAGAATAAATGTGGTGTGTCTAACATGTTTTAAAGACTAAAATGTCAACAGCTATGCATACAAGAGTTTAGATGCTGTGTGTGCTCATTTATACTCACAGTGTACACTAGTGTATTCTGGAGCATTATGTTCATATCATTTAATCATAGAATGATTTAGGTTGGAATGGGTGCCTAGGGATTATCTAGTACAAAAAAAAAAAAAAAAAA
>VXBR01000009.1:203997-230278 GCA_013400215.1 Cisticola juncidis | reverse complement strand
AAAAAAAAAAAAAAAGAGACCATAGAGTTGTCATACAGTGCACAGCCAAATGCAGCACTCACTCAGCAAGTGTGCCTCTGGTTTTACATGTACCTCTACCTCCTGATCTTGAGGCAACTTTGTTCCAAGATGCTACCATGGCTTGTGGTACATACAAAGTCATATAAAGTGAATGGTTCTTAAAATAGGGCTTTAAGTTGGCTTAAAGTTGACATATTTTCTTGGCTAGAATGACAGTTATTTAAGATGCAACACAAATTTGCCAAAGGACTGGTGCTGGAGTGTGCAGACTTATATGCTACTGATTTTTATTTGTTCATGTAGTTAGTGGTAAAACTTCCATTGATTTTATTGGGAATGGGATTAGTCATTGTGAAAAGATTCATGTTGTACAGGAAAACAGCAGAAAAAGTACTGCTGTTTTCACTTAAGGCTAGGGAAGGACTTAGCTCTTGAATTCATTCATTTTTAGTAGATTAGAAGAACTGAATTTTGATTAATACCACATCCTTATGGCATTCAGCTCTGGGCTACTGTGAGTTTGAGGGTGGTGCAGTTTCACTAAAAACAGTGTTCTATCCTTCTGTTAACAAGAGCAAAGTGGTTAGCTAGTAGAGAAGATATATGACATCAGAAACTGAATCCTAATCTTTTGATTGCCATACCTGTTTAGAACAAGACTATGTAATCGTTATTTAATACATGCCTTAAATTTAGTCATAAAGACACAATCACTATTTTCTGTATATAATAGGCTCATGTTTCTCTTGCAATGTGGTCTTGTTCTCTTTATAACAAAACTGCTGTGTGCCTCTGCTGTTGTCCACCCCATTTCAGACCAAAATATCCATGTTTATGCATCAACATGCACCCAAATAATGTGATGCATAGTTACAGCTGTGATTAATCATTCAGTTCACTACACTTACTTGCCCCTTAGGTAATACATACTTGTGTTGGCCTATTTTCTATAGAGATAGCCTGCCCAATCTTTGAATGATTGGATTTGTCTTAGTGTCATAATCACTTTCTGTTTAGCTGTTGCTGTATAAATTCTGATTACCTACACATAATTAAAATAACTTTATTTTGTTTGAACCTAATACATTTTGGATTTGAGGCATTTAGACAAAAGGTTATATGGCCTTTCAGAAACCCTTTTTTAATGAAATATTTAATGCTAGCTTTTCTGTTCTGATTCCTATCAGCTTATCCTCAGTTTTCATTCAGGTTTCTATATTGCCACTGGGAAAATTAAAATACAAAGGGCAGGCCTTAAGTGATCAACATGACCATGTATATCTCATATATGTACATTAGTTGCTTGATATCATTCAAATTTTATTACATCTGGTGAGTGCAAACATTCATTCAATAAATCTTGCTTTACTGCTGTCTTACTCATCCCTGTGGGATCATTCTCCTCTCTGTGAGTTTTATACTTTCTCCTGTTTACATACCATTATCACAGGAGCACAATATCAGTATCACTGATCTAAACAACTGAAATATATTCACCAGTAAGAAGACTGAAAATATAATGCTTCTCCATGATGTTTTCCTTCATCTTTTCCTCTGTTTGAGGAGCAGCATTTAGTTACATTCAGTGCTCTTTACCTTGACAGCTTTCATTTTGTCCTCTGCTCCAGAAAATTCTGGTCGGTGCTGTTTCAGTGTGACCCATGGAACTGATCAAATCTCACATCTCAGCTTTTATTATTAGAGTCTTAGCTGACAAAAGATGGAATATAGTTTATACTGGTTTCTGATGCACCTAATCCCAAATTTAAGAGGAAAATTTTGTTTCATCCACCAAACGTGGTCAGAACACTGAAACATTGTCTACAGTCAGCACTGTGGTGTTAAAGTTCTAGCAGGTAGATGAGAATAAACAATACAAGGTATAGCCAACATCAGACTCAGATCTGACTTCTTCTTCTTGCATATGGCATTCCCTTAGAAATAAGTGGTAATTCTTACACAGATAGTTTCTGCTTTGAATTATTTTTGCTGGGTTGGACTAAAAGTTGCATATTATAAAGTAAATATATTGCATGCATTGACTGTGGTATGATAAAGAGCAGGCCATGTGATTCAGTCCGTGTTCTTAGTATAACAGTATTGTGTGAGGACCCATGGCAAATTGCTCATATCTTATGGTCAATATGAGAAACAATGCCTTCTGCCCAATCTTCAACATACCCTTCTGTGAAGAATATCTGAATGTGTATATGTGTGTGAGTTTATCCAAATACATATTTTTTGTGTTTAGAAAACTTAACTACAGTCTATTCTGTGTCTTAGAAAACATATTTTATGAGAGTGCATGATGATTAACAGCAAATTTAGTTCATCCAAATGCTGAGCAAAATGGTGTCAGGCCTCATTTTTGTTCCTTTTTATTAAGGACCTTGAACTAAGGAAGTATTATTTATTAGCTATTCATTGGGAAATTGATGGCATAATTTAACTTTTTTATTAGCTAGTAAAACTGATAAGCAGTACATAAAAAGATGGACCTTGTAATAGAGGGAATAATAATAATAATAAAAGGTTCATTTAAAGTTTTTTAAAAGGTCATCAGTGTATAAAGTCTTTTTGACATTGCCTTCTATGATAAGCACACATATACCACGTAATTTTTGCTTCTGTTTATAGATTTGTTTGTTTTTATTTTGCAGCTACTAAGTCCAACAGAAAACGAATTTGTACAGTCAATGTGTTTTCAGTAACTTGAGACTAATTTACATCTAGTGTGAACATACATGACATACTTTCTTTAAGCAGAAGCCCCTCTATGTTGTAGAGTTGAAATAATGGAGTTGTGAGTGTGCAATGTTCGAACACTTAGTTGTGTAAATAGAAGACATTGTTCCTGGTTAATGGGACGCAGGAGGAGATATCCTGTATGTCTTTAATCCTGAGCCCTTTACTGATTGGAAAAGGTGGGTGGGATGACAGTCCTCGTTCACTACTCTCTCTTTGGGTAGCCTTGGATACATGAGCAACTTAAAAACTCTTTTTCTGACACCCTCCTCTGAGTTGTGCAGAAGAGAATCTTATCCCATAAATGGTTATCTTCTTGGAGGACTAGAAATGAGGATATAAAAATCATGGATTTTATCCATGAAAACTTTTCATTTCAGCATGCACCTGTTTCATAAGTCATTTTGAGCAAAACAGATAAAAATGGAAAATGCAGCAGTGAAGCTGGCCCAGATAGAAAATCACTCCTCCAAGTCTGCAGAACATCTGAGAATAATAGCCAGCATACTCATGCTTCTCTGTCACACTTGTAAAAACCCTGTTCCCAGACAAACCTTTAAAATGAAAGCCATCACTCAAATTAATCAGTTAAGGAGCTTGTCAAGTTCACTTCTTCTGGTTTGTGCTGAAGTTTGGTATTAATCTAACAGAATTTATTTATTTATTTATTTATTTTGCATACTACATCTGTCTTTTTAACTCTTACCTTGGTGCTGTACCTGCAGCAGTGTGGCTTGTGTGCTGAGTGCAGCCGTGTATTCAGCACAGCACCTGAGAGAGGGCCTTCCTTGCACCTCGCTGAAAACTCGGGGAAACTGCTCCTGTGGGATCAGGGAGGAAAGTGAGAGCAAAGCAGGAAGAAACAGCAGACACAGCAGGTACCAGCTGTTCTGTTCTGGTCCTGATGATGTGCTTGATTCGAGCACTGATGCTAGCATCCAGTTCAGTTGAACACATGTAAACTTCTTTTAGGATCACTGCAGACACACTACAAGAGATGCAAATTCTGCTTGTTGAAGCTTTGGGCTTGAGGGTCCTTTGTCTGCTCAACATTCTCAGCATGGGGCACATTTGCATTCATCCATCTAATAAATGTCATATATTTTTCAGTGAGACTATTTCTTCTTAGATATATTCAAAATTGTTGAAATTTGTTTCCTTCTTTGATACAGATACTGTTCTACTTCAGATCTTTTTTTTTTTTTTTTTTTTTTTTAAAGGTTTTTTTTTTTNTTTTTTAAAGGATTTGCTTTTGTTGTGTTACTAAGAGAAGTTTATATTTCCTTGTGGTTATGTGTGAGTCGTTGTACCTATATGTTCCAGCAAGTGCAGCATAACCAAGTCTTGAGAGACATCATTTTAAACTGAGAATGTTTACAGACTTCTTCTATAAACAAAAAAGATGGCAAAATAATTGCCCTAGCTACTAGAACATTTTGTCTGCTGTCTAGTGCCTTCAGGGTAAGCCTGCCATCTAGATTACCAAAAAAGCCCAACTGCATTACAGTACCATTACTAGAAAGAAAATGTTTTAAGGTTTTTTTGTCATAGTTTTTTGCGAAAAAGAAAGAGTAGTGTTACAGGCAGTAGTGAAAATAAACAGCCTTATTTTAAAAAATCATCTAGACCTACTAACAGGACAGTAGGTTATTTAGTGTGATCTTATTTGTCCTACAAAAATGACAGAAAATTTTCATAATTTGAATTTTTTATTCAAACATAAGTATGAGTTAGCATATGGCATGTTAACAAGGCTAGATAGTGTTAAGTAGTTGTTGTCTTCAGCTGCCTACTTTGGCCTTCAGGCTTTGAAACCTGCTGCAGGCACGGAAGAATGACACAGTTCTTTTTGCATAGGATATATCTTAGTTCCTGGTGGATGGTAATTTGATTTTGTGGTTATTGTTTCTACAGTTTAAGGACTGAGACAAATCAACAGAATTGAATGAAACAAAATTTCAGTATGTTAGTTCTTTCCTGCATGACCCTTACTGGACCAAATTTACCCAAAACCTGCTTTTGAACCCAGAATTTTGCACTGCATATCTGAATACAAGCTGGATGGCAACTTGTATGAGGAGTTTTTAAAGGCTGTTCATTTGTAAGTAGATTTCCAGTCCTTCTTGAATAACAATCAGATAATCCTAAGATAATGGTTTGATAGTACAAAGGAAAGCCTGAGAAGTTAAAAACACTATTTACCTGAGCAGCTACATTATATCTACTTCTGATATATGACTTTATCTGCATGTTCTTTCAAAGTGATTTCATGCTCCCTGCAGTGACATATTTTGCTAACACAACAGACTTGTTCCTTCCTGACATACAGCTTCTGGCTCCAACAAATGTCAGTAGCTTTTTAGACAAACCTGTGCTTTTTATTCCTGTCTTTCTCAAGAGGAATATCAGCATCCCTCCAATAACATGTTTTTTCCCCTATGGCTATTCTGTTTGTTTTATAAACAGACAAGGTTTATTTTACATGTCGAGACTGGTAAAGATATAGAAGGAATTTTTGTTCTTTTTCTTTTTTACTATTTTCTTTTTTCATTTTAATTTTCTTTTGCCTTTTTTTTTTTTTTTTCCTTTTTATTCCTTCTTTTTATTATAACATCTTTTAATACTTTTAGGAAAATAATAGAATAACAGCCACTTCCTGACTTATGCAAATAAGCAAAGTTTTGTTCCATCCTGAATTCCTGCAGTTATTTCCTGTCTGTAACCAGTCGAGGCCCCCAAAAGCAATGAACCAACCCTTTGGAGCTGCAGGTCCTCCTTGGAGCAGCTCTGTGGAGCTGAGATTTGCAGTTCACACTGACTTACAGACAGAAATTACTTTAAAAAAGGGATCCAAACGCCTTGTCATTTCTACATACACAGTATGAATTACATTTTAAAGTAATAAAGGAGGGAAAATTAGTTAAAACTTGGTTTCTATGTACAAATTACTTATTTCCTCATTTATTCATACATCCTTGACCTTGACATACATTTTCAACCTTTTTCTGGTCTGGAATTCTCCTTTGTGTACCAGTTCTGATGGAGAATTCCATTTGGAATCTGGAATCTTGTCGTTTGTTCTTACTGCAGTTTGGTTTTACATTTATTTTTCTTTCTCTTGTGTTTTTAATAGCCAGATATAGGAGAAATTATTCTTAATTATGCAACAAAACATTAAGCAATTACATGCAATAGCATTATCAGGTGCAATAAGTTAGGGCATTACTCTTATCTGGGAAAAAAGGAAATCTCAAAATGGGCACTGAGTGTATCTTGAATCTCCACAGACTTGATTTTCTTTCCTGTGCAACTACTTAGAAGGCTAGGATCTATCTTAATTAAAATTTACTGCTTATTTCAGAATGGAAGAGCTGAAAACTATTTTCCTATCCTCCTAATGTCTGTGCTGTTTATGTGCTTGAAATGGCTAAGTGCTAGTTTGAAAATTACAGTAAGATTAGTAATTACTAGGGGGACATAATATACTGTTTCATTGCAGTGGAACTCCAAAAAATATTTTAACTAAGTATTTAAAGGAGAAGACATTAATAATATTTTCTCATTATTCATAAATTTACCTATTTCAGTTCTACAGTGATTTTTTCTTCATAAAATGGGCACTCAAGCCACACCTTTTAAGACACATATTCTTCTTTAATACCGCTAAAATTCAAAATCACTCCTTTGAAGATTGAGAAGCTAAAAAGGTGATATTGTAATGCTGACCCTCATCAAATATAGCTCTGAACCTGTAATGAAATAAATGTAAGGAAACTTCTGAAAAAATTGTACTGCTTTTTACTCTACTGGGCACCTGGGGATACACCAATAGATTAGGATTATCCAACCTAGTTAGTTTTTGTTTCAGTAACATCAGTCTTGTCCTCTACTGCCCACATAATCATGCCCTCAAGAAAAAGGGGTAAAGACTATTTTAAACAGGTTGTCTAACTCTACTAGCATGAAAATTGTTTTGTGTAGTCTTGTTACTGAAGCAGACACAACATTTGTTTCAGTGAAATGATGTAAGGTCCAAAATGATATATGAAACATCTTGGAAACAACTGCTTTTAATGTCATTGACTTTGAAAAAAGGAAAGTGAAATAGTGTATTTCTTTGAACATATTCTTTTGAAAAATTGAAATGCCTTTGCATAACATAAGTTAACAATTGAAACAATATTCTTATTTGATAGATATTCTCAAATTGTTCTGATTTTTTGAAATTTTTTTCCCCCATACTGGCTGAGCTGGCTGAGTAACTCCTTTACGTTATTTTAAATACTTTTTTGTTTTCAGAAGCTTTGTGGAAGCTGTTCCCTCTTCTTTAATGCTAGTTAGATTTCCATAAATCTTACTATTGCAGCTTAAACATGATTGCAGTTCTTTGAGGCAAACCAACTCCTTGTCATAATCTCCCTCATTATGAACTAAATTTTAAAAAGAAAAAGTAATTGGACTGTCTGGAATTGGATAATGTTCTGAGTAAGAGATCCTCTTCCAGGACATTTTCTTTGAGGAAGGATACATGACAAAAAATTGAATTCTGCTTAAACATATGCTTTTTATTTTAAATTTAATTATTTTTAAATATTTGTTAGTCAGGTTAATGTCAAACTGCAGATAATGAATGACACTAGATACTTCAGTTCCCCCTTATTTCAGTAGGAATTGTTGATCCTCAGCTCTGCTCAGGAGTTAACATGGCTCTGTTGTCAGAAAGACTTCAATATTGTAATAGAAAAGTACTGAATGTATTCCTATGATCTGATTTTGAAACAACTCCTGCATTGTGTGCACTGACAAAAGCATATCTGAATCTTGCCAAGAATTTTAATACCATCTAACTTAATGCATTTTGAACTAAAAGAGCTTGTGTTGCTAGGCATCAAATTGGTGATGCATGGAAAATTGTTCACTGAAACTATAATATAAGGCTGCATGTACAAATCACAAGTAGGATTTCTGGACAAGCATGAAATCTAAACCCCTGGAAAAATCTGTATATTTAGATCAAAACTTACTTTCATTGTACCCAGAGATTCCATTAGTTCATAATTCTATTTTATTTCTTGAAGTGAATTTTAGGTAAAGCCTTCAGCTTTACAATGAGCATATTTTTTTAAAAAAAAAACCCTGTAACTTGATTGCTGTATTTTATGTGGATTATTTAGGGTTTTTGAGAATAGAAATACTTTTAGCCAGATAAAATTAAAATATTATTCCATGTACCCTCCATGTAATACAAATATATCTACTATTTAAGGTTGTTACCTATTGTAGAAAATATGGATCTTTTAAAATCTTTGTTCTTTCAACAATGACATATAGTTGACAGAAGAGTCTTAGTAATAAACATGAAAAATGCCATTTGCTTTTAAGCTTTTCAATAACAAACTATTTTATTTCAAGAATGCAAGAACTAAAGATCTCTTAGAAAAATGCTCTTTGTACCTTGAGATATTCTCTGTACATTTACTAAATATATGTACCTATACTAGTGCTTCCTACACACTTCCATGAAAGTCTCACAAAGAGCAGCTTGAGAACTGATCACAAATGGACTTTGTTTAAATAATAAACAAAAGAAGTCCTGTATACAACAATTACTGTAAACAATTTCAAGATATAAGCCAAAAGTGCAGTCCCATTTTATTTAAAATTTTAGAAGTTTTGGATTATTTTTATTTTTGCTATTTTTTTATTTTTGACTTGCCTTTTTAATTCAGAATCCTGTGCTTTTTTGCTTTTTCTGAAACAATTCCATATAGAAGCATTTGTGTTTGTGGTGGGAGAGATCAACTGGCGTTTTAAGAATGCAGTGTTATACTATAAAAGAGCATGAAAGAACTGAAACTTTTCCCTGCTAAGTAATCAGATGATGGCAACAAAAAATCAAAGAAATTTCCAGTGAGGTCTTAATTGTTGGATAACTGTTGGATTAGAATTCTAAAACATATGTTAAAAATATTTAGATACATATATATAATAACAGTAGCCATTGCTACAAAAAAATATCTACTAATTCACTTGGAAAACTCCAGTTTTATGGTACTTCTGAAATAATCTTCATGCTTGGTTAATAAAATAGTAAAACCCAGAAGTTTCTTGAAAAAAGTCTTTTAGACAAGGCTGGAATGACTCTATTCTTTAATGATGCTTATCTCTTTTTTTCCACCAAGATCATTTCGTTTAGGATGGAGGGCAGTGAATTGCTTTGTTTGCTGCAAGTACATAAAGAAAACATAATGCAAGTATGCAGCCTTTGTGACTGTTCGTAGACTGTGGCTCCTAATCTCTCAACTGGAAAAGCTCCAGTGAGGCTCCAACCATTGCTGCCTTGAGATTCCTTCTCTGGCTTTAGGAGTGAAGTGGAGCATGTTCAGAGCCTCACTGAAGAACAGCCTTTTTACATTACCATCTCTAAAAGAGGTCACTGTGTTAACTTCCCTGAAAATGAAAGGTATACTAATTTTTGCAATTCAGTACTTGCAAGAAGCATATTCATTTAGTTCCATTATTTTGTACCTTATATTTCTAGATTAAATTGTTAAAAAGCCAAAGTAGCACACGCCATCTAAGTGAGGTACTCCTGTAGACTTGCCCTCTACCTAATGAAAGGCAGAGAGGATGTTTTACACCAGGATGACTCTCTCTGGAGATGGCCTTCCATAACCTTAACTAATACTTTCATGCTTTACAGCCATCTAAAGCCAAGTAACAGTGGATGTACTCTCTGCTGCAGTGCTCAATATGCTTGCAGTCTTTGCGCCTGTGACACAATCAGGAGGAAATATTTATGTCATATATGTAAGAGCTCCTGTAGCTCTACAGTGACTTACAATTTTCTTCTGCTATAGAAAAAAAGAAAAGCAACAGACAAAATATTTGTGTATAGCAAGTAGTCTTGTGTAGATATTCTAGTTTTCAAAATTCATGAAGAATATAAGGTCACTAAGCCTGCAAGAAATTATAATTTCTGAAAATGAAAGCAGAACTAAAATTATACAAGTTCAAAAGCAGAAAATACCATTAGTCATTATTTGCCTTCACTATGCTGTAAGTCCAATTCCTTTCCTTTGAAATGGGAGTTTATACAATTATTCACCTAGATTGTATGATTTATTCTAGCTTTTAGTGAAAGAAATAGTAGTATAAAGACTCATGGATAGTGGAGAGTATAGAAACTCATACATTTACATGTGTCATACTTATGCTTCCACTTTTTTGTGTCCTAAGGCATCAGAATCTAAATACACGTCTGATTATCCCCTTTTCACATGATCTACCAAGAGAGCTATATTCCTAAGGAGCAATACATCTCCTAGAACCCAGGATGAAATATATTAGTGGCAGGGTAAAAAAAAGAATATTTTTCCTTTTTCAGTTCAACATGCTTGTGTGTAGCTGGATCTCTCTTGTCTTTTTCTAGAAAATTACATGCCACTATCTTTCTTGCTAAACCTTTGCATTCTAATCCAGTATTTTTGAATGAACAATGAAAAAAAGCAGCATACAATACAGTAAAAGTCATCTAATCAACATATTTATCCCAAGATGTTTTTATGAACAAACTGGATGGAAAAGAGTAGAAACACAGGGCTGACCATAGCTCATGAGTTTAGTTGCCAGGACCCATTAAACGCTGTGATGATAACGTTCACTACTGTGAATAAAATGTACATGTTTATAAATGCCTAATGTATATTACTTACATATGTCACATATTTGCATGAATTTTTAGTACCTTGTTCCATACTCATCCTTGAGATCTTAATTTTTGCCATTTTGTAATTCACTGCAGTGTAAGAGTCACAGAAACATAAAATTTAGATGCTTAGCAGTGAACGAGACCCAATACTGGTGACAGTCTACAATATTCTGATGTTCATCACAATCTACAATATTCTGCTGTTCAACACAACAAGCATCTTAACTGCTTCTGAGAAAAATAGACTGGGTAAACCTGTATTCTGAAAGAAAAAAAAAAAAGGTGCATAGAAAAAAAATACCTTTTGACTTAAAGGCCATTCATATATGTTTCAGGTTGGTTTCATTTTATATTTTTACTTTTGATGGTATAGAATTTTTGCTTTTTTCTCTTTTTATTTCAACAGCAACAACAACAAAAAATTACTGTGATTATCTTTTGAACTACATTTTTTCTAAAATCAGGATTGAATTTTTCCTTTTTCCTTTTTATCATAAAAAATAAAACTTAGAAAGCTTGTGATTTGCAGATAGTGTTGCACATGTTCGCTACTGCACTATAAATCCCACAGAATATATATAATTCAAAGTGGTATTTGGGAATTTTTTTCAGTTTTGCTACACACTGAAATAATGTATCTTTCTGACTGTAAAATATAGCATTTTGGTATACTACTAGCCAATAATGGTTGTACCAGAGGAGGCACTTGAAAGCATTTCTTTAGAAGTATAGCATTAAATTCAAAATAATGTTCTTCATAAAACAATTTTTTGAGCACTTTGGTTTGCTTCTCATAGCATAGTCCAAGTTCAGAATTAGGTGAAACTAAGCAGTCAGATTTGTGGAGTATTTAGGAAAAGCTACCTATATTGGAGAAGTCAATAAAAAGTAATTAATTACTGAGCTAAGGGTGTGGTGTCATTTAAGCCATTTGACAGTTACA
This sequence comes from Cisticola juncidis, assembly GCA_013400215.1. Classification (NCBI taxonomy): domain Eukaryota; kingdom Metazoa; phylum Chordata; class Aves; order Passeriformes; family Cisticolidae; genus Cisticola; species Cisticola juncidis. The sequence goes on along the minus strand of VXBR01000009.1, from coordinate 218,858 downwards.
TAGTAAATGCAGTAAAAGAAAAAATAAAATAAAATAACACCTGCATCAAATGTGAGTTAGGAAGAGAATTAATTACCTTTCAGTTTAGATGAAACAAGAGCCAAAGGATTGAGAATTTGGCAAATGCAGGCATGCTTTGAAAGGCTTTTTTTTCTTCAAAAGCAATACGCAAATCAGTTGAGAGTTCATTGTATTTATGGAAATTTAGGGAAGTTTTGTTTTATACTTTATATTTGTTTTTCTGAAAGTATGTAAAGAGCATAGCATTTAAATTTCATTGCCATAAACGACTGTTCCTTTACTTAGCCAACATAAGTAAAAGTAACCTGTATAACCTCAGCTCTCTGACTTTTACAGAACAATATTCAGTTTCTGACAGAACAGTTTGCAGGGTTTTCATATGTCCACCACAAAGAAAAATTGTATGTCATCTCAGTTGTATTATATCCATCAGCTGGCTGCCCATTTGTCGTGGAGTGTCTGCTGTGACTCAGGGCCGTGGCTCTATTTGCTGTAAATGATTGCCCAAAGTGCATTCAGTGACTCTGGTACCTGTTGCTGTTTTTTTCCAGGTCAGCTGGCTGCAGGTACATGTGAGATTGTTACTCTGGACAGAGATAGCAGTCAGCCCCGAAGGACTATAGCCCGACAAACAGCTCGCTGTGCATGTAAAAAAGGACAGATTGCCGGCACAACAAGAGCAAGGCCAGCGTGTGTTGATGGTAAGAAGCAAAAATATGTTCAGTCAGTTTCTGCCAGTGCAAGAGTGGGGTCTCGTTAAAAATATAAAAAACTCTAGAAGAAATTTTCGTGTTGTACCAACTAACAATGGCTGAAACAGCACTGAAATACACCCAAAGGGTAATGCTGACTCATAGTATAGATATTTCAATCAAATTTTTTTCTTTGGAAATTTCACTTTTGTTTTAACTTGGTATGCAGTTGAATGTTAAAGGCTTGGTACTGTTATATTCTGCATGTGATTACAGAATCAGCAATGAAATGATGTTATTATTTCCCCTACTTTTTATTCCTTGAGACATTTAAAAAATGCAGCATGCAAGCCTCAAAGGTCTTATGCCACTGGGAGGCTAATGTGACTGCTCCTGTGTGATATTTAATGCTTTGAAGAAAGCACTGATGCTATAATTGGAATACAGTATCTGAATGTACATCACATGTCCAGTATTTTTTGCCTCTTTAAAATGAAATTCTGTATGATTCACTGCAGATGCACAGATAACATGTATCTGGAAAACTGCTCACATACAGGGAGGTATGAAAATGTTTTGCTTTGATATAATTTTTTGAGACAACTGAAATTCTCTGTTACATTAACAGTGGGAGAGTCTTCAAGACTCCCTTGCAAGGCTTGTAGCAAGCATTAATATTAAAAATGAAATTGGAGACATATTGAAAATATTGATGTGAAATTATGTGTTTTGATCTAGTCTCCATTAACAAAGGTAAAAAAAAAAAAAAAAAAAAAAATGCTTTTGTATTAAAATTTAAAAAATGCATGTATTGNATCTAGTCTCCATTAAAAAAGGTAAAAAAAAAAAAAAAAGAAAAATATGCTTTTGTATTAAACTGTAATAAATGCATGTATTGGTTTTCATTACTGGCTGGTTTGAATGCTCAGACAAAAACATTGTGGAGAATACCCTACTGTTGCCTCAGAATTTGGTCATACTAGTGATTATCAAAAAAGACAGCTCAAAAGGAAATTTCAGAGCCAACCCCCAAAGCTAAATATAGAACATCATGCACATTCTATTTTTGCATTTTTCTTTCACTGTTTTTAGTACTCTGTAAGATAGTTCCTTAGCTGTCTCTTTCATAATATAATACTATATACAGTAGTTCTCCTTTCATGTTTTATTGTAAGATCATAAGATGTAATTGCTTAAGAAAGGAATGATTTTATTGTCTCATTTATAGTTGCAACTTTAGGAAAAATGCTTATTACCAATTAAAATATTCAACATATGTTTCCTATTTTAAAACAACAAAGTTCTAAGCAAGAAAGAAAGAGTTTTGTACCAGCTGATGGGAAAAAACCATAATTTTCCCTCAGTCAGTTTTGGCCTATGGTTAGATTGATGTGCTGTAACTTGGGTATCCAAAGGTAGCTGCTAGTAAGTACAGTTTTTCTTTATACCCAATAAAGAACAAAAGGCACCTTCTCAGAGCAATTTATCTCATCATAACTGCCTAAGATAAGTCTGATGTATCACTCCCTGTTACACACTTTTTGTCTGCCTTTCCTTAATACACCTGTGACTGTCTCAAGATGAAACTTAGCTGGAATGTACATGTCACTAAAAAGACATGACTGCACCTCATCCTTCAATTATTACATTAAGTTATTTTCAAAATATGGAAGCTTTTAATTAATTTGATATTTGAAAATATTTTTTCTTTCTTTATTTCGTTCTAGGGAAAATCTCACAAAGAAAGTCTGTTTCAAATTCTGCTTGTGCTTTTATTATGCTTGATCATCTTTTTATGAAAACAGAGAACTGAATGACAAGATCCATGGTTAAATATCATATTCTTTGTAGAGATGTAGAGAAGGTTCTTTATGTAATACTTCATGTTTGAAAAATAAGTGGGAAGTTCATCAGTTGAAAATTAAAACTTCCCTTTAACATTTGTGTCTAAATACCATAATTATTTTTAAGGCTGACAAGGAGTTACATGGAAAAGATGAGGGATAATGGGTAAAGGTTTCTCCTGGGGACATTCCAATTAGACACATAATGATAATGTCTCAAAATTAGAAAAATCAGCCTTTGAAACACCCCAGGGAACTGGCGGATTCCTCAGCAGTGTACACTTAAGTTGGACAAGGTGCTGGGCCATTTCATCTAGACTGGCATTTTTGCCTAAAAAGATTGGACCAGGTGATCCTTGAGATTCCCTTACAATCTAGTATTCTTTGATTCTGTGACATACTAAGATATAATAACATGGTGCCTCATTATTTTGTTTATAATTAGGATGTTGGGCCCTTTGCTAAGAATATCTACAAGGTATATAGGACATGCTACTTTATTTTCCTGAGCACTGTCGGGGATGTTTTGTAATCAGACCTCAAAAAGGTTAGTAATACCTAGGGCTGTAAATCAAGTTTCCAGAATAAAATGAAGGCAAAAGTCAAACCTTTGATTTGTAGGTTTTTTCATGAATGAAGCTAAAAAATTTTGTTTTACATACCACCAACACAAATATCTAGGAAAGAACAAACAAACACTTTATCTTGTCTCTTCCTGCTTGCAAATATAGCTGGCAGATAAATTGGCCACTGACTGACAAGTATTAGTCTGTGAATTTACCAGGTTCATAGTTTAAAGAATGAACACTGAATTCTTCCATATTTTTATATACATTTCTGGAAAATTTTTTTTCAAACACAACTACTTAATGCTTTATTCTGAACATGACATGAACACTACATAAAATTCTGTAGGAGAAAGCTGGTTTTGTCTCCAGTATTAAATACTGATGGTTTAAAAATGTAGCGACCAAACATAATTGCTGGATTGTTTTTTTCTTTTTTTTACAGCAAAGAATCCCATTTTTCAAACAAACAAATAAATACTTCTCTGAGCTTTCTTAAATACCGTATAGAATGCACTTTTGCAAATTTTTCTTCATTGCTATTACAGTTGATGTTAAGTATATAACTGCTGTTTGACATTTCATTTTTAGCTATCCAAAAAGGAAAAAAAAAACCCTCAACAATTTGGTTCTGTTCATTTTATTATTTATATAGTCTTAATTTAAAGAGATTATTGCTAAAGTGAAGGTAGACCTTAGAGCTTTAATGTAAAGTTGTATGTGAAGGATGCAGGCATAGCAAAAGTGACCTGCTAACCCAGTAAAGAGAAAATATTAGCTAACAATTTTGTTGTGTCTTCTGGCAAGAGAGTGGTTTAAGAATTCAGTATCAAAGCTGGTAATTTTTACAACCTAAAAATGCACTGTGTTGTACCTGGCTACCACTTGTACCAAAGTTCAATGGACAAAAGTACCTTAGAATATATTTGGTTGTATAGTATATTTCCTGGAAATACAAGTGTCAATTCTTGCAGCAAAATGAGTAGGTAATTTAAGGGCTCTTAAACCTTGCAAACATTGAGTGAGATTGAACTTGTCAACATAGCTCTTAGAGTAACTCCTGAGTTGATTATCAAAATCCACTCTGCTTTCCACTGCTGCATCACTGAAGGACTCTTCCTAAGAAAGGAAACACAGTGAATGTCAGATAGATAAAACAGGAATTCTTAGAAATGGAAATAAAATGTTTAGAAGTTAGTCTGAGCAGTACACAGAGAACAGAGATTTTCTTGAAATATTTTCATGTGATGGAGAGGCTTGATTTAATTTGTATTTTTTTTTCTAGCAGTCTTTAACTATGGCAGATTGCTAATGTATTCTGAAAAAAAGGCATTGATATTTACCCTGATTTAAAGCTTGATTTAGTGTTGATTGCTTCAATTCTACATCCACTGAGTCATAATGTATATTTGGTATGTTTGGTTGTGATGTAATTTTTATTCATGAATGTAGGGTTTGTGATATTATGACAGCAGTTTGCCTGCACTTTTCATTATATTATTTTTATTTGCAACTGGTATTCCCTAGTCCCATTTTTGAGATCAAACTCCGTAGCAATGACCTCAGTTGCATTAGTTTGATAAGATATTTTATTTCAACATAACATCTGGTTTATCACCAGTGTAATTTCCCTGTGTGTCAGTTAAGCTTCATCAGTTTTTAAGCTGGAACCAGTGAGAGATTGGAAGATAGCAATTATTCTTTGGTTTTGTATAGTACCTTTGCTAATTTAAATTTGTTTTAAAGCAAGTGATGAAAAGTCTTTGATAAAAATGTATGTACAGATGTATCCATGATTTATGTTCCTTCACAAGAATTGTATAAATCTGGAAATAAGATTTGTTATGGCAAAGCCTTTCATAGAATACAAGGATAGTATAGATCCTGAGAAGTGTGCAAAGAACTTTCAAATGTTCAATATTTCCAGTACTTATGTCCAATACATATTTATAGGTAAAAAAAATTAACTGCAGTTTTGTTCAGAAAATAAAAACAGTTGATGAAATGTGGCATGAGAGAATTAGTTTATTTGCCTGAGAAAATTAGGATGGCAATCATTCATTTGCCTACCTAAATTCTGTGATTAGAAGATTCTTACGGTCTGGATTTGAGTACTGGTTAAATTTATGTCCACTAAGAGCTATGAGAAATGCTAGGAGATCAATCCCAAAATCCAACTATCATAAGTTTGAACAGTTGTAGCTTGGGTAACTGAATTCAGAGTGTTCTGACAACTTTTGTTACAAATCAAAGTGTGGTTTGATTGGTTTTTTTTGTTTGTTTGTTTGTTTGTTTGTTTGTTTGTTTGTTTTTTACTTTTTAAAGTTTTAGTAATAATTCATTTCTTTTGCAAGCATTGTAGCAATATTGGTTTCTGTAGGATGTTAGTGTATATAAGTTGTTCATTATGATTAACATGCTTTTCAGCTGGCACTGACTGATTTTTTTTAACACAGAGACTCAGGATCTACAAGAAAGCCACATTCGTTTCAATCAATAATTCCCTGCTCTTATTATTATCTCTGGGACTCCATAGGGAGTTGTAAGGGTCAGAAGTGATCATTAATAGAATCCTAGGTCATGCACTTCAAATAAAATTGCTTAATAACTGGAGAGTTTCATCATTCAAAAGAATCTTAGACATTTTTCAGGAAGAAAAAAAAAAAAGAGAGCTATAATTACTTTAAGAAATGAGAAATTTTGCTTTTAAATTTAGAATATTTAATATCTTTGTTATTGTAATATTTATGTCATTTTAGCATGATTTTATTTCAGACATTTCAAATCTTCCTTCACCCTAATTATACATTTTCCTTTGTTGCATTTAAGAAATGTCTCTTTAAAAAATAAGTAAAACTAAAAGAAAAACTAGTATGCATATCAAACATTTTTCAACATGGCCTGAGGAAATAATAATTCCTTTCTTCCTTTCCTCATCCTAACTCCCACCCATATAGTCACAAATACATCCGTGCTTATAGATGCACAAGAGCATGTACAAGGCTTTCTTTCTTTAAACTCAAGACAACTCTTTAAACTCTAAACCTCTAGATAATTCCATCAGAACTGCAGATTTTCCTACTATACTGATTATACTATTACTGATATAGATGTAAAATTGCTTCTGCTACTCATGAACTTCCCTCTTATGGTACAGACACAGTCTGACAATTTCCACCTTGCATATCACTTTTCATTTGGAAATGCACAGGAAGTTTAATTCCAGTTACTTTGCTTTCAGTTCCAAACTAAGGTCAATATGTGACATTCCAAAAGAAGTTAAGTGAAATATCTTGTCTCAATAATATCACAAACTTAGTAAAATTATGTAAACATGTTCACACTGAACACCTTTGTTCTCTTTGATCATTAATGTCAAGAGTCAGTTAGAGATTGAAGTGTTGCTGGGGAAGAAATGCTGTTCAACCCTAAGACAGAAACTGAGCAGTATTAAATGGAACATATCAGTAGCAGCACCATCAATGGCAACAAAAATGTGTCAATAAGAAATACAGGCAAGTAAGCAAGGTTTCGTCTCTTGACTGAGTATCCATAAAAGCAATAACCAAACATATGAGATAAAAACAAAGCAGCCAATAAAAAATAAACCCAAAACTCTGCTTAGAAAGGTAGCACACAGATTGATAACTACTCTAAAGGAATACTTTAATGAAAAAGGGTAGGAAAAAGTTTCACTATGTTCTGAAATTTTTGGTACCTAAACTCAAACAACTGAGGGCCCATCTTGAGTACTGTGGCAATTTTGGGTCCAATGTAGATGGACATCAGACTGCTACAGTGTGTCCAGAGGGGAGTGACAAAGGTAATGAAATGTCTTGAGGGCAAGACTTAATGAGAGGCCACTGAGGTCACTTTGCTTGTTCAGCTTAGAGAAGTCTGAAGGGTGACCTCATCTCAGTCTACAACTTCATCAAGATGGGCAGCAGATGGGAGATGTCTCTTTGGTGACTAGTGTTAGGACCCAAGGAAATGGAATGAAACAGCATCAAGGGAAGGTCAGATTGGACATTTTGAAAAGGTTCTTTACTGAGAGTGTGGTCAGCCAATGAAATTAGTGTGGTCTCAACCAAAGAAATAGTGGTCAGGCAGTGGGAAATAGTCTCAGCACCAAACTGCTCAGAGTTCAAGGAGCATTTGGACAACACTCTTGGTCACAGAATCACAGAATCATTAGGTTGGAAGAAACCTTCAAGACCATGGAGTTCAATGCATGCCCTAACACCTCAACTAAACCATGGCACCAAGTGCCACATCCAGGGATGATGGCTCCACCACCTCCCCAGGCAGACAATTCCAGTACTTTATCACTCTTTCTGTAAAAAAACTTTCCTAATATCCAANCATTCCTGATCTAGGCCAGGAGCCCTTGGCTTTCCTGGACACCAGGGCACATGTTCAGCTGGCTGTCACCAGCACCCCCAGGTTTCTTTCTGCCTGGGCACTGTCCAACCACACCATCCCCAGCCTATAATGTTGCAGGGGGTTTTTGTGGCCAAAATGCAGGACTTGTTAAACTTCATCTTATTGGACTCTGCCCATCCATCCAATCATTCCATTATATAAACTGTTCCATTACTTTACTGGGTACTGAGGTCAGCTAACTGGCCTGTAATTACCAGGATCCTCCTTCCCACCCTTTTTTGTGAATGGGAGTCACAGTGGTCAGCTTCCAATCATCTGGATCTCACCCGTGAGCCAGGACAGTTGGCAAATGATGGAGATTGGCTTCACAAGCTCATCTGCCAGCTCTCTCATCTCTCTGGGATAGATCCCATCTGATCCCCTAGATTTATGAAAATCCAAGCATCTCAGCAGTTCTCTGACTGCCTCCTCCTGGATAACAGGGGGACCATTCTGCTCCCTGACACTTTCTACCAGCCCAGGAGGGTAGCTGTCCTGAGGACAAGCTGTCTTCCCACTAAAGACTGAGGCAAAGGTGTTAAGCACCTCTGCCTTCTCCTCATCTACATTCCCTCACATCCAGTAGAAAGCAAAGGTTGATCTTACTTTTCTTTTTTCCATTAATATATTTGTAAAAACATATTTTTTTATCCTTTACAAAAGTTGCCAAATTAAGTTTGAACAGAGCTTTGGCCTCCCTAATATTTTTTTCCTACATGCCCTAGCAGCCCCCTTAAATACTTCCTGAGAGACCTGACCCTCCTTCCAAAGACAATACATCCTCTTTTAATGCCTAAATTTCTTTGAAACCTTGTTGCCCATCCAGGATGGACGTTCTCCTTGTGGACTCATCATTTAGCACACAGAGACCGTCTGTTCCTGTGCCCTCAAGATTTCTGTTTTGAAGCACGCCCATCTTTCCTGAACTCTTGTTTTTAAGAGCTGCTTTCCAAGGAACTCTCTGAATAAGTCTCCTAAATAGGACAAAGTCTGCCCTCTGAAAGTCTAAAGTCTTACTCTTTTTAAATAACTTTTACACTTTATTAAAAGTGTAAAAGTTCCTCTTGGTTTCATCAAGTATCAATAACTCTGTAATTTCATGATCACTACGCCTCAAGTGGCCTCTAACCACCACATCTCCCACCCTCCTATCTCTATTTGAAAACAGCATGTCTAACATAGTCTCTCCCCTGGTGGGGCTTACTCACCAGCTGAGACAAAAAGTTGTCCTCCGCACACTCTAAAAACTTCCTGGACTGCCTCTTTTCTGCTGTATTAAGTTCCCAGCAGATGTCTGGTAGGTTAAAGGCATCTACAAGAACAAAGACCCACTTCAAACCTAGTTTAAAGCCCTATCAATGAGTTCTGCCAGTTTGTGGGCTAAAATCCTTCTGCCCTCAACAGAGAGATGGAACCCATCCAGTTCCAGCAGACCAGGTGCCGTAAAAGTTGCCTCAGGATCAAAGAACCCAAAATTCTGCTGATGGCACCAACCCTTGAGCCAGTTGTTGATAATGTGGGCTCCCCTATCCATTGTTTTTCTCTGCCACCAAAGGGACTGAACAGAACACTACCTGTGCTCCTGCCACATCAACCACTCGACCCAGTGCCCCAAAGTCCCTTTAATTGCCCTGGCACTCCTCTTTTCAGTCTCAGCACTGCCAGCCTGGAATATCAGCAGTGGGTAATAATCAGAGGGCTGAATCAGCCCAGGAAGTCTCTTGGTATTGTCCCATACTCAGGCCCCAGGGAGGCAGCAGACCTCCCTGTGGGATGGGTCTGGTCGACATATGGGGCCCTCTGTTCCCTCAGAAGGGAGTCACCCACTACTACTACCCTTCTTTTCTTTTAAAGTTAGAGGTGGTGATCCATCCAACAGATGAAGTGTAAATTGGTCATATGGTTTCTCTTAGTTAGTCCTGAGAGGAGCAGGGAGTGGATTTGATGATCCTTATGGGTACCTTGCAGCTTGACATATTCAATGATTCGATGATTCAGTGGCTGGACCTGGCATAAAGATGCAGACCAGGATTTTGTATGATGTTAGTCTTTTCCACAGAATAGTTTTTTCATAGCAGCCAAGTAGCAGGGAGTGAGTACTGATCACAGCTTACAAGTCATGCACAGTATAGGTTTGTGGTCAGGGAAATAATGCCAGGGGAAGAGTGAATAAAATGTCATTGAAAATAAAATACTTCTTGTACCTATAAAAAAGACCTGGAAATACTTTTCACTTTTAACCATCCTACTTTGAGGTTAAACCTGGCATCAGTATACTATTTCAAGTCAAGAGATGGCTGCCTTTTTAAATTATAGGGCAGAGAAATATTTAGGAAAGCAGAATTATTTATGTGATTTGGAAGATGTCCAGGAACCAGGGGTTAGCACTGATACTGTGCAAAGAGTGCTGAGAGAACTTTTTATTGCCTGTAATGCTCAGTGCCTTGCTTTCACATTTCATCTGATAGACAACACCTTCAGCCTCCTGGTGTTTGATTGGATGCATTAGTTCATCAATGCTAACAGCTTCGTTTCCTTTACTTCTTTGACATTCCTATGCAGTCACCCATGTAGTCTAATCCTCTTTCATCCATGTGCTCTGATGGCAGTTTCAGTGCAGAAAAATGGTTAGAGGTTATGTGATGTTAGACTGTGGAACAATTTTGTGAGGAAGTGACTTGAAGCCTAATTACTACAGACATTTTAAATTGAACTGGACAAAATAACTAGAGAACAAATTATGCATTAGCATAAGCATGCACTGAATCACTGGGTAGAGTTTTCTGTGCTTGATGTCTTGCAGCAAGGCACTATCAACAACCACAGCAGTCTGATAGCAGTCTGATTCATTACCTAACTTCAGGCAATAGGTCAACATGACATTCCTAAATTCAGGAGTTTGGTCACTGTAAGCTCCCTCTGCATCTCCCTCTGCAGACAGGGGGCTGGGATGGGCATTTCAGAGATCACAGTGTCAATATCAGAATCACTTCTGAAAGCTTGTCTCTTCTTCTTTTATAGCATTAAAGAGAACATAGGATGACTAGCAGATAGGTTTTCTGCTTGAATGTAATGTGTGTAAACATTTCAGGCCATCAGCTGCTCAGTTTGCCTTCTGGAAAAACCACTGTCCTCACTGATTAGAGGCAGTTTAAAGAAAAATGTAATATGTTTATATTAATCCCTCTGGTTGTCACCCTACCTTTCAGTTATCCCCAGAAGCGGGAAAAGAGAATCTTTCAAAATTATTCAGGTGTGAAGGTGGGCTTCTGTCAGGGCAACATGTTTGTCTCAAGTGAGTGTAACAGAATATAGAGATGAACCTTTGTAAATACCCCTGCATGATGAGTGAGAGCTAACTATAGCTAAATGACATTTCAGACATTATGTGAAAGCAGCATGGTCAAGGAACATTCCCCCCTTGCCAGTAACCCCATTAAGCACAAAGAACTATAAACAACAACAACAACAAGTTTCATAAAAGTGAATCAAGAAAGGCTATAACATGGTTAGAAATGGCATTGTAAAGCTGTGTACCACTTTATTTTTAACTTACCTTAGGTTTAATATCTGTGATGATAGATGATGTGTCAGAAGAGTCCTAGAAAATCTTAAAATTGATTGTTAAATTAGTGACAACATTAATAGCACTACTATACCCAGCACCTGAGACAGAGTAGTTAGTGCTAAGCATTTCTGTATATCTCTTTCAGAATAGTCTACACAGTGCTGATTCAGGGAAAATATCTTCTCTGAAGACAGAACCTAAGAAAGCCACATATTTATGGCAATACAAAGCAGTTGTGCTTCCCCTGCAGTTATGGGATGAGGTCATATTGGAGGAAGAAAAAAATATTTGTGTCATAAAAACTGGCATTTTGATATCAGAAGTAAACTTTATTATGTCTTTATTTTTATTTCTCTAACTTGTTTTGCTTATGTTTTGCTGCTGTGTTTTTTTACAGTATCACAGACATGCAAGGTACTTCATAAGCTGGTTTCACACAGTCCTAGGCTAAAAGCTCTTGCAGTCTAATGATAGATGTCATTGGTGATACAAGGCAATAAAGATAGGTAGCTACTTCTTTTTGTTAATGATCCAGATTCCAGGGAGTGGGATAAGGACGAAAGCCCTCAGAGCTTCTTTGTACTTCCAGATGAGGTGGAAGTGGAAAAGTAGAATTTCCATCCATTTGTTTGAGAGTATATATTTTGAGAGTTTCATGGGTTCATCTAGCATCCCTCTGAGAAGGATATACCCAGAGAACTTCCACCCATGCTCATGCCTTTTGAGAGGGCAAGGTTCAGCCTCAACTGAATATGAAGGAAGATATATCCATCTAGACTGTGCATCACAAAGGAGAAATCAATTCTTATTTGGGATAGAAAAAAAAAATAAGAGTGTTTCAGATAAAGAATAGAACTTATTTGGTTATTTTTAAAGAAGGAAAGTTCTATAAATTTTTTTTTCAGTTTTATGGGAATGTTGTGGTGCACCAAGTAGCAGCAGCATTACAATAAAAACAGCTAAAGGAAATAATCACCTATTTTCTCTCTAATTATCGTGTAACAGTCTACAGAATTGGAAGACTCAGTCCCCCTTACCTTGAGACCATGNAAATTATATTTTTAAAGTTTACTGTCTGGGGTATATGTAATACAGATTAAAAAAATTCAAGAAAAAGCTTTCTTTGGTAGGATAGATGTCTTCTGCAGAAAGCAGCAAGCATATTTTAAATTTCAGGCTTCAGTTTTGCATGAAATTTTAATTTTGTCAAGTATAAAACATTGAGGGCTTGCTAAGAATATTGACGAATTCTGAGCAATTTTTAAAAGTAAGTAGTTACCCTAGATGCAGTATTGACACTCTTGCTTTAACAGCCTTAAGTAAGAATTTTGATGTAAGTTTTAGAAGTCTAATCACTATATATAAGTATAAAGCCAAGGGAAATGCCAGCCTTGGAATAGGGAAAAGAAGTCTGTAGTACTGAGTGTAGGTCTCAGCATAGCCTGCCCAAAATATTAACCAACCAGGTTCATCTGTTCATGTACACTGACACATGCCCCTTCTGGCTTGCTGTGTGTTTCTGTGGGGTGATACCTGGTGGATCTTTCTGGAAGAGCCTGTTGTCTGTCTGAGGAGCATCAGCAATTTGGTCCCAACTAAGTTTTATCTTCCTTCCGAAGACAAACCATGCTATCCACAAAGTGCCTGGAACCCAATTTTATTGTGATCTGGCATTGTGAAACTGGATCAGGAATGTATTGCGTTTTAGCTAAGGATATCAAGGTTTTCTCTGTGCATTTCATCTTAAAAAAGTACAGAATTTCCACAAATGTCTGTCTCTTTGATTCTGTATTTTTGTATAGATTCTTTCTGAATTTTTATTTGCAACTGCAGGCAGCCTGCTTAGTAACTCCAGTGAGAGTGTTAGAAGCTCCTTGTTGAAGTGGGGGGCAGCAGGCAGATAAACTGCCTCACTGTCTCAGGGCAGGAGGACATTGGAGGTTGGAAAATCTCAGTAGGTCTTCACTGTTAGAAAATACTGTGGTGCTTTTAGTACCAGATTTCCTGAAGAGCAACTCTTAGACTCTTTATGCTAATGAACTGGGTTTTGCAATTCTGCATTTTTCACGTATCAGAAGGGGAAATCTTGGTCTATATGAATATTTTAAGTACCTGACCTCTGTTCGTTTGAATTCATATCACACTTTAATTTTTGTGATTTCACCATCCTACACTGAAAAGTGCTGAGTTAGTGTTGTTTTCCTTTACCAGTGATATGAACGGCATTATCTGCATTTGTTGGGGTTAAGCCCCAGACTTCTGGATACGTTTCCTAAAGGGGCTTAGGTTTTTTTGTACCCTGAGGCAGGGGTACAGGAGAAACATGGAATTCTCAGAAGGTTGAACAACAAACTTTTACTGTCAAACTTTAGAAAATAAGGGTACTTGACTAATTTTAAAGCAAATTTTCAATCAAAATAAAGCATTTTGCATTGCATTGACTTAGAAACCTCTAACCCATCCAACTTTAGGTTACCCAGATTTTGAGAGGAGGAAATTAGGAGAACAGAGAGCAGGGTGGGAGTGACAGAGAAAGATTAATTATCACCTCTTGAATTCCAGGGCAATTATAGCTACTGTAAAATCGAAATGCTGGGCCTTGCCCACGTGTGCCTTTGTGCAATTGCTTTCATCTCTTTGGTCTCCCGGGGCCCTCCCCTCCAGGTGGTCCCTGGTGTGCCAGTGGCTGACAGTCATTCTGGGATCCACAAGGGGCTCCAGGGAATGCGGTGTGGAGCAGTGCACGCCCTGCTTGTCACAGAGTTTGCCCTGCCTCATGTTCTGTAAGGTAACCTGAGTACAGCTAATTTTGAAACTCTTTGCACAGTTTAGAACCCTTTGGTTAATGTAGCTCGAAACAAAATATATATGTTGTGTACCATGTTGCCCTCAGTTGTGTAGGTACTGTGCGTTGCATGAGATTTTATTTTCTGGTAATTGTATGGTGGTTTTTATATTTATCTCTATTATATATATACAAAACTATATATATATATATATATATATATATATAGTTTATGTATAAATATATAGAAAATAGCAAATCCCATTATTTTTATAGTATTATGTGGCATTGGAGCAAATAAATTAGAAGCTGAAAGGCCAAAACACAAAATTCTTCCCCAAAATTTAGTGCTTCTGCTCCAATATTACTTTCCTGATCAAGGATGAATTTGCAGGTAAAAAAGCTTCACTCTTGTACCAAGTTACCTAGCTATTGCAATTGTCCTAAGGTGGTAATTATACCCATGAGAGTAGTTTCCAGGACAAGCCAGAGGACTCAAGCCAGGTTTGAACCAGTGTAAGAGCCCATCCATCTAATACAATGGCTAAACTAATTTATTATGAATTAAGTGGTGCCAGTTCTTTGTGTAGGAAATTCTAAAATGACATTGTGTTCAGGGCACAAATAAAGATTATGGAAAGGTTTCTGTACTTGAAGTAGGTTTTGCTTCTCTTTCAGATGTTGATGACTGTATCTGGAACAGGAGCATGAGTCTAGATCTTATTATAGAATTAATAAAATAGCCTACCCAGACAGAGAGACATGATTCTTATCTTGATATTCTCATAATTTAAGGTTCACATACTTTAACCTCTTAGTCAAATTAAGAATGCTATTGAAGCTAATGAACCTGTTTCCTGGAATTTGAATTTACCGGATCAGTACTCTTTTAGATAGCTATATATATATATTATAAAACAAAAAAAACCAAAAAAAACAAAAACCAAACCAAACCAAACCAAA
>VXBR01000009.1:182176-203890 GCA_013400215.1 Cisticola juncidis | reverse complement strand
AAACAAACAAACAAACCAAACAAAAAAACCCAAAGAGGCAATGTGGAGACAAGTTTCCCGTAAGAATAAAAAAATTGAAAAAAATGAAGAAGATACTCAGTTTCATGGAAGAGTAATTTGAAATTCTTTGTATAAATGGTTTCCCTTTTTTCTAAGTTTTTACATAACAATTGCTTTAAGTAATGTCTTTTTCACTGTAACCTACTAATAATCTATGCTGGTTTTTCTTTGGAATAGAAAATTTTATATGAGAAAGACTAACTGCTTTTCAGTTTGCATTGGATTTTTCTGTACTCTGAATTTTTTGTCTTAATTTTATTGTGGACTGTTAACATAAAATTTTGGTTCGATTTATTTTTTAAATTTATTTTGCATTGAGTTTGCCTGTTAAAATAATGAAAAATAGCATTCTTTTGATCTTTGAATTAATATCATAATATGATGAGATTTAGAAGTGTGACATCATGTTAGAGTGCCTCTGCTAACTTCAGTATTCAACCTAATTTTGGAGTATTCTTCAAAATTATGGAACTTCACTTAAATGTTAATTTGCTCAAGTTTCAAATTTTCAAGATTCAATTCAAGGTTAAAATTTGCAATTCCTAAGAATACTATGCCTATGTAACATATTGCTTTTTATTTTCCCATAACATAAAATGTCAAGATTTTCTGTACTGAAAAATAGTGAACAATATATTTGAATGTCAATGAAAAATTACACAAAATTTGTGTAAAATAACACAGTATGCACAGACTATCAATTATGAAAATTTAGGACAGTATATATGTATACACATGATAAGCATAAAGAAAAAAAAGATAAAGATTGAAATTAAAGCAGTATAAATTTCTCGTGATGTCAGTGAAAGAGAAGTTTAAAAATTTTTTGAGAATAAGTGTTCTTCAATGTATTAAAAATTGTATTATTACCTGAATTTTTAAAATTTGGATTAAGAAATTAATATTTTCTTTTCCTAGATTATACCTTCATGATGTAAAGCTGAAACCACTTGAATGTTTTTCAAAATATTTTTCCAATTAAAAAAGATAATTATTCATGAGAATGGAAATGGAGTAGACACTCTTTTCCCTCTCCTTACCTTTTCCCTCTCTTTTTCACATCCTTTACATGCCCTGATTTGAACAGAAAAAGCTTCCACTGAGTACTAGAGTATGCTTTATACAAAGTTATTTGTGTCCTAGTTTTGTTGACTCTAAATACTGTATGATATCAGCTAGGAAATCAGCTGTGGTCATGGTGTTCAGCAATCTGCAGCCTTGATAGCCATCTGTGTCCATAATACTTTCATTAATAGGATGTGCTATCATCACACCAGAATTTCATTATGCTGCAGAGGCACAGCAGCTGAGTAAGGAGAGATAACCAGCAGCTTATAAGAGTTGCATTAAGAACAGTCATAGACATTTTGAGAAAAATAAGGCATAACTACCTCTGAAGGCCTTTTCTGTTTTGTCAGTAGATTGTCAGTAGCTACTGAAACCAAATTTTTGTAGGTTTTTAAAATCTATTTTATAGGGATTATTTACCAAAGTTTTTAATCACTGATCTCAGTAAAGCAGTACTGACATCTGTTTCAGGTATAGATTGCACAGTTACCATTTTCTGGTAGATATTCAGTAGCAGAGCTGCAGATGTAATCACAAATAAAGATCTTTTCTGAAAATGGACTGTTGCTGCTGGATTCATTAACATAAAAAGAAAATTCTGCTTTCAATACCCTCAGTGAAAATAATAAAAAAAGGTCTGAGATTGTTCACTAGCCTATTTACATTGGGTTTTGTAAAAAAATTTAAGGAAGAGTAATGATGTGTTCATAACTTAGTTTACCATTGTTATATTCTTTCATCAAAGTATATCACATCCTCTATAGCAAAGTGAGACTGGGCTCATATTAAAGAGTTTGACTTACGTCATTCAAAAATTAGTAAGATTAGAAAAAAATTGATACCTCTATAAAAGATGATTGGCAAAATTTCTGTTATTGTTTCTCATGGCTGCCATGGTAGTGTGCAAGGACAATCACAGTCCTTTATTATCCTGCATGCTGTAGAAACTCAAAATAATAGTTAGTCTCTGAAAAATTCCTGGAAAATAAAATAGAAATATGATGAAGAAATTACCAAAACTTACTAGAGAAAATATGAGACCAAATAATCTTGTTTCATGCTGGCTCCATTTTGTTAATTTCTGTAGGGTGTTGAGGAATTCAGTTGTGCTGAGAGCTGATAGGGCCAGATGAAAACAATTTTTGATGGAAAGAGATTCTGAAAAGAAAAGGTGTGAAGAGGAAACAATCATAGAAAAGACCCTGAGAAGTGTGGGTATGCGGACCAAGCATATAGAAGGAAGAGTAAAGGGCCAGAGCAAGTCAAAACAGAATAGGGGGAAGTTCTATCATCATTTCAACAACATTTTTGAGCTTCCAAAAATCTTTTCTTTTGCTGTTTATCTATGTACTTTTGTTGTTTTTAGGATATTATCCTAGACTGTGGTTTTTACTGATGTTTGCTTTTTGGGCTTTGCTTTGTTTTTGCTGGTTTTGGGTGGGTGGTTGGTTGGGTGGTTGGTTGGTCGGTTGGTGGTTTCTTTTCATTTTGCTACTTTAGTAGTGTTGTTGGATGCTGGACTACTAGATTTATAGAAAGAAGCCAGAGTGTAGAAAAGAGAAAGAAGATGAAGAGGCGCATAGAGGATGAGGAGAGGGTGGAGTCAAGGACAAGAAGCTAAACACTGTGGCCTGGTTAAGTAAAATTAGAGGTTGGCTAATGAGGTGAATCAAAAGGCAATACAGAGGAACTGAATAATTACAGTGGTAATAGCATGCCTTTCCAAGTGAGTAAAAGCTGTAATTAGCTCTGTATTTAGCTGAAATAAAAAGAACAGGTATAGATCCACCTGAAGATAGAAAGAGAAGCCCATTTTGTTCTCATATTTGTGAGGGATGGTAGAACCTGGACCAGGAAAATGAAACAGGAGAATTTAATATTGCTATATATCTCTGAATATATACTTGCTTTTGCTTTCCCCTGAGCTGCTTTTTAGTTTTTTTAATATAAGAAAAATAATATTTGTTTTTAACAATAGTGAATGTTTTAATCAGATGGAATTATTAAACTCCTAAAGGAGAAAATTAGTGAACAAGCTGAGTTAGTCATGCTGCTCACTTCTTCAATCTTCAGCACTTTTCTCACAAACCCATTAGGAGATATTCATCGTTATTCATCCTCATACAAAAAGAATTTAGAAATATCAGCCATCACCTAAAACACAAGATAAATATGCCTGCCATCCAGAGTAACCTGACATCCAAATTGGAGTAGGACTTCTAATTGCATTTCTTCAATCCTTGTGTTGAGTGTTCAGTGATAAGGTATCTTCAACATTTTGATGAGGAAACCTTTTCTTCTGCAAGTAACTGTTGTGTAGAGGTTTCTTCAGCTACTTTTCTCTCCCATTTATCTTGACTAGACTGTTCAGACCAGGGTGCCCTTCTTCTTTTGTTGTGAAGTAGTTAATCATATTTCTAAATGTAATGTGAATTAAAATATGAATAAATCTGTTCCTCATTGCTTGTGTAGTAGGACAAGGACGGTATAGATATTGTTTTCATACACATTCATCTTCTTGACCCATTTTTATCCTTATTGTATGCTTTATACATATGTGTATAATTTTTTGGTTTAAAATATATGGATAGTTCCTGAGCTTCATGAGACAAGGTGAGTGGATGTAGAGTTTAGAGTAGAGAAGACTGAGCTATGCTCAATGTCAGAATGGGTAAAATAGAAGATGTGATAGCTCATATCTCATATGGAGAGATAGGTAATTTAATAGAAAACTATTTGCAGTTTTGCCATAATGAGAGAGGTGTGACATCTCACATCTGCTTCAGAGTAAGTGTTTGCTTGCTGGTAACTCCAGGATAGTTAATAATATGCCAAAATCCATTATCTTTCATCCTTCTGCCCTGTCATAATGCTGACTAATGATCCTGTCAGGGGTTTACAATTAAGTTCACAGAAGTGTTACTGGTGAGGACTGAAGGGTGTCCAGTAATGATCATATGACATTGGCTTAGAAGGCATTGTTAGAAGGTGGCAGCTCTTCACAGCCCAGTATCCTGTTGTGATGGAGAGAAGGGAGCTAATGAGGGCAGCAAGAATTTAGTAGTACTCCCTTAACACTGGTACTTTCAGACAACTTTCTTGTAGAGACACTACATCCTCTGCTAGGCCTTCAGCCACTTGGTTGTCTCTTCAGAGTCTTTAGTTTCTTGTGTCAGTAAATTTTGTATTAAATCCTTTGTTCTTTTACTGTCTCTCATTGTAAGCAATGTCTCACTTTTCCTGTGGTGCTCATAATTATATATGTGTACATGTCCTCATGAGGTGCTCCAGTGATAAGACCTTCCTTTCTCTGTTCACTTTCTCTGAATACTTTTCTTTCAACTGCATCTTTTTGATTCTAAAACTGCCAAGGTAGGTACTGGGGCTTATGTAGCTTTGCAATGGTGTGCTTTTTATTTTTCCTGTTTTGTTCTCTGTTCTTTTCTTAGTAACTTGCATCATTCTGCTTCCTATTCTGACAGTTATTGAGCCCTGGCTTGATGTTTACTTTGAAACATTTCTGGTTTGATTTCCAGATCTCTCTCTGAGATGATAATAGCTAAATTAGTGTACATTCCTCTATATCTATAGCTCGAGCTGGTTTTTTTTTTTTTTTCCATGTGCATTATTTTGTTTTTATTAACACTGGATTTCAGCTGCCAGTTTATCATCTAATTTCGCAGCAGTATAAGATGCCTTTGCAGCTTTCAAAATTTTCTTTATACCACTCAAAATAATGTATTGACACCTCACAGTTCTAGCTCAGTAAAAGCTGCAGCATCACAGTTTCTTGGCTTTGGACATTTTGATTCCTGTTCATATGTATTTTGTATTGTTTATTATCAAACTTTACACTAAACAAGTTTTACAGTTTTACAGTTTTCTCTGAGTCAGACTATTAAGCTTCAGGTTGTCCTTGTATGTTTGTAATTTACTCGTTCTGATTTCCATGCCCCTTTGTAGGGATTCAAATGCAAAGAGAACATGCCTATGATAAGTTAATTCATGTAACATAAAGAAATAGTACCAATCACTTTTGTTTGGAAAAGGATTTTTCTGTTGGGTTGAGAATTGTTGTCAGTATATCGAGTCTTTCTTCTAGTCTGATGCCAGTAGTCAATTGCTTTTGGAAAGTTTATTTTTATTGTAGAATAATCAGTTGACTTTGCTGACCAGCACTTAACCTGATTGTTTTCCACTTTATGATTTTTTTGTTTAATTTTTCCTTGTCATCTGTTGCTTTGCTTTCTTTTTCTTTAATGTAAGGTTTAATTTATTGCAAGCTGAAAACTTGTTATGAGTATTGAGTGGTTGGAAATGTAATTGAGGCTGACTTTTACATCTAGTATTAGTTCATGCAGGTTCACACAAAAAAAGTGTACTGCTTATTTACAAGAATCCTTTACCCTTAATAAAAATGCTATACCTGGAAACTTGTTAGTTAGTAGTTAGAACACGTGCCTTAGTTCAAACTCTTAGGAGTGAAGATTGTTTTGTTTTTTTTTCTCTGAAGACAAAATACACTAAAACAGTAAGATGTTTTACCATCAGTAAAGTTATAAACAAACTCACAATCTATTAAATACCTTTTTAAAGGCAAAAACTGACTTTAATCTGAACTTCTAGCCAAACTGACTTATAACTTAATATCTCTAATATGTTGTCTTGTTTGGTACAAGCTGGAGAAAATAGTTTTTTTGTCAGCTGCTTTTACTTTGAGTTTTGTGTGTGATGTGGTAAAATAACTCTCTGGCGATCATGTGTACATAAAATAAGCAAAGTTTTTGGATTAGTCAAACACTAAGATAAATTCTGGGATAGAGACCGAAAAAAAGTTGCAGTTTGGGAATTCATATTCCTAAAAAAATGTCCTTTCTTGGCAATGCAAAACTATTTTTGGTTTATTGTTTTTTATGTTTTGAATTTTTTTTATCTAGGGTATACATTTCTGGCATCTGTAGGAGAATATTCTTTTAATTCTATTGGAGTAAAATGCAAGTTTTATAAATGTATAGGTGTTTCATTCTTCATTCTTATTGGATTTTTGTACTCCTTTTCCAGATGTTTAGGTGCTAAGTGCTTTTATGTTCATTACTGAATTAGGGCTAGAACAAGTTGGTTCAGTTTGGTTTGAAGCTTTTTTAAGAGAATATAAAACCTATTACCTTTGACGTGCCTTCATTCACTGCTGCTGATTAGCAAAGATTAATAGTATTTTAAATTGTAATTTAATTAGATCTATCAAATAATTCAAACAGGAAATTAGTTCATTATGTATGCAGTTAGTGGAATTGAATGTCAAGCTCATTATATGGTATTAAAATTTTGCCAGATTTAGGGTAACTTTAAGAAGAAATACTTGAAATAGTTGGGATTTGCAGCACATATAGTGTCTCTGCCTTCAGGCATAGCCTAAGGGTCTCAATATTTTTAGCAAGTAGAACTCTATTGGAATCCATTTTCATAAATAAAAACAGAATTTAAGTTATTCTTCTCAGGGATTAGCTATCTGTGACTATTCAGGAATGTATTTATATTAGTGTTAATTTCCTTAGCATGCTAATTTGATTTATATCACATTTGTATGCTCAAGTACAAACTCCTCCAGGACCATCCCTATGTCAATCAGCACATGCAAATACTCTCTTTTGGTTCCATTTAAGCTATGCTTGAAAGAAATTCACAGAAGTAGATCTATGAAGCATTTCCAAGGGATTTCATTTCTCAACAGTTTGCTTTATGTATGCTATCCATTTTAAAGAAGTAACATAATCACATATCCCTATAAGCTCATCCTAATTTTACATATGAAGTAAGAAAATATGAGTTTCTTAGGGCATTATTAGTATAGCTTATACTTCATAGCAGATAAGAAATGTTAGTCCTGTGAGTTCTTTTCCAGCTATTGTGTCCTGGTAGAAGTCACTTCACAATCCCATTTTTCCAGCAGTGAGGATGATTTGTACAGGATACAGTTAAGTTTCTGGATTTTAAGCATTTGTTTCTTTAGTGGAGATATATATGTGTATATATATATATATATATATATACATGCATATGTATTTTTTTAAGTGACTAGTGGTATTTCTAGGTCTTCTTTAAAAGACTATGAATACATGATGATTGTTGAGGAAGGTACAAGAAAACCAGTAAAGGTGGAGAAAGTAACTTTTACAAAGGGTAGCAGGCAAATGATGGTGTTCAAAAAGCATGTGGTACATCACATGTATGCACCAGGCTTGTTCTTTTCAGAGTTTTTGCATTAGTATGCTTTAGATGCATATGAGTTCAGTGAGGAAGCAAATAAGAAATGGACTGATGATGTATTAGAACTAAAAGCATGATAAGGTGAACACTAGTGGTTTTTTTCTGTGAACTACCAGGTGTATGTATTTAGAGGCATGATTGAAAGGACTGGTAGTGAAGTTATTTTTCAAGATTTCCTTCAGTATTTCATCCTGTAATAGCTTTTAGTAATTCTTGTTTTGCAAGTAGAATTTATGTAAATTTTCCAAAGACCATCTTTTATACACACAAGTCACCAGTGCAGTTAGTCTTCTTCAGGAGTTGGTGGCACGACTGTTTCTCTGGCTTCTGTTCCAACCTTGTGTCCAAGTCACGACCTGTGTTCTGCACAGTCTCCTGTGAGTGTTCAGATAATCCAGTCATCCACAGTGTAAATCCCATGTGTGTGCTGTTGAAGGTCACTCAGAGCTATCTTGTAGTTTTCTGTTATGACAAAAACCACTGCAGTTTCCTCTGTGCTGTAATGTATTATGTTTTCATGACACATTCTTGTCTGCTCTTTGTTAAAATCTCACCTGATGACTGACAGCCAGCACTTCAGGCAATGGAACAGCAGTTTCCTCCCAATTAATTCTTTATTTCTCACATAATTTATGTCCTGGAAAATGTCCTCAAACTAAATTATCACTTTTAAGTTTTGTAGTGAAACAGAGAGAAGCATTATTTAAAATATATTTTTAGTTCAGGAAGGAAAAACAAAGTCGCATCTTCAAATTATCTTTAAAAAATCATAAATACATTTAAAAGATTTCACTAGTTTAATTTCCTTCAAAGATCCTGTAACTTTTTCAGAATCAGAAGACTGGATAACAAATGTCTTCATCAGTAGAAATCCAGTTCTGCCAGAAGTTTTGTTATAGGAAACCTTTGTCTGAGGAAGGTCATGACAATTTTTCATGAAATGAAAACATTGTTTTTTGTAATGCTTCTATCAGTTCTGTCTCTTGAAAAGGACTTACAGCTGGAATGCTGGCTTGGGAGTCTTAGTCTGTATTTATAAGATAATAATCTCTGATCTTTGAAAGTAATGAATGACGAAAGTACCGTCCAGTGTCTCCCTAAGTATATGATAAGCTTTCCTTATAGACTGTAACCTTATTAAGAAAAATTTCAAAGCCAGGACAGGTCCTACACTCCAGCAAAGCTTCCTTTTTAGGGAGGTATGCAACTAAGAGATCCCTAGGTGCAAATCTCATTTCCTGTGCAGTAGGATACATAAATATTTTCTTAAATCTGTGCAATCTAAAATTCATAGGTAGAAATAATGAGGACTTGTTTTCTGGTCACCACTTTGTAAAGTAATACCCGAAATTTTTTGGGCTGTGTTTCAAATATCAGACTGGTGACTATTGACCATATTCTATGAGATAACATTTCCCTGTTATGAAAAACTAGGCTAAAAATGCTGTTATATAGTCTAAATAATGCCCAAATACAGCATTTAAAGATTTGAGGCTTCTGGAAATTTTGCTAAGTTTGTAGGACTTTCCTGACTGAAGAGGCATCTGTAATGGTTTTTTTTCTGTAAGAAGATGAATGGTGTATTCTTTGAAGAACAGTAAGATCTGTACATGGCTGTCAGCAGCAGGAATGTCAGCATTTTCCCTTGAATCCCAAGACAGGGTAACTGTATCTTATTGTGGTTTGCCAAAAACATGGATTACTACAATGCCACTACCATGTTTAATTGTTTGTGACATCATAACAATCTCTCAATGAATTATGAGGATGAATCAGTCAAAATGAACCAGTTTTTAGTGCAAAAAATAAACTAACTTAATTTTAAAAGCTACAGTCACTTTATTTTTTTTCATATTTTATCTTTCTTTTACAGATTTAACATTTGAGATTGCTTCTGTAACAAATTATGGTTTGCTCCACAGTGCATACTGAAGTGTAACAAAGAACTAAGCTTAATACTCTAATAGAGCACTATCACACATAATACATGTTTCTGTACAGTACCTATATTTGCCACCTTTGTGCTTGAGTCCTTCACATACAAATGATGTCTGTACACATGCAGTACTTACAGCCTTTATTCATGCTGCTACATTATGGTTTAGAATTCAATATTTTAGGATTTGACAGTTTATAGTACATCTGAGTCCAGCACGTAATTCCTTTTGATTACTTACTTCCAGCAGGTGAGATGACAGTAGCTGAGATAAATGTGGGTGCCTTGCAGCTGACATCATTCAGCTGGGGTTACCAGTACTGGGATTATAATGCTGGAACAAAATATTTGACAACAGCAGATACCTCACTTCCGGAGCAGGAATGAACAGCAACTCCAAACATTTGGCAGGAGTCATACATTCCATTTTCATTTCTCGAAGGAGTTATTTAAACAGGAGTGAAGGAATATAAACTATGTCTAGAAAATCTCTGTGCCCGTGCAAAAGAACAAGAACACCTACTTGCAGTTAGTAATGTAATGATCACTGGTGCTCTATACTGCCATAGCACGTGCTCTGCCTGCACAATTTGGGTTTGTTACCCAACAAATAGTAGGTGTGTTTCATGTACTGCTATACTGTTTCAGCTCCTTAATGTCTAAATGATGGATCAACACTTAGTGTATGTTAGAAAACAGGTGGCAGCAGGGGCAAGGATTTTTTGTTATCACATCTAGTCATGAGTGATTAAAAATATCTCAGATTTTAATACTACATTTTGTTAAGTGACATAGGGAGAATTGTGTTAGTCAACTGAGTCACTGGGGAGATTGAAATGTCACTTGAACTTCACTGGTTTTCAGAAATGTTATTTAAGAAGAAATCAAAGGAGTTTGGGGGAAGGGGCAAGTGAAGATGCAATAAACACAGCAAAGTCGCCTTGCACAACAGGCTGCCTCCTCTCCTGGCATTGTCCAGACTAGCACACAACTCACTTCCTACCCTGCTTGAACACAGTAGAGTGCACCCTGCTGCTGCTTCTGCTGCAGACAATAATACCAACAGAGGCAACAAGGCAGCTGCAGCCATTCAACCAAACACACCTCTTCTTTGCCAGAGGTGCCCCATAAACAGAATAGAATTGGGAAGAATAAGAAGAATGACAAAATCCTATTTAAACAATTTATTTCTGAAATCTATGCTATTATTTTTACACACCACTGATGGCATTAGCTACAAGGGAGGAATGTATAAATTTCTCTGTTTCTAAATGAGAGTAAGATTACTATAGATTGCATGAGACAACAGCAATTTCACTGGACTTGTACAGTGCTATCTTTACTCATTTTAATATTGATTCTATTTAGTGTAATGCTTATGCCTAACATCTGCATTTTGTGATTGAAAACTAAAATATCTGAACAATTTTCTAACATAATATGTTACAGATAATATAATGGCTATTCAAAGGCATCATCAGATACAAAACTCAGTTAATGTAGGAATTCCTTTATAAGAATAGAAAAATATTTCCCTCCATGTCCAATATGCTGTAAATGTAAAGTAATTTTCATTCACTGTGCTTATTAGAAAACAAATGAGCTTTTTTTTAAGACATGTCAAGCTACAAGGAAATATTCATCATTAATATTTTTTTTCACATATTGTCCAGTGAAGCAACTACATATACCATAACACCACTGTGTTTTTAACCAAGTTGTTATGGACAAGCTGCAGAGAGACAGGTTTTATTACTTTAATTTATCTTGAATTTCATACTTTCAAAAAGGAATGAAATAGCCCCTTTGCACAATTGTATTAAAATGTTCTCCATGGAATCACATTCCACGATGTGAACAGAAATTCAGTATTGGATTAAATAATTGTAATATCTTCATAGCTTGGTGATAAACTCAGACTAAGGTGAAAGTATGCATTTAAGTACTGTTAGCTTCAGCAAATCACGGTGAACCAGGCTAAACCTTAATCAGCTTTTTGTTTTATGACTTTCTGTATGTGGAAACAGTATTTCCTGAACAGCTTAATAATTTATGATCAGCTTAAGTCATTTCAAAGAAGCTATGAAAAAAAAATGGAGAAGACAAGGCAAAAAATTCACACAGTTTATCCCCTTGCTAATGAAAGTCTCAGGAATCGCTTCCCATTGAAAGCTTTTCTATGGTGTCTGCAATGTAAAAATATCTAGTATGGAAACTTTCTACATTTGATTGTCTAAATTTCTCTGCCAAGGAAGGGCTGTAGGACACCAAGAGTCACTACAGAGCTCTAGGATTAAAGGACCTGAGGCCTCAGATGCTCTCTCTTCAGTCCTGCTGGTACAAAAGAAAAGCTTAGGTGGGAGAAGATGAATCTTGCTGGGTAACACCGAGTTCAACAGCTTGTGCCAGCAACAGGGTTTTGGCTTTTAGGGGCATGAGATTCCTTCTGAGCACTGAGGACTCCAGAGTAGAGAGACAGGATCCACCTGAGAAAGTGGAGTAGGAACATTCATGTCAACAGTAAATATCCTTGTCAACATCTTTGTCAACAGTCTGGCCAACATGGTAACAAGATACTTTTAAACCAGGAATTTGGGGGACAAGTGACGAAGGAGCAATCAAAAGTAAAAGCAAATACTTCTGAGTTATGTGAAGAAGAGGAACCTCAGAAATGACAAAAAATATCAAATGGATATGTGCCTCAGGTATACGTACAGAAAGACATGGAATCTGGTAAATAGGCAGGAGAAACCAGAGCACCATGTGTGCTCTGTTTGGTCATGAAATGCTGATATCTGTGGCAGTCTTGTTAACACCTTTATTAATCATCTGGAGGAGCCAATGGTCAAGTCTGAAGATGCCACCAAATTGAGAGGATCAGTGGCAGAATCGTAGAATCATTTAGGCTGGAAAAGACACCGAAGATGGAATTCAACCATTAACTTAACACTGCCAAACTCAGCACTAAACCACTTCCTTAACTGCTACATCTACATGTCTGTTAAATACCTCCAGGGATGAGGACTCCACCACTTCCCTGGACAGTCTCTTTCAATTCTTGGTAACTCTTTTGCCTTTTGCTAAAGAAATTTTACCTAATATTCAATCTAAATGCCCTGGTGCGGCTTGAGGATGTTTCCTTTTATCCTGTTGCTTTTTACCTGAATGGAAAGACTCCTCCACACCAGTTTGAACAACGTTAAATAACTAAAATTGCATTAAAAATTTCAACAGACATTCTGAATAAGAATTTTTCTGTGTCACCTTATCTATTAAGAATGGGAAAGTAAAAGTCTGGGATTAAAATTTTAATTTATTTAGAGCATTTTAATATATTTTCTTTCTTTTTCTGTTAAAACACATTACAGTATTTATAATGTGGAAGTATGAAAATAGATTTTAAAACTGATTATTGCGTTGGTAAGTGAAAAATCTTCTATTGCTTTTAAATCTGAACCTTGGAATTTAGAAAATGAAAGGAATAATACTAATATTTTTATTTGAAAGCATATGAGCACATATTTTTCAGGTTTTGTGATTATTATCTTTTATTTCCCCATTAAGTAGCCTATAGATCTGAAAAAAAAATCCTATGTGCATATATGAATAAGGCATTAAAGTTAACAGACACTGAATCACATAAGAATATACCTTATAGTAGTAAGTTATTTGAAAGTGATTTAAAAAATGTAAGAAGTAAAATAAATAAGATATCTAGAAATGGAAATGTTACTTCTCATCTTGCTTTTCATCTACATTCAATTGCATATTTGAATTTTTGGTGGTTTAATTCAGTGAGATTCACCACAGCTTCAGTGGATTGGAGCTATAGACATCTTTGAAATTGTTTGTTAATAATGAGATTATACCAGTGACCCCATAGCTCTGATGGGAGCACTTTGGAGATGAAAACATTGGTGCTGCTGACATTACACCAACATTCTCTTCTAAAGAAAATGCCATGCTGAATGTAGTCATGTGTAAAAGGTTACAGAGACCTGACACAAAAAAACGTGCGATTTGTTACAACAAATTGCCATAGAATTTAAAAGATAATTACTGAGAATCAGTTGCTCAAGAAACGTCCTTGCTTATCCCCCAGAAAAGTTTTAGGAACACAAGTAAAGCTTAATACAAAACCATTATAACCATTCCATTACAGGATTTAGGTGGGACAACAGATCCAGAAATAGTGGGTTACAAAATTGATATTTTTTCTCACGTTTTTTGTTACAGTTTACTCCTGAGTTTTAACAAAATGTTCCTCAGAAAACTCTCACTCTTGCAAGTTCCTCAACACCTTCATAGCAATTGTACTATGGTCAGTAGTAGCCATATAGTGCATATCTCACAAGGTGAGAAGCTTATTCAAATGCAGGAGTAAAAGCATATTATCTTTTCTTCTTAACCTCATACTTTGAGTCCAATTTCAGGACATGAGAAAAATGAGTCTGTCTCTTTTGTGGACAGTACTCCGCATCATAAAGCATCATGAATTATTCAGTTAAACTGGCAGGATTTTGGCAAGACAGTCAAAATCCCAGCCAGCAGACAAGCTGATTTACTTCATGGTGCATTCTGGACACCTGTAGAATTATGATATTTAGTGTGCTGAAAAAGCTTATCTTTTCCTATATGCAGAGTATGATGTGGATAAATAAAATGTTCTGTGTATAATGGTCATAGGTTTTTTTAACCTTCTTTAAAAGTAAATTCATAAGTTAGTGTCTGATTTCTTCTTATTTAATATTTAAGATCATAAAGCAACATCTTTTGTGAGATTTCATGTCTTAATTGTTTTCTGTAATGAATTAATTCTACAGATCATGAACTAAAAGAACATAAAAATCTTAAGGGTATCTCAGAAGAGAGGAGTTTCTTAGTAAAGCTGTTAATGGGTTTTTTTTTGTGTCCCATCTTCAATTTTCTTCACTCTGTCTTGCTAAAAGACACTGCCTTCATCTGTTTTTATAAGGTATCTAGTTGTTTGAGTTTTTGATAAATCACCACTCTACATGCCACAGTTAAGAAAGGATGAAAAAAAGCACTAAATCCATAAAAGCATTAGAACAATCATTTGGGCTCAAGAACATGTTTCTGTATCCCAAACAGCATTTCTCTCTCAAAATGTCATATTTAAATATTAGAATAGTATTTATTATTGATGAAATAATTATAGTATTTGTATTTCTGTGGTCTATTCTAAAGTTTAGAGGTAAGATAGAATAAGGAAATTAAAAGTGAATCAAAGCAAAGTCAGACTCGCCAGGCAGATTTTACACAAGACAGAGCTATCCTTATACGGTAGAATTGTCAGAGCAGGTGTACATTGAACTGTTAGAGTTCTATGGATGACATTTTTTTAAGTGTCCAAAAACATTTCTATCACTATTATTCTTAAGTCCTGCATTTAATAATATATTATTTTTTCTAGCTAAACTGCAGAAAACTTACCACCAAGATCATTTGAGACATGTATGACTTATGAATATTTTTGCCTTGGTTTTCTTTCCCCTTTCAGATGTTATTCATAATTGGAAAACCGCTAAATACTTATGGAATCCAAATTTATTATCTCTCTTTAGAGAACTTCCAGGTTTCATGGATTTAACTCAACAAACAGAATGCAATTAACAAGGTGGCTTATAATTAAAATAAACCATGCAATATGATGCAGGGAGTATAAAAAAATTGAAGAGCTGGTGTGATATTTGTTCACTGGGTAACGAGCCATTGCTGCCACCATTCTCCACAGGGCTGACCTTAAAAGACTGGGGGGGATCAGAGAGTCCAGGAAACAGATGGCTGGCTGTGGCACACACAGGCTCTAGAGAGATGGGTATAACATGGGTTACATGCAACATCTGCCATCAGCTTTACACCTCTCTGTTAGGTACAACCTGCTGTGTGCCAGAAAGAGGATATTTTATACAATGCAGTTAGTAATGGCATCTTGAACTGTGTATATATATATATATATATATTTATGTTGTATAAATTCAGAGTATATATTATCCCAAAGTAACATATATGATGGGTAGACTGTGACCAATAAAGTGCACAGTTGTGGGAGAAGACTTTCATTACTCCCTCCATTATTTATATTTCTTGATAAAGTATGCACTGCCTTTAATTTTGCCATTTTTGTTACACTCATGAAAATAAGGAGTCAGTGTAAATGTCCTTTCTTTCATACATAATTAATAAGTATGATGGTCATCTGGAACAGTCACAGTCTGTGTCTAATTTTGCCACCTCTACTCTTTCTGAGACACACAGGGTTACTCTCAGCACTGGTTTCAGGTACTAAAAGCCACTTAGCTGTGTCAATGTGAGCTTAATTCATCAAAATTATCAACATCATGATCTTCGTTCCTAGGGTTTCCTGTAAATATCCTGCAAAGCTGGGATAGAATATCACATCCCACAGCACGGCCTTTGAAATAATTCCCCTTGTTTAGTAGTTGCTTGTGATTTCATATGTCTAGTCTGAGGAACTTTGAAGGAAGTTTAACTTCCAAAATGTCTTGAACATTACCTGTCTGAAGATTATGACCAGTGCCAGAAGTTAAGGATCTGACAGGTGACCAGAGCAAGGTTTTCGCTCTGAAAGAGTAATTTTATTTTTGTATCTACATAATTAAACCTTGCACTGCCCTGGTAACACTGGTATTTCAGGCACTGCAAAATACACAGGAGTTGTAAGTCTATCCCTTAAAAAAGTCATTATCTAAAATTACATGAGTTCTAAACCAAGAATTTATTTAATTTTAATTCTTTCCCTCAATATGGTAAGGAATGCACCTGTCTGAAGTCCTTAGATGAGTTCAGTGTGTATCTTTCTATTAAAGTGCACCAATGCTGTTTAACCTGCAGTTAGTACAAAGTTAGTACAAAGACTCCACTTCTTCATGGAGTCTAGGACTTCATTTTTAAAGGATTTTAGTTTCAAAAGATTTTATAGTATTTTTTTTATATTTTTAATGAAAGACCAAGTTAGGAGTTAATAATTTCTATATCACATTAGAGGACACAAGTTCCACAGCAAGTAATAGCAAAGGGCACATTTTCAGTTAATCAGATCCTGATATTTTGGTGTGTTCTCCCTACTAAGAAAGATCATCTGTGCAAATTTGCTGGTTTTCTTTTATATTATTTTTTTTTTTTTAGCAGAAGTACTTTGAAACAGATGAATACTGCATGTAACATAGATGTGACCCCTAAGCAAATTTTTGATCATCCATGCATAATATTTTCAATCCTTATTTTGGATCTCACACACATGACTGTCTTGCCCTTGACAGATCTGGTGCACACCTCAGATTTCATTTGTTTCATTGTTGTTTTGGGTCTTCATTAATTAGGAGGATCAGAAACAACACTGTTTCTTAATGTTCAGATTATTTACCAAGGCTGATCAGTGTGCTCTCAGAAATGAAACAATTTCACATCACCAGAGAACCATTTTCCTAGTTCTGCTGACAGGAAGTGTTTTGTGTTGTTTTTTCCCTTTCATATCTAATTTTAAAATCTTGTAAAAAATTAAACTTCTCAAGTTAGCACAATTGGGTCTTGAAGTGTGAACGGAAAAAAAAAAATATAATCCAGAAATGCCAGCATGGGGGAAAGTTGACAATTATCATCATATGATTCTAACAAGCTGATGTAATCACTAAATAACTGTGTAACATTGGCTGATGATAACTATATGTGTTGGCAAATGTTGGCATGTAAATCAGTACAACTGATAAAAATGTTTTAACAGGAAATGTTTGTAAAATGTCTTCAGAGTCTAGGGCACAAATTGAATATTTGCTAACAAAACATGTTAATGTCTTTCCCAGTTAGTTTTTCTGTTCAAATATTTTTCAGTGTGAGAGTTCTGTTTAAGGAATGTTAAGATCCAAAAAGCTTGATCTGTTTTACTTAGTTGTCTGTATTTTGACTGCATTTTTATACCAAAAGTCTATCCTAGAGAAAGAAAAATTGTCACGTTTTTATATTTTATGAGGGATTTGGTATGAAATAGTCACAGAGCTGTTTGGGGGTATGCTTTAGATTTGGATTTGTCACTTGTATAGGAAATTTACTCAAAATAATTTAAAATATTCTTCTGTTTTAGAATTTATCTTTCCAAAATACTAACTCTTCATCCCCTGAATTTCTAAAGTTGTGTGAAAGATGAAGTGGTTTTCATACAGAGAAGTTAGATCTGAGTTCACAAATACTGTTTCATATCCAGCCATTTCTGCCACATGAGCAGATGCATCTGAAGGTTTTCAGTTAATCAGCACACAAAGCAAAGGCTTTTATAAATCACCTTAAGAGTAATATGGCAAACAATAGCACAGATTCTTTGAAATGCTCTGTAGCAACATTTGGATGTCGTATGACTGAAAATCCTCTGCTCTGCAACAGACCTAACCAAACATTTTCCAATTAGGTTCTATTTCCCTAAAACAGTTTCTCTCAACATTTATTTCTATTACAATAATAGTTTGTTTCTCCACATTTTTGGGAAAAAAAAAAAAAAAAAGAAAGAAGACATGAACTCATTCATCTTTTTGAAATCTCAAATATATTTCTGGGATTCTCCTGGAGCCCCATTCACTATTTTTCAGGTTTCTTATTTGAACTTTTTAGTGCTTGCCTTGAGCATATTCTAAATAGATTATTGCAGTAGTTAAGAAACAGCAATAATCAATGTAATAGTAAGGAAAAAATAAAGCAAAATTCCTAGCAGTTTACTGTGTGAAATGCAACTTCTTAGTTTTTTGCCTTCATACTCATAATGAGGTAGTCAACAACCTCTGAAGCAACTGTAGGTCAGGAAAAGGCATTATAGGAGTGTATTTAAAACAAAGAATTTTCTGAACATTAATTAAGATTCAAATATTTTGAATGGTAAGCAATCATTAATTAATAGCAGCTCCACTTATAACAATTATATTTACGATACTTACGTGAAGAAATATACAGATGTACAGATGAAAAAAAAATAATTTTTCTCAAGTGCTTCTCCTTTATGGAAGGGACTTTTTTCCCTTGACTTTTTTTTTTCCTCCATTATTCTTTCCTGTCTGTTATTTGTTTGTGTGCATTCCAAGAAATCCTCCTATAGTCCTACAGTTTTCATTCACAATAATAAATCAATATGTGTAGTGTATGTTTTTTTTCCTCATGCATTCCATAAAGTGGTGAATGGAGTAGTTAGAACCTCTCACGGCAAATGGCATTGCTTAATTTTCAAACTAAGTTTGAAACTAAGGAAACATACTTGGTTTATATTTTAAAAGTTTTATTATCCGTTATATTATTTCATATTTTATGGGGGTTTTTTTAAGGAGAATGCTTGTGGTTTAGTTTTAAAACAAGTTCTGGTAGTGAGAAGTACAAGAATACAACTTAGATGAGGTAGTATTATTTATAAAAGCCCCTACTCATCCTTGAACTTCTTGATGCACTTTCATATTCTTCCACAATTACTATAGGCAATATTTTGAGATAAACCATCTGCAATTGTCCAGCTATTACCATTCATGTGCTATTACAGAATTCATCTATTATTACAGAATTTATTAAATATTAGAGATAGCCCTTATCATTTAGTCAACTTTCAACAATTTCTTTGTGTAATCTGGTTTATGAAGTACCCTTGGATGATTAATGAAAATACAGATTGCCTAAGAGAAAATGAAAATGGAGAATGTAGACAATTTCCATTCTATGCCATTTGCATGCTCTGGGAACTAAGAGATACTTTTCTTAAGATATATCACAATTAAAGCATTGTTTTCACTATATAATTGTAACCACTGTCTCATAACATCCAATGAAACCACATATCCTGTAAATCTTTTTATTTCTGTTATCTACATGTATTTGACAAGGCTTAGAATCTTAGATATCCAAAATAGCATTCACACTAACTCACACAAATTTGTCACCTTCACTGGAGGGATTTAGCTCTCAGATATTTGTTAACTTGATAGTGTTATAAATGAACTATTTAATTTTGGCACTTTTGGGATTTTTAAAGTTTTTCCATGTACAGCAACTGGAGTATTTATTGTATGTAATCAGGCTATTGTTCACTGCTTTAGTTTTTACCTTAAGTACTGACACAAAACTCATAATTTAAAGGATTGAAACCAAAAGTTTCTTCACTAAAACTTAGATCATTACATTGTACAAATCAGTGATGACTGTTATTTCTTTACTACTGTGATAATAATTTTGCATTCTCTACAATGAGCTTTAATTGTTGTCTTATGTGACATAGCTATAAAACCTCATTTTTTTCAAATATTTTCCAGTCGTTTTAAAGGCCTTTGTTTTTTAGATAATTGTTTTGCTGCCATATGAGACTGAACTTAGCATGTGATTGTGCCAGCCCATTTGATGTTATTTTAGGAACAGTGGTCTCACATGCTTGGAAAAATTATAGTTCTATTCTCCGTAGTTTGTATAACTGTGTCAAAAAGGTGGTTTTTTTCTTCCTTTTTTGTTTAAAGTAAGTTATCTAAATTTTTATGTCAAAGCTGCTACATCTCTCCTGTTTAGTGGCACATCCAACAACTTGCTGAAGACAAAATGAGGTTATTTATTCTCCAGTGTCCAAAGGTCCCTTGGCTTTAGAAGAATTACAGGGCAGGGTTCAGAGTATTAGGTGACCTGTAAGGAAGGAAATGTTTGGGGTTTTTCATTTGGATTAGGTCATCTCATTCTACTTTTTTTCTTTTTCTTTTTTTCTTTNTTTTTTTTTTTTTTTTTTTTTTTTTTTTTTTTTTTTTTTTTTTTTTTTTTTTTTTTTTTTTGCTAAGTGTTCAAAATATGCCCAGCACTGCTGTGTTTGCAACTATTTTTCTAAGCTAATTTTAGTTCCAAAAATATAAATCTTTCCGATGAGACTACACTGCCAAATAGATGTCTGGCATGGCTGGATTTTGGGGAGTTTGTTTCTTTATTTTGAGTATAAAAAAAGGCTATGTGTATTATACACACATCTTTTAGTTGTCTACCACAAAGATGGATCTTTGGTTTTGATTGTTTCTAACTTCATTAAACTTTCTGGTGTTGGACTGAATTTTTTCATTAGAGCTGCTTGCTTGAGGCTGAATATGGTTCATCTGTTTCCAAGAAAGAGACTGGGGAAATATTGCATTCTTCTCTGTTAAGCATGAGCCCAGGAATGGGTGGGGAGGAGAAGAAACTGGTAGAAGCAAATTGAGAGAGGATGGGAACTAAGCAGAAAGGGGCTACAGTAAAGAACTAACAATTAATAATGTTTGGAATGTCACTGATGGAAGACAGACATCAATGGATGGACTCAATGATCCTTGTGAAGCCCTTCCAACTCAGCATATTCTGTGATTCTGTGATTCTCTGATATGGGTTCAATTTGGAGAAAACAGGTAGAAGGATGATCCCACATAAACATAGGATTTCCAAACATTATTGTTCCTTCTTTGTTAGTAAAAATCAGTGAAACCTTTTGGACAGTTTCTTGTCTACATCCAAGTCTTCTGTCCATCTGCCATCTCTGTGTCCTGCTGGCTCTTATCTTTATGATTTGTAAAAACAGGGTCAGAGCACCAGCTTGAGCCCTGACCTGCACTCATCCAGCCCTCTTATCAGCGTGCTCCCTGACACATCTGTGGTTTGGGCACAGTGCTCCTTGAGACACTCCTCAGGAGTAAAAATCCATTCCTGAAGAAGCAGTGTGAACAATATAAAATAAAGTTTGGCTCCCTCCACAGCTTTCCATTACTATCCCAACATGTTTTACCAAGAAATACTCCCATGTGCTGCCATGTCTTATCCTAGAGTATGGCACGGAAGTGGTTACATACTACAAAAAATAGCACCTTTAACAGCTGCAGTCCACTCTCCTGTTATTTCAGACACTTCAAACCAGAAAATGAAACCAACACACAAAAATTCCCAGCATCAGGAGTTGTCTGACATGAATTCTCCTAATTAGTGGGATAGTTGGTGAACTCCAAAAGAAGCATTACAAAATGGTAAATACCAACAATCTGCACTTAGAAGTTATTGAAGGTTTCTGAGAGTTCTTCCCTCCTGCTGATTTCTGTTCAGAGGAAGGCTTTTCTTAGCAATTTGTCTTTTCTCTTTACCAGGCTTTATAGTGCATCTCCTAATTGTTTATTACAGTTGTGACTCTAGTGCTCATCACAGTGTGCCTCTTTCCACTGAAATACCTCAGAAACTTTTGTACTTCTCTTTAAATGCTTTAAAATGCTGTAAACAAAATTCCTTAGAGGCCAACCTCTGTTCAGATGATTTAAAAACCCAATTCTATTCTAGAGAAGTAAATGAGAATTTCTATAGCGTTTTTCTCTTCCCCCCCCCACTTTTTTCTA
>VXBR01000009.1:125405-182118 GCA_013400215.1 Cisticola juncidis | reverse complement strand
TCTTTTTTTTTTTTTTAAGAAAAAAGCATGACTCTAAAAATTTCTAAATTAGAGGGTGATATCTTTGTCCAAACACTTAAAATTTTGAATTTTTTTACTGACTAGAATTTAATGCTTCAAATTTTTGTGTCGTATGATAGTTTTTATTTTTCAAACTTCTCAAAATAGTGGAATTAGTGTTGTCATCTGATATTACTGAAGTAGCAGTCCACTGTTTTTATGTGCATATGATGACTGTTCTATGATTAACAGTAACTTTAAGCAATGTTAAGAATACTGGGTATGTTTATAACTAAAACTTCTGAAATTCCTGAATGTGATGTGTCTTTCATCTGCTTCAGCTTCTGGTAAGGAATAAAGTTTTCTAAAACAACTGTTGAATTAGAATGTGAAAAATATTTCCTGTATTCTTTTATGTTCTATTTGCAACTTGTTAGCAAGTCACACATTTATATATGCTTATATATGCTTTATCCAAAACACTGATTTCACCAATAGGGAGTACCTGAAGAAATAAAAGTTCCACATAAGGCAATATCCACCTGAGTGCATTATTGCTTTAATAGGTGGGCAGCATGTTCCTTAAGCCTGAATAGCTCATTAGAAAAATGTAGTTTTGGTGAGGATTTTTTTAACGGAGTATTTGCTGGAGACATAAAATGTATTCTGAAGTGCCCTACATTTTAAAACTCTACTGGATGCAGAAAGTGGTCGTTCTGGACTTTGATATCTGGGGTTAATTTTTTGCAAGACACTCCTGTTCTATAAGTAGATTATTTTAATTATTAATAACATTTTATAATTTGTTTAGCAGTCATTTTATCATATATTCAATAACTGCTACTATTGTGCTGTACTGGAAACGTTTAGTTGACCATGTTCAGAAGAAGCAAAATAGGTTATTTATGTGTGAGATCAAAGATGAAAACTGGGATAGTCCTGTAACTGTGCTCTTTATTTTGATGTGTTTATTGAGTACCAGTGTCTGGAACATTGATACTATTCTCAATTTTTTTTACTTGCTCTGTGTCACTGATGTATATTTATATTACAAACATTACTTGACTAGAAATGTTTTCTATACTTGTACACTGAACTGAAGTCTTTTACTTGCATTTTATATTCTTGCAGAGCCTACAAGAGTAACCTAATTCTTGCTGTTAGTAATGCAAAGTTTAAATCAGAAACTCAGATCCTTGTCTCTTAAAAATAGTTCCCTTATATTTAAGATCTACTAATCAGGTTATCAGAAGGAGCATATTAAGGACTGTGGTGTGGCATCACCTTGTTTTCATGATTAACTTGCCTCACCAGGTTTTCAAGGAGATTCTGCTGCAGACGAGGTCTAAAGCATTAACTTTAATGGATTAATCAAAATGAGAGAGAGAGACTGATGTGTCCAAATGTGCATTGATTCATCTCAAAAACTGCTAAAAATGAGAATGCTACCAAAAGCCCAGCAGTTGTGGATTTATCAGTATATAAAACCTAAGAGACCAATTCATTCAAAATTGTCAGATTAGTGGATCAGATGCCATTTTCAAACCCAATTAGATGTGTTCCTCAAACAAGGAGAAAGTCATTTCTCTAAGGGCAGATTTTATCAAGTGCTTCTCAATAGTTTCTGGATTAATGCTAAGTAATAAATAGATTTATCACATTATTAACTTACTAATACCATATCAAACAAGCATCGCTCTCCTTTGCCCTACTGTAATAGCTACATTTCTGATGTTATGCTTATTTTGTCTAAAAATTTAATTAAAATTCCAGACATAAAGAAGAGAAAATGCTTTAGGCTTGTTAGGTTGTATTTTTTATTTTAGTTTTAATGTCAATGTTCTTGTCTTTTTTTAATGTATCTTTTCTCTAATGAGGAGCAGCTGAGGTAACTGGGATTGTTTAGCCCGGAGAAAAGGAGGCTCAAGTGAGATCTTATTTTCTCTCCAACTACCTGAAAGGAGACTGTAATCCGGTGGGGATCAGCCTCTTCTCCCAAGAAACAAGTGCTAGGACAGGAGAAACTGTCCTCAAGCTGCACCAGGGAGGTTTATTTTAGAGATGAGAAAAAATTTCTTCACAGCAAGGGTTGTCAACCACCGAAACAAGGAAGTGGTGAAGTAAGCATCCCTGGAGGTGTTTAAAAGATGTGTAGTTGTGACATTTAAGGACATGGCTTAGTGGTGGACTTGGTTAGTCTTGGACTCAATGATCTTAAAGTTCTTTTCCAATCTAAAAGCTTTGATGATTCTACGTTTCTATGATCTTATCTGTGTTTGCACTTTTGAATGTCTGTTTTTGCTTTTCTGCAGGCAGGTGGCTACTTTTCACTGCTTGTCAGATCTTTAGAAATGTAAGCTCAGATTCATACAGTACTAAGAATATACTTATTTTTGGTATAAAATCTTGCATAGTTTCCTAAGGGATAGAATGGGTGGAAAGATCCTTTCTTTCGTACTTCCATATGAGGCAGAGTAGTACAGTTGTACTGCTAGTCTTTGATCCTGATGTGGTTTTGGTATCTAAAATTAGTTGTTTCTGGGAATCAGGGGCTCTAGTGTTATTCTAGTGTGGATGCTGTTATTCCATAAGTGCATAGGGCTGCACAACTTTGGAAGAAGCCCCTCCTAAGGCTTCTACAATATCACTTGTCTGGATCTACCCCAGTGAGGCTTAAGGTTACACTTAAGGCACTTTGTCTCATTCTCTTTTTTTATTATTTCTGAAGTGTAAACTTTCCTCTGAGACTTTCAGTTGTAAAGATTATACATCATTATCCTTATTAAGAAACCAACAGGGAATCTGCTAGAAAACAAGCTCAAATGAATGAATTATCATAATTATTATTTTATGCTTGAAGAGAGTGTTACCCCCCCTATCTTTTCAGAAAACAACAGTTGTCTTATGTTTGCTTTGTCTGTTTATTTTTCTTAAGAAGCTATACAGAATTGTAAACTATATTGTTCTCTGCAGAACAACTGCAAATCTCTAGGTCTTTATACTTAAGTTTGAGTCTCGTTTCCTTGTATAAGTCTTATTTTTAATGTACAATATCCTAATGCCTGATGCTGCAAATGCATGATTTATTTGTGATAGTTTGCTGCACTGTAGGATTTTATTAGCTATACTAATACAAGATCATCACCCTTACCTTTGCTGTGGGAGGTGAAAGAGCTTAATTCTCTCTGACTCAAACACTGCTAATCTGCAAACATAACTGAACCAGATGTTGTTATTCCTCTGACATTATCCTGTCATTCAGTATAAATTCAAACTGAAAAAGTTTTATATATATAATATTTTACTATAAAAATACTTAAAGAGATTATATATTTTCTTCTTTCTTTAGAATTTCACTGAGGGATCTAAAAGTATGTTATATTATACAACATTTATGGCTTTCCTTTTTTATTTATTACCCTGACATTAAGTGTAATAATAACCTAAAGATCAGTAAATAAAAATCTTTTACCTATTCTTGATTAGCCAATGACAATTCTGTCCTCTCAAAGACTTTTCCAGTATGGTGAAAGTGGAAACATCAATTTGTATGCAATTTTTTTAAATTGATATTCTATAAAGCTGACAATGGAAAAGTTATAAATAAAGCCATACATGTTTGTAAGTGTAATTAATTTTCAAAGGGAAAGCAGAGTAGGATGTAGAAAAGGAAAAAAGGGAAGGGAACCAAGCGAATACTGTTGTAATAATGAAAACCATATTATTTTTGGACACATCTTTTCTCACCAGGCACACAGTAGAAATTTCTTTTATATCTTCTTTAGATCCAATTTTCCTCTTGACTATAAATGTGACAGATTCTTTGCTGACCCTGTGGTCTCTTGTGATGGGCTGCTGGCTCACTTATGAGCTGCCTTAGTTCACTTGATTCACCCTGCAGAGCTCCTGTTCACCTTTGCTTTCACAGAATATTATCCCAGAGAATTGTTTGAGTAAACAGAAGAGTCTGCCTTCAGAGAACTGGGGGGAAAAAAAAAGCATTTCTCACATCATATTAGAATAGTGAGGAATTGTCAAAAGGAGGTTGCCATAAATGCATAGTTCAGATGACCTCAGTTACTCATGTGAATGACAATTGAGCAGCAGTATTGAGTTGGCTTCTTGTGGAAGTTACACTCCTGCCTTGTTACTAGAGTGCTGTGTTTATTTTATCGACATATACATTTTGCAAGTCTGCATTTATTTGTGCATTGATATTTTGACTAATCCATATTAATGAAATTATATAGAGAAAACTGTAACTTAATTACATTGTAAGCAGGAGTGACGCATTGCAAAGTCATCTTAATGTACTTGCACTTCCCTGGAGACTATTGGCAGCATCTGTTAATCTACTCACCATTGTATTAGAAGTGATTAGCAAAAGTAGCAAACAGCCAAGACCTCCCTCCTATCAGTCACACAGCTGCAAGGATGTATTGCATTTTACTTTACATTGGGAAGAAGTTTGAAGTAGAAGCTATGGTAATGATAAAATCCTTACTCTGTCTGTTTAAAATGATAACCCTTTTTTTTTTTTTCTCTCCTTTGAAATTTTTGTTTTTTGGAAGTCAGAAATTCAGAGTACAACTAATTAGAACTATTGAACCCATCCTTCAGTCCTCCAAAACACACCCTCAAAGGATTGCAGAAGTAACAAAATGCCTGTTCTTCCTTTAGCTCTGAAAAAAAACTGATTCAAATAACAGTTGTGGTCAAGAAATTAAAATTATTCTACTACTCTCTTCAACATAATACATCATCATGGGCTGTTAAGAATGGTTTTAATGTCAACTATTATATTTGCCTTTGAGCGAACTATTCTATTCTGTATTCTATTTCATCAGAATACAGACTTTCCAATTTGATATCACATTCCCAATCTGATCATTGCATTCCAAAGAGATACATGAGTAAAAACATAGAGGCAAGAACCTGTGTACAAAGACATAGAAAAATCTTGAGCTTTTCAGCATATACTATGATTCTAGGAGTAACTTCAATTACAATTGTAACTGATAAATACAGGGAAATGTGCTATTCTACTTGAATTACAAGAATTGGATGATGTTTATTCTCTCTCTGTTTCTCATGTTTTTCTATTTTTTTGGAGGGGGTGGGAAGTGGGGATAAGGCTTGGGAATTGTAACCTCAAAGAGAGAGACCAAATGAAGTTCTGTTTACAAAAAGGAAATTGTAGGCTATGATTTATGAACCTTCTTGGTTAACAATCATCTAGTAATACTAAAAGTTATGCTTGAGAATAGTTTTAA
This sequence comes from Cisticola juncidis, assembly GCA_013400215.1. Lineage (NCBI taxonomy): Eukaryota > Metazoa > Chordata > Aves > Passeriformes > Cisticolidae > Cisticola > Cisticola juncidis. Next base: position 176,845 of record VXBR01000009.1, on the reverse strand, counting down.
TATTTTGAAGTGTTAGAATTTTGGGGAGTCTTTGATTGGTGGTGGGAGTGTATTTTTTTTTGTCAAAAGAACAAGGCAAAAAAAGTTTCAAATTACAGACCATCTAGCAAATTATAGTCCATCCATCACATAATATGGCATGGTGTATTGTCATATGTTGATTCTAGAAGAGAAGTAATTTTAAAAAAATCCTTGAGGTACTGTTTTCTGTTTATACATTTATTCCTTGATCTGGCCCCTTCTATGCTTTCAATTCCTTTTAATTCTTCTGTATATTGCAGTCTTCAAAGTGATTCTGAGGGTAAATCAAGGTAAGTGAAATGAAGAGGATGCTTATGATGGCATTCAGCTTGTAGAGAAGTGAGTGTGCATATGAGTCTAAATTAAATACTCGTTATACAAGCAGAACACGCTGTTTTGAGTTGCTAGAAATAATCATGAGGACTGGGAATGTTATTCATTCCAGAACAGTTACAGTGTTTTGGTGTACAGAAATATTGCATATTTTTTCTCCTTTTTTGAGGAATTTGGAGATTTTCTGAGACTGAATACACCTACAGCTTTTAGTTCTATTACCTATTGTGGGCAGGAGTTCTTGTGACAAGTATAGTTTAGAGAAGACAGGTATTAAATTGGTTCAGAAATCTATTCTCAGCTTATAGTACAGGTGGGCTTCCTGAGAAATGCAGAAGATGGTAGGAGCAACCTCTTTATGCTACTTTTATATAAACTAAATTGTTCCTATGAAATATTTTTGAAAAGCTTTCATCCTCTCTGTTAGATGGCACAGGTGTAGCCTTCTTGTCTTTTTTGGTAATATTTAACATAGAAACTATTTGAGAGGTGTCAGGAAAAAAAATGAGGTCATATCTTTGCTTTGCCAGTATGTACCAGGTCTGCTGGTGAGAGAAAGAGTTGGTTATGCAATGGCCTTTAAGAAACTCTGGAGAACCTGATGCCAGAACAACTGCAAGGGCTCCACCAGTTTAGCTCCGTATCTGTCAGTCCCTATTGGGATTGTCATAACATGATGTTTATTGTTAAAAGAAAAACACAGCTTAAAAAACCTAAAAGACTGACACATGACATTTGATATTTGTAGGGGTCCTGGCCAGTTATGCCTTATGCAAGTCAAGATTAGATTTGTCACAATTGTCCTGGCTCAGCTTTTGCTTTTCATTTGCAAAATGTAGCAATGTTAACTGTAAAGGTTGCACCCCTCAATGACAGCTGCACAGAAAGCATCTGTGCTGGAAAAAGACACTTAGAATTTGTTTATGTTTGCAAGTAAAATGCAGCACTTTGTCTTCCTTAGGAAACAAAGGTAAGAGGATATGAAAGCCATGAAGGAAATGAAACAAAGCAAGCAATACATTGTTCAAATATATGCATAAATAATTTCTGACCTTAAGAGTGGATATGAAGAGTACAGAGGTTTTCATTGTCAGTCAGTTATTCTGTTATAGTGTTCTGTAAGGCTAAGTAAGTATCTAATCTAAAAAAAAAAAAAAACAACCCACCAAAAAAAAAAAGGGCAACTTTTTTGTTTTTTAGGTAATTAATTTTTTATGTTGTTATTGCAATTGCCTAGCAAGAACTGAAACTTAAAGTCTTCCTGTGCTGGTCATTAGTACAACCTTATGTTAATAGGAGCCACATTTTCACCTGAGAAAAATGGTATGTACTATAAGTAATAGTTTGAGAGCTGGAGATCAAAGTGAATAGATATTTTGTTCACTTCTAGCCTTATCTTTGTTTCATCTGTTATTTGGTACTTTTCTATGCATTTCTCAACTCATTTTCAAAGATCTAGATCATAGATCTAAAGGCAAAAACTACAAATAAACCTATTTGGTTTTGATATGGATCCACTAATGCTCTTTTTTTGCATAAAATACCGTTATCTGAGTCAACAGGAAGCATTGTTTAGTGTTATAGAGACAATTTTTGTTGCTAGACAAGTCAACTTTCAGTGGCTCAGTTAACAATATTTAGATCCTTTCTTTTTGTACAACTCAAGTAATAATAAGTATTCACATATTTCTCATTTGGCTCTTCATTTTGTTTATGTTAAAAGTAATAAGTGGTCCTGATGCAGAGAGATCTCAAGTCTGTGTATATAATTTAAAAACCTGCAAACTTATTTTTTAACTGCACTTCTTTCTTAAGGAGCTGATTGTTTTAAGACTTTTTAAATAACATAAACCATAACTATGGCCTCTAAAATCTTCAAGGGCATTACAATATGTTGAATGAGTCTCTGAAGACATCCATAAACTACATTTTCTTTCAGTTCATAAGAACATCAGTACAACATTAACCCTTTTTCATTAGTCTGACAAATCTATTCCACCACTTTATTTCTCAGTTATCCCAGAATACAAAATTAAGCCTGAGATGTGAGTTTAAATGTCTTTTCAGACTACTTTGATGACCTTGGACAGGTGGACTTCGATTCATCTTCCTAAATTCAGATGACTGCATCTCAGCTAACCATCCTGAACTCCCCCTACTCAACTGGAGAGCAATAGGCTCTACTGGTTCATCTAAATTGCTTTAGGCAGCCACTTTTAGATGAGATAAATATCTGAAGTTGCACAGGATATATTCCATTCCCTTTGTTACAATGCCCTTCTGGGAAATGAAGAAGATGGTGCTGTTCTCTAGCTGCCATACTGACATAAAAGGAAGGATAAATAATAGTAAAAGGTGATGAAACTGGATAGTCCATCAACCTCAAAGATTCTGATTTATCTGCCCCCATAAATGTGCAGCAATGTGGACAATGAGTCAAAAGAGGGAATATACAGAAATGGGATGAGTAATACATGACTGTAGACTGTGAGATTGATCTGAAGTTCTGTTGCACTCCATGAAGCATAGCAGGATAGGAAAGCTGAAACCTAACACAAGACAGGATCATCTCACCACATGAGAAGTATTTTGAACTAAGGAGATTGTTTTTCATATGCATATACTCTGTGCAATATGTATAATCTTATTGCTGTTATCCACATGTGCTTAAACAAACCAGGTCACAAAGCTTTTGCAATAGTAAAACTGTAAGGTCACAGAACTTTTTGTCTCTCAGGTAAGGCCTAACAAAGTGAGAGGAATGGAAAGGATAAGAAAAGATTATTTTTTTTTTCTCCTTATTTCTATTTAATCTACAATTGAATAATAAAGGGAGTGCTTAGTTAAGGTTGCTAAAACTGCCTTCTTGACATTGATTGACTGACTCTATTGTAGCTGGTGGGTTATATTATATTTCAAGACTAAAACTGCATCTTCTCTGGAGAATATGTGAATTAGGTCTGTATAGGTAGTGAGACAAGGATTAAAATTTAATAGACATTATATTCTGTCCTATGGAAAAGAGAATGTGTCTCCAGATGCACTTGGAGATAAATGAATAGTAAGAAGGTCTTTTTAATTGTTGTTAGTAAATTCAGAAAATAGTTTATAATTCTTTTTCTTTTTAAGAGTGTGAGTGGGAAAAAATTAAGTAACATGCAATCAAAGTGTCAGATCAGCAGAAATGGAAATTGGAATACTCTTGCTAGCAAAAAAAAAAAAAAAANAAAAAAAGCCAGAAGCCTAAAATCAAATAGTTCCTCAGCTTTTGCCAATAGGAAGTTTTTAACTGAATCATATGAAACCAAGCTTCTGTATCTTGTTCTCTCAGAGAATAAGCAATGTCAGTTTATTTCATTTGTTGTCATATTCTACCAGAATTTGTTTTCTACTAAGTATCATTTGAACTAACACTCTGTTTTTTTCCCATATCCAACAACATTGTAATAATTACTGTGTTTGGGTCTTTTAAGGTCTGTGTTGATGATGTTGGTCACACTACATGAATTTAAATAATCAGGTTTTGTGTTGTTATTAGAGTTAATTTATTTTTTTTTTCCAAGTTAAAAAATTCTTAGCAAGATTTAGGAAAGAGAATACCCATAAATTCTTCTGTGCTATCCCACATCAAGATATCAGTAATTTATTCCATAAAAATGCTATTTTAACTCTAAGAGGATATACAATACAATGTTCTGATGGTATTTCCCTTTAGTATTATATCCAGCAGCCTTTTAGGATAATTTCATAAGTTATACAGTTCCTGCAGCACGTGTGATTATCCACTCATCATACTGTTCACTGTTCACTTAAGCAAATACCCTCTAGTCATCATTTTGAGAGTAGATGTGAAGAAGATTGCATTTCCATAATTAAAAATAAAAATCAAATCCCTCTTCTGTCTTCGTTTTTTAAATTGCTGGTGTCAAACTGTACAAATTTACCAGAGAAAAATGATTGAAATACTTAAAAAAAATCATTCATAATACTTAGTCTTGGATGAATAATAAAAAAGGTAGAACATTACAAATTGGTATTTCCTCATTCTAATTACATTATACAAATCCTCACTGCTTTACATGAGTATATTATGTTATGGCAATCATAAATCCCATGCATTTTACCCTACTAAGCATATGGGATTGTTAATAGGTAGCTCAATAATCAATTTAATCATGCAATTTAATTTTTAAAATTAATATACTTTCATGGTAGCAACTTTAAAAAATAATAATCATCAGGACTATGCTCATTTAAATTAAACTAGCTTCAAGTATTTGTCTTGTCTTCCATTAAGATGGAGCCTGGCTGTTTGGTAATGCTTTTCTTTCTTGGATCTACTTGTTACTGTGTTGTAGATTGAAAATGCTTTTTCTTTGCATGTTTTATTTTACTCATGATATTTTCTTTGACTTCCAATTAACATTTATTCAACATTTCAGGACTCACTGATGTGTCCTTTTAAAACAATTGCAAGTTTAATAGGGCACAGAGCTGACATTTGTCTACAGATCAAACCAATTTCACAGGTGGAATTTTGATTTGAAATTTTATAGTATGAATACTATCATTTTGTCTATCTCTACACTTTAGCTTTAGGAATTCTATACCAGAGATAGGAAACTTCTGATTCATGTCTGTGTGTGTTTATAGATGATGCAGCTTGAGAAAATACTTGTATACTTGATCATGTTTTCTTGAATAGAAAGACATGTGTGATATTTCTAAAGAAATGGGTGATGCATCTTAGCATAGCTATGCTAAGGTTAGTGAAGATGTAGCAATTTCAGCCAGATGCAATTCTGGCCAATAAGGATAATAAGGAATCTTTTCTTTTGTTCTTTATTGCTTAGTGCACAATGAAGCATCCAGCACTGGGATTTAATGTTGACTATAGCAGCAGTGGCCTCATGACTGACAGATATAGATACTGCCTCATCTATAGATGTTGTTCCATGCTTAGACTTTCATCTGCTTTAAAATTGAAAACCTAGGGTTTAAGTATATCAATTTAATATTAATGTTCACAACCTTTCCTATATTCTACCATAATTATTGTAAAGACACTTTAAGTTTTTAATGTAAGGTGGAAAGTTTATAAAATTTTTTTTTTGCTATTTTAAATAAGAAACATCCCTGAAATTAATACTATAAAATGAAAAAACAAAACAAAAGCAAAAGCAAAACAAACAAACAAACAAAAAAACCCAACCACATTAAGATTGCTGCAGCACATCTACAAGAGTGCCATTAAATTTTCTTATCTCCTTAATTGTTGGTATGGTGTAATATAAATTTCCATGAAAAAGCTGTAATATATAGATAATGATGTACTCTAAGTACAAATCTCACAGGCATTTGAAGCAGAGTTAACAATTAGTTTTAGGAACCCAGCCTCAGAGATGTCCAGCTGGGAACACAACTTCAAATGCTTTGCCCACTGAGTAGGCACATGCTCTGAAGAAAGTTGTTTCAGTGGATTGAATTTTGTGATTTCTTTCATAGTAGGCAGGGAACTGTCTATGGGCATTTATTTACTCAAGTCTCAATGTATAAAGCTACATTCAATGAATACAAAAATAGTTCTTAACTGCATGGTGTTATTGGACATTCCAGTGCTATTTCTGTGTAATCACATAGGCAAAAACAGAAATAAGAGTGCAGATGCAGGAAGTAAGTAATAATGGCCTAATTATTTTAGTATGCTGATATCAGTAATTTCCCTGGATATTCTTGTGACAAGGTTGTATTATTGATAAGCCACTCTTGAGATGAAACCTGGTGTTCATTTCAATCATTTGGATTCATTAGTAATATACCATCACCATTAAATTACTCTTGTTTTGAGTGACATATTTGAAAACAGTGTCAAAATTTAGGAAGAGGCATGACTGTAAATCTACTAATATTGTTCATTCACTTTCTGTCTACATTAGTAAGCAATGACTAGTAAATGAAAACCAGCATAAAGCAAAAAAAATAACCCACCAAAAAACCCAAGAAACATACAATTCCTCTGAAAAAAACTCCAAAAAACAAAAACAAAAACAAAAACACCCATAAAACATAATAAAACATAAAAATATAATAAATAAATAAAACTTCTGAGAAATACAAATTAATAATTTATCTGTCTGACAAAAAGAAGCTTTATGTCTAAACATGGTACAGTCAGTGACACCTGTACTATGAAGCTTTGCCCCTTTCCAGAAAGTATATCCTGCTCCTCTGTAAAGTTCAAGTTGAACAAAAAGTGTTTTAAGAAATATGCATTGATTCTTTTGCCTCTATCTGTCTGTATCATGGTTTATCTACCTATTTATGCACACACACATGAACATAAATAAGCATGGGGCAGGAGAAAAGGAAAGGATTTTAATTTCTTAGACAGAACACATATATTTCACTTCTGCAAATACTTTAAACTTACAGTTTGATTTTTAGTTTTATTGTTTCAACACAGGTTCTCTATCTCCAGCTGTAAAGCCCCCTGTAATTAAGTGTGAGCAGAAGACTTCCAAAGATCAGCTCTTTTATGATAATTCCAATCTAGTGGACTTCCCAGCTCAGGTGATTTCTGCTCTGAGTCTGCTGCCGTTCCCATTTGCAGGTCCAGCTTGTGGCCAGGCTGGTGTGTGTTGCAGACGTGTCTGTGCAGGCACACAGAGGTGAGCATGGACACACCCACACACCCTAAGGCACGAGCAGACACAGGAACAGCAGAGCAAACCGTGCCCAAGTGACCCCTTTGAGCACCCACAGAGCTCTCTCCTCCAGCTGATGAGCACTGGAGCTTGCTGATGGTCACACAGTGACACAAACACACACACACACCGTGGGATCTGGAACTGGCTCCACACATGAGGTCTGATCAAGAGCCAGACCGAGTTCCCTTTGGCTCTGGTTGCTGGCCTTGGTGTTCCTGTCCTACATCCATACCCATACCTCTAAGCCCATTACCTAGGTACTCTTGATCTTTTATGGGGTTACTTGATATTGCTTTGTGAGGCTTTTCTCTCCACAAAAGGTCTCCAGTTCTGCCATTCACATGCACAAGCAATTTGGATGTGGTTACAGGACTCCTCTCATCACCACCACTCTGTCCTTTTTGTCACCTTCTCAGGTCCTTTATCGGCTCCAACAATTTGTTGTGCTTTGTTCAGTAAATTCTTGTGGCCAACTGAATAAGCTACATCTCAGGCCTGTGTCTGTGTGTCACAGCACCCTGACTCTGTGTGTTTCTGTATAGATCATGCATGTGGTCTGTATGTTGTTTCCTTGACTCAGATGCTGCCTTGGGGATTGCCCCTTTTTTTCTACACCGGGGCATTGCAGACTGGTGTATTACAGGTTATTCCACTGTTATTTCCATCATCAGTATTAGGATCCTGCTTTTTTACTGATTAATTTCAATTTTTTTGATGCCAGAGCACTCCTTTCTTTTCCTTTTCCCTTTTTAAGCAGTTTCTCTGCTTTGCTTACTCTCAACCCCAATCATCTTGCAGCTTGGTCCCAGCCAACTGACAACTGTCAGCAATTATGAAATCAGTGAGAATGTGCTTGCCAAAGCTGAAATTTATTGAGGACGCTCTGCACTCTTCCTGCAATATATGCTAACCTACCACTATCCCAAATTCCTCCTACACAGAAAATATTCAAAGGATTAGGACCACTTGTACAATTTCTACATGGATGTTTTCCTGTTCATGACTTTCTTTCCTGTAAAGGGGCATAGTTAGGAAAAAGGAACAATTGCTGGTGGTGATTTTAGTCAGCCTGACACTTTGGCAAGGAAACATAAATTTTAACACCTTGAGTCCTTTCTAACCTGTTTTGAAGCCTAACTAAAAAAACAAGTACTCTTAGAAAGGAGGTGAAAATGCTAAAAAGATTTAAATTCCCCATTCTGTGAGCACACAAATTTCAACTTCTGGGCCCTGTGCATTAATTCCAGGCAGGTTTTACTAAATTATGTCTCTTTGTGTTGATGAAAACCTTTATAAAATTATGAATTTATAATTTTTAAAATTAAACATACATTTTAGTACTTCCAAATACACTGAGATAGAGCTACTTGAATTGCATGGAGCTAGGGGATATTTCAGAAAAACCCTGTGCTTTTCTCCTTACTTTCCCAGGACTGAAATAAGGTGGATTTAAGCAACTGTTAAGTTGTTTAATAACTATAAAGTTATTTACATTGGTTTAGAGCAGTATTACAGCTTAACACAGAATTCAGAATAAATATTTGTTGCATTAGTGTCTATACAAAGACATTGTGGTACCTAAAGTCAGAAAAGCTTTGATTCTTTCAAAGCTCACTTTGTAAGGTATGGCCTGAGAGAGAACAGTAAAGCTGTAAACAAATTCTATTCAGTCAAATATAAGTGCATTTCTCACCACATTTTACATTTTTTCAGTTAATCCAAATCACAGTTAAAATTGTTTTAAAAGAATTCTTACAGGCATTAATTTCAATATCAGAGTTCAGGGATTTAGAGAAAAGTTTAGGGTGCTGTTTGATCTTTTGAGGTATTCCATGAAGAGAAGACAGGGCCTACATTATGACAAAAATACTTTCATGGAAAATGAGAAACTCAGGGATGAGAAACTCAGGACACTGTCAAAACATGTTGCATTTGTTTATTTGTTTATTTATTCAAGGGCTCTTAAAATATTGCCTAAGATGGAGTTTGCCTTAAGATGCTACTTCTAAGACCTATAATGTTAACCCTAACACTGTCATAACTTTGTAAATCTTACTATGAAGAAACAAATAACCACTCACCCTGAGGAAGCTGAAATCAGTGAGAGGAATCTTATATTTATCTCCAGTGTTACCTACAAGTTTCCTGTCTGGAAAAATAAAACAGCATAATAATTTCTGCCATCCGTAACTTTAGATTGTTTCAAAACAATGATAAGATTAAAATAGCTACTGAAAGCTACATAAACATCCAGCTTGCTATGGACACTTGGCAAGGTAAAGCAGAAGAGCTGAAATGAAAATTATTTGCTAGGGTTTCTTTTTTGTAAATATGCATATGCTCTCATAGTGACCTTAGTGGTTCAGAATGGGTCATGGGAGATGGTCATAGTTTGAGATCCCACAAGTGGGATCATACATATTTTATGTATGTGCCTATGTATAGTAAATGACCAGAAAAGTAGATGGCAAGTTGGAAGGCAAGAATCTAATGTAAATTATTTTAATCAGTTTTCTTTTCTGCCTATTATTCACATTTGTTTTTTCAAGCCATAATTGCATTCATAGCCAGATCTCCATCTTTATTATACCTTCATTAACCTTTTAAATCTCCCATCTGTGTACAGGAACCTTTCTTTCCTTTAATTATCTATTTAAAATTCACAAATGGTAGCTGCTGCCATTTTGGCTTTTTGACATTTTTCACCTGCAGACTGTAAGAAACAGATTTAAGAGTCTTGTTCTGCTGGTTTATATTGAATCCTGATTTTAGCTGAAATACTGAAGCTGGAATTCAGTCATTCATTGTCATTCAGGCGCTGTTTGAGTTGGGCTTTTGTGCTTTGTGGGGTCAGCAGACCTCAGCTGAATTACAGTCTTGAATTTAGTTTTGCAACCATGTGTTATTTTCCTTGTGCTGCCCCTGTTTCTTCTTTTTCAGTACAATCATGAAATATCCTAGTTTGGACATTTTATGCAGGGATTCTGTTTCTTTTGCTTGTAGATAGGATCTTGGTTTGCAAGTGGGTCAGTTCTCTCATCATCAGTAAATTTATACTTTTTAAGGCACACTTGTCACTCTGCTTTCTAGCACACTGCTTCCTCCCAAAATATAAGATAGAAGTATTTATTACACCAAGTGTTTATTGCACTGTCTGATGTACTTTGTTCCTTTTTTCTTTGTAGTCATCAACAGTGTTTTCAGTTGCATTTCCTAGAACATCAGGTGTAAAGATATGCAGGGTTGGAATAAAACGTTTCTGTTACTTTTCAGTTGTTCCAGTAGTTCTTTCTTTTCTCCTAATCATATTATCAGCACTTAATAGCAGTTGCTATGGGAGCTGCAGAACCAAAGAGAGGCTGAGGCTCTGTGGCTAGACGTCCATGCTAGAGGTAACATCTGGTCCTTGCCCCCTTGAAGGTAGCAGAAGTGGTGAAGGGAATTTTAAATACTCATTCTGGCTCTGTCTTGAACCTCAATATGATTCACTGCTAGGGGAGAAGTGGTGTTACCAAGCTTCTGTTATCACCTATAAGGATTAGAAAGACAGGAGGCAGACTGAGTTTCTGTCATGGCTCCTGTCTAAAGTAAGATGATAAAAAGAACACATGGTACCTTTCCTGCCTGTCTGGTTTATTCATTAATGTTACCACTCTTTGGCTCATAACCTGCCTTCTTCAAACATGCTTTCTGTTATAAGAAACTCAGCCTGTCTGAAAAAGTCCTTGTCAAAATCTGCCCTTCATCATCTTTGTCGACTTTCTGCGTATTCCCAGCATGCTGCTTTTCTCATAGCCAGTCCTTATTATAACACATAGGCACACACTGCTTGCCAGAATTCCCATAAGATAAAACCTTAGCCTTCTTTTACAGGTATCAAATATCTCTTTACTATTCCTCTTTAATTCTGATAGCGCATCTCTCTGAGTGCAGTTCCTTGAAACTCATGCTTTAATAGTTTTGGATGTCTGCTAAAGAACTCCAAAGTTTGATTCCTCTAACATCCATCAAAAACTCTAGCAGAGGAGCAGTATCTTTTTAACTGTCAGGCTGGCATAGATTTCTCAGAGGTGCATTTGTTTCTTTGTCCCTTGTACTTTCCTTTTTTTTGTGTATGTAATAATAATGCTGGAATACGTATAACTGTGAACTATGCTAGCTAAAATAATTCTTTGTTGTCATGTTAGGGTCTTTGAATCACGATTTCTGCAGGATGCAGTGTCAGTTGACAATCTCCTAATTATATGCAAGCTTTTATGTTATACTTAAAAGCTTTCAGTCTTGTTGTCATACCAATTATTTTTCACTTAGACAAAAGGGTCTCATTTTATAGAAAAATATCTGACAGAGTAATAATATTTCACATTCCCACAGTTGCATTCTAAGAATTGCTTGGTACTTTACATACATTAATGAATTAAACTTTCCAGTAACCTTAAGAGGAAATGTTATTATTCTACAGACACGGAAACAGTGGCACAGAAAAAATAAAAATAAGTTCAGACAGCTTATTTGGGGCAAGAATTGGAACAAATCTCACAGTCTTAGTCTTCCATTCTGACCACTAGGTCATAGCTTTTGTTCAAAGAGAGGAAGCTTAACCCTTTTCTTTGTCATCTTGACTTATGTAAACAGTGGTTTCTCATATTCTTCTCATCTAATTATTGAGGGAAGGCTTGTCTTTCTCTAGTAATCTATATTCCTGTCCATACTAAACCAGCTAAGAAAAAGTCAATGGAATAAGAAGAGTGTGACAGGAAGTCTTCAAGTCTTGTAGGTAGATGCATGTCTGTCTGTTCTGCTCAGTTCCTTTCTCTTTCCCTTTCTTTCCTCCTTCCTGTCTTCTAAGTCCTGTTTAAATGGACAGGTTGAACAGGCAGCCTTTCAGAACTGGAAGTCTCAAGGTATTTGTAGTATGAACTCATTCAGACTGTTTGGACAACCTTGTATGAAGTTTCATGAGATGATCATTCATGCCATGGCTTCATGCAGCCCCCTACGTATGTCAACAGTGCTTGGGATCCCACATAACTTTCAGATATTTTTAGAAGTCCCCAGAGTCAAAATCTAAGTCCTTTTAAACACCCTTCATCATCAGTGGCGAGAAGAAAGAATCTCCAGAGTGAAATTCTCTGTGGAATTGCATATTCTAGCTCACCCCTTGAAAGTGTGTGGTTCATTCCAAGTCTGTACCTCCCTGCAGTATCATGTATCTGTAACCTCACTGGCTGTACAATTTTACCGCGCCCTTCGAACCTCGGGGATAAGAGTGCAAATGGAGAAGCCTCGCCCTCTCTCTTTTGGCTCCCTTTCCCCTGGNCCCTCCACACATGTCAAAGGAAACTTGGTTGACCATGCTCCTCATTTAGGGTAATTAGTGAAATTGTAAAATCGAAGAGGCTGCAGAGGGATTTAGTGCAGAGAACTGACTGAATGTGTATGAAAAACTTTATAGTACATGCAAGGAAGGCTAGGTCTGAGCTGATCTTTTGACAATGGAAACAGGCATGCCAGTATGCCAGTGCAGGTGTGCAGCACCTTCCTGCTCTGAAATGCTGCTGTTTTCCCTACACAGGCAGGTTAACTTTGTTGGGGGAAAGGACAAGCTGAGTTACATCAGACTCCTAAGGTTTCCTTTTTTACTCTGATGCACAGGATGAAGCAAAAACAGCATTGCAGATGAGCAGGAAGATTTGCAGAAATCAACAGATGAGTAAATCACAAAGTGAGAAAAATCATAGGGTAGCACTCCTGTAAAACTGCAAAGACACTGGTAAATTTCTGGGTTACACCAGTGACTCAAAGAAAATACAGAAACACTGTTGCTTACCTGTTGTTTAGCTGTGTTCTGAGAATTAACTCAGAAAAATCTCAAATTAGTATTTTTAGAATATTTTGAAGATATTTCCTGTGTAAGATTTTACTCTAAACTTTAACAATTCTTCAAAGGCTCTGTAATCAGAAGTGCTGAGATTATCATTAGAACCATATTCTCTTAGCTATCTTCCCATGAAATTTAGTATGGAATCTCAAGAGACAAATTCTGTATTTTCCACTTATTAAAAAAATTAAGAAAACTAAAAAAACCCCAAAAATACATAATATACCTTCCCTTTGTTGCTGTGCCCTGGCCTTTATATTCATAACTTTTTGCTCTTCCTGCTGCCTGCAGTGGATATGCATGGATGTCATTGATTGGATCACCACAGGTATGTAGGAACAGGACAAACTGCAATGGAATGTGCTTGTTCATTTAGTCAAAACTATTTGGTTCACTCTCATACAGACAACTGTCACCTGATGAAACTCATCTTAGTCAGAAGAAGAAATGAGAGACTAAACAGATATAGGGCAGGAAAGCTGTGCTAATTTTATTACTTTAAAACAGACAAAACAGGATTTCCTAGAGGTCCTGGTTTGAGGCAATTAGAAATTAGGTTAAATAGAAAATTCACTCTTGAATATTCACTCTTGAATACTATCAATTTTCAGTGATAAGAAATTTATTTTTTTTAATTGTGTTGAAAGAGTTTCTTAATGCATGTTATAATTGCAGTTCTTACTCTTGTCAGTCTTATTCTCTGATGTACATAATATCAGTATTTGTACTTGGGCTGATTTTTAATGATGTGGTTTGTGATTCTCAGAAGCAAGTAGAATTTGAAGATTATTTGAAACATTCTGGTATTTTATATTAAAAAAAAAGTTTTTCTGAAAGTTAGCATTAATGTAAATTACACAATATACCATCATCAAAGTCAGAGAACACTAATGTCTTAGAAATGTTGCTGAAAACTGTCCAAGAATATATTTAAATAAAAAAGAACAACATTTCATGCAAATCAAGAAAAATTTTCTCAACTCTAAAGTCCAAGTAAATCTTGATGATCTAGTAATTGCATTATGTATTTACTCTAAAAGGAAACTTTAGGCAGGGTGTGGCAAAATGTGATATTGATTTGCATGTGTCCTAACAAGGATTTCAGAAAATTAGGTCCTTATATTTGATACAGAGAAGAAACTGCAGATAGAAACAGTATAAGAATATAAGCTGTTATTTGCAGGAGCTGGAATGGATTCTGTACTGTAGTTTCAGTAAGTGAACACGTGGAGTTAAAACAAGTTTTCAGAATTGAATTTATCTTCACTTTTTTCTTTTTCTTCTTTTGACATTTTGGGGTTTGGGAAGTCCTCCTAAAGCATTTTTATTATTGTTCTTATGAAACAGTAATCTGCACAAACTGTATCTGTATTGAGGAAACAAATCAGGCTCTTTCTGTTTGAAGTGTAGGCTCCTTTTTTCTTAAAGAAAAGGAGGAGTATTTCGTTACCTCTTGGTTGTAAAAGAATACAGCAAAAGTTGAGGTTTTTTCATTTATAGAAAATAGAAATTAGATTAATAACAGATTCACTTAAAAGGAATTCAAATTGCTGCGCTTAATACTCTTACAGGTTTCTGTGTATAATATACGCTTGCAGGAGAGGAACAGCATCAGTCACTTTTCCTGATCTCCAGTAAGCTGCAGGACTGCTTCAGAGACCATTCCTATGCATCCTTCTATTTTAGTTTCTGCCTAATTTCAGACTTTTAGCTGATTTTATTATTATTTTTTTCCAATAAAGTTAGATTGAATTAGGCAGCACAAATGAACCTTGTTTTCCATATCAGTCATAAATTTGCTAATACTTCACAATGCAGAAGAACCAGTAATGAACATGTAGAGTGTTTACTCCCTCATGACAAATCTTCCATGTTTGTGAAAATTTACCTAAGATATGTAGATAGATAGTTACAATTCTATATTGAAAATATCCATGTAATTTAACTTCCAGTTTTACTGCTTTGAAAGGTTTTTTTTCTCCATTCTAGACCCTACTTACTATTCCATGTTTCAGACTGGGCTCCAAACCTTTTCATGGTCAATTCTTTGTGTTATGCAGCCACTGATTTCATCCCCAGTCTCTGGCAGTATGGGACAGAGCAGTCAAAGATGACAGAAACTTATTTATACTTATGGCTAAAAGATTGGAACATCAGTTTCTGTAACCTTCCCTATTGTCACACCACCTTCAGGCAGATAATTTGCTATGATTGTAAAACCTATGAATAGCATATGACATTAACTTTGTTTGCAACTCTTTTGTGCCTTTACAAGATGGCACCCGACCTGAACAGAGGACATTATTTGAAGGACCAGGTAGGAAGGAGATAAGAAGGAAATAGCCACATGTGATAAATAGGTAGCAGGTAAGAGAGTCTTGAAGAGATTGTGTCTTGAATAAGGGTTGTCAGAAGATGAAGTCCAAGGAACAGTCTAAGGTGTTGAAAGTAATAGGAAAGAGATCTTTTGAGGTTAATGAGGAAAGGAAGGGGGATGAAGAAAAAGAAGGGGAAAAAAAGGATTAATGGCCTCAATTAGCTCTTTTAAAAATTCTCTGATATACTTGACAGAGATGGAAAGAAAAGCTAAAAGTGCAGAACAGCTCTTACTGGTCTGTGTCTGTCTCTGAGAGAAAAGCTTTAATAGCTGTAAGTAACATTTATTATCTCAATTTTAGTGGTATGCTTGATATACAAGCAGTGAAACCACAGTTATATCAGGTTGGCCTAACAGTCAATAGTGTACATGAAAGGTGAATGCTCATTACTTTGGTTTCTAAAAAATCTTTCCAAGTGAGCTGCTTTTGATCAAAGACACATAATTAAAGAATTAAGTAAGTTTGCATCTAATAGACTGCCTGCAGTTCTCCGTTGCATATTTACCAAGTGTTAGTCTACTTTACATGATTGTCTATTATACTCATTAGGAAACTGAGCAAGCTGATTGTGTTTCTCTGAGAGCAAAGTAAATGTAAGCTAGAAAAGGTGTGTGATGCTTTAATGAGATGAGTGTGGTACATACTCACAGCCTGCTTTATTTCATTTAGCACATGCATCAACCTCTAAATTATCTTAGGCTTTCACATGGCATAATGGGGTTTTGCCATTTTGATTGTGCTGCACTCAGTGTTGGCCAGTCATGGAGATGGCTGGGATTCTGGAAGAGCCTTCTTTCTCCCTGACAACAAAAGTAACAGTAATTAGTTCAGCTTCTTATTTGGGGCTCTATGCTATAACCCAGCTTGACAACATAAAGGCAACATTTTTACGGTTTTATATTTTTCTTCTTCTTTATTCTCTCTCTCTTCTGTCTCTTCTGGAATGCTTTCTGAGCAAATTCTTTGCTTGAGGAGGAATGTGACATTCTCTTGCGCTGGTTGATAAATATTTATGCCTGAGAACAGCATAAAGTTCTCTTTTGGATGCTTTCCCATTTTACACTGTGCTGGCTTTTGGCCTGATCTCTGTATTTAGAAAACACTGTGTATTACCTGCATGCTTTCTTGACTCGATTTCCTATTTCTAATGGATCTGCAGCCAGTACTGCATGAGAACTGTACTGCAATATTTTCAGTGAATTGTCAGGATACTTGAATAAAGCCAAAAGAAAAATAGGTGGCTTCTTTTCTAGGTGTATAAGCACATTTTAAGGAGAACTTTATAGATAAGCCTGGAAAGGATAGAGTACACAAAGCATGAAAACATTTTTAATCACTTCAATACTCTGGTATAACTGAAAAACTATGAATGGAATTAGAAACAGCAAAACGTTAGAACTCCTGTGGCAGTTTTAATACAATCCCATTTCACAATTGTGAATTTTTTCCTGCCCTTTTTCTACAATGTATTTCTGAGTTTTGGTTGTTGGTAAATGAACTCTGTGCACATCCAGTGAAAAATGCGTTCATTATTAAAGAAATATTTCTGCCAATTTGTAGATCATTTGAGATCCACAGCTGTAGTGTATTTGTAGATCTCCAGTCCATTGCTGTGGGTCAGCATGTATCAACAGGGCTGACAAGGGAACTCCCTGGGCTTCAGACCAGTGTTTGATGTCCACCAGCTTGGCTGCAGGGTGGATTAGGCTGGCCAGCCTTTGTGGCTACATGAGCCACATTTCCAGCATCTTTATGTGGGCAAGATTCAGAGTGCTGTGTGCTCAGTGAGGCTTCTTTGAAGGTGTACTCTGAAAGCAGCCCTCAAGTGGACTATTAAAATGCTCCTAATTTGTGCTGTGCTGTGGCACAGGACTGGGTTAGGTGTCCAGCTCAGTACTGGAGGGGACTGCAGTGTTGCTCTCACAACCTAGCTGCTTCATTTTCTCTGACAGAGAATTTGGATTATCCCAAAATCTTCATATCAACAGACTGGCCTCATACTGCAGTCCCAGCATGAGAACCAGATGTGAATTGCTCGTTAACTGTATGTGCTACCAGTTTGTCATCTGTGCTTATGCTGATCACTGACAGTGCTGTAAAAACTTTGTGGTTATGAACCTAATGGACAGTGTGATCCGTGTGTGTGTATCCATACAAACATATGTATATACTCCTAAAAATAGCTTACAGGGTTCAAACTTTAATTAAAGATCAAAAAATATTCACTTTAATGTTGTATGTACAGTGTGACTGCAGGGCCAGGAATCTTCAAGTCAGTATTTAGATGTAAAGAAAATATTAACTGAAAATTTATTTTAATGTAATTGTTTTAAATTTTTTATTTTCTTTGTGGTTTTTTTTCCCTGATATGAAAGAATGGAAATAGTTTTGCTTAGTTTATAATTCAATCATCACAGAATCCCAAAATGACAGAATTAAGGGATTAGAAGAGATTCCTGGAGGTCATCTTGTTCAATTTCCCTGGTAAAGCAGGTTCACCTAGAGCTCATAGCACAGTATTGTGTCCAGGCAGGTTGTTAGTATCTCCAGAGAAAGAGACTCATAAACCTCTCCAGGCAATCTGTTCTGGTGCTCTGTCACCCTCAAAGAAAAGCAGTTTTTTCTCATATTCAGATGGAACTTCATGAGTTTCAGTTTGTGCCTTCTGCCACTTGCCGTTTCACTGGACACCAATGAAAACAGCTTGGCTCCATTCTCTTGACACCTGCAATTAACATGTTTGTGTGCATTGATAGGATTTCTTCTATCATCTCTTCCCCAGGATAAACAGGCCCAACTCTCTCAGCCTTTTCTAATAAGAGAGATTCTCCACTTCCTTAATCGTTTTTTGTTGCACTCCACTGGACTGTCTCCAATATTTTCTTGTCCTTCTTGAAACGAGCAGCCCAGAACTGGACACAGTGCTCCAGGTGTGGTCACACCAGGGCTAAGTAGAGGGGCAGGATCATCTCCCATGACCCTTTGGCAGTGCTGATCCTAAAGCACCCAGGATACCACTGGCCTTCCTTCATGGACAGCGTGTTCACCAGGACTCCCAGGTCTGTCTCCACAGGACTGCAGGTCAGCACTCTTCTGGTGCATGTGGTTATTCTTTCCTGCACTCAGGATCCTACACTTGCCTTATTGAGCTTCCATAGGTTCCTGTCCACACAGCTTTCCATTCTGTTGAGGTCTCACTTAATATCAGAGGAAACCACCCTTAACTGAGGATGAAATCATCATTTTACTGAGCCAACTGCTTGGAATTGCAGTGAAATTTCACTTTTTACTAATGTTATTCTTTTGCTGGGTAACTTACTTGCTAAGTTTGATTCATTTTGGAAGAATCATTTCATAAGCTGAGTTGGAAGAGACCCATGAGGATCACCAAGTCCAACTTGTGGCCCTGCACAGGACACAAGAATCACACCATATGCCTCAGAGCATTGCCCTTGAACTGTTGTCAGGCTGGTGCTGTGCCCACTGCCCTGGGGAACCTGTTCCACTGCTCTGGAACTACCCTCTGTATGAAAAATGTTTTCCTGTTATCTAACCTAAACCATCCCCAAGGTTTGGTTTCCTGTTGTTTCCTTGGGTCCTTTCACTGGTCACAAAAGTGAAAAGATTGGTACTTGCCCTTCCCCTTCCCTTCATGAGGATGTTGAAGGCTGTAATGAGGTCCCACTTCAGAGGAGGTTAATAGGGCGAGATGCATGTCTATGTATGGTGCAAAGAAAATATTGTTGCAGGGGGCAAAAAAAAGGAAAAAAAAAAGAGATTAATTTAGAAATAGAAAGGGAAAGAGAATAGGTACGTGAAACAAAAAAAAACCAAACAAACATGGAAATATTTCAACATTCTTTTCTGCCTGGCATTTCTCCCTGTATATGCTGCAAAAGAAATGTTGGTCTATTTCATTTTTGCAGACCATGGCTCTGGGTTTCAGTGACTCAATTAAAATTTGCCTCATGTAAATTGTTTCAGAAGCAGATGTGCCTGCCAAACTGGGCAGAGAAAAAGTTCAGTGAGGTCACAAAGAAGATTATGCTCTGCCAAAATCTTAGCAGATCATCACTGAGCATGTCCACATGTGAAATTTCAGTCACTGTCTTTTTTTTTTTTTTTCTTCACTGTATTTTTTTATTTCCTACATTCTATTCTCTGCTGATGAGTGAAATAAGTTCTTCCCCTGTCAGCCAAGCAGAGTATCAAGTTGATGTCTCTTGTTTATAACAAATTGGGGTTTTTGGTTTTTGTTTGTTTGTTTGTTTGTTTGTTTTGGTTCTTGGAGTTGTTGTTTTTTTCTGGAAAGAAAACAGGGTAGGTGCATTGCATTTATGTTTTTAAATCAGGATTGTCTCCTATTAGCCAGGGTGACACTGGGGGTTTGAGGGAGATGTTTGATATAGAGCAATTTGCTCATAGGGTGCTGTGGTTTCTACATTATAAGCTCTGCTAATTATGTGTTTTCACCCCTCCCAAGCACTGTCTCTTGTCATGTCAAATTAGTGAGGGTGATGACATTTCTGGGGTTTTTTTTTAATTACTTTTGGGCTGAGAATGAGCTGTGATGGTTTAAACTGAAGCTGAATTTTTAAAACCATTAAAATCTGGAAACAAGGGGAAACATTTTAGCAATTTTAAAGGGTCAGCGATAGCTTAAAAAAATCAATTCTGCCTGAAAAATAAGTACCTAAAGATCAACTATGATTACAGTGATTACAGAAGATCTAAGGAAAAAAAACCCTTCTCCGTTTCTTGTCTTTCAGGAATCTCTTGGTGCATCATATATGAGGCTTTCCCTGCTTTCTTAGAGGTCCAGTCTTTAGGAAAACAAAACAAAAAAGAAAACAAAACAAAACAAAACAAAACAAACAAACAAACAAACAAACAAACAAAAACACCAAACCAACCAACCAACCAAAACAAAGCCAACAAAAAAAAAAACACACAAAAAATTTCCAGGCAACATGTGCCAGAAGATTTGGTAGAAGCAATGAATATCAACTCTTTTTTTAAGCCATTCTTTAGTTTGCAACTTCCAATAAGAATGCTTGTAGGTAAATGGTTGGACAACAGAGATTTTATTATTACTTCATGACTTGAAATCGTACTAGTACTTATCTTTAGTATACATAGTCTTTCAGGCAGCCCTCAGATTTATTATATTCTGTAACATAGAGGAAAATAAGAGAGGAAAATAAATGGTATCTGAGACACTGCAAACCATGCCTGCTTGTATTAGGAAATACATTTTTCATCTTCAAATTTTATGCACATATGAGTTAATGAAGAGTGTAATATGAAATAAATCCATGGCAGTGTAGATGTTTTAGTTGCAAGAGGAATAACTTGTGATTTCCTGTAGGTTTTTTGAAGAATAAATTTGAATCTCAGGCACTGGTCATGAACTCATTTATACTGGAGAATACATTACCAGAGGAAAAACATGCAAACAAGAAGGGGAAGGAAACAAGCCTATATACTTCCTGGTTTTTTTTCTATTGTTCAATTTTTTCAGCTCACTTAAGATTGATAAGTAATTTTAGCTCCCTTCTCATCTGAGATACATTTCATATCAATTTAATGACTATCCATCGAATAAAAGTAATATCATTGGCAGAATTTCTAGCTAGATATCTTGCTGTTGATTAGAAGACAGGCTGATTGTATCTGTCAGAAAAAGAAAAAGACTCTGTGTTTGCAATATAGCTTCATCCTGGACTATTATTTCATCATTAACTAGTTAAGAGAGAAAAAGGATCTGTGAGTTGGGGATTTTTTACCTTGTGCATCCATGCACAAAATGAGTATGAGCCAAAAAGGAAAAGAGGGTGAGTGAAGGGAAGAAAAAGAACTAGTGAAAAGGGAAATGAGTAAATCATAGACAAAGAATATCAGTATTTTTTGTATTTCATCCATGATTTCAAAATCAGAAATGACCTTCTGAAAGCTGTAATGAGTAGACATCTTTAGCAAGGTTCATTTGAGAAAAAAATGGGCAGTTAACAAAACAGAGTAGCAGTGACTATGCAATGGCTCCTCAGGGACTTCTGATGAAGTCATGCAAGATAATTTTATATTATATAAAAAATATTAGATCAAATCTTTTGGGTCAAATATCTCATGACTCTTATTAAGTATTTTTCCCCTGTAGGACTGTGGAATGCGTGACTGATCACCTTTCCTGTAGCAGACTAGAGCTCAGATGGTTTTTGGAAAGGCCCTTAGGGCTACGAAGCTGTTTCTGTTTGACAGTCATGGGCTGGATTCCCTCATTTATATTTAACTGTAATCATCAGCTTTGAGAAGAGTTTCTAATTTTAAACACATGGTACTCCCTCCATCCCCTCTTTTTCCTCAGGAAAGTTGTAATTTGCTTGGGTGCATCTCTATTTTAACTACAAATACATTTGAGTCCCTGAGTGGACTTCACATGTGAAAACTGCTCAAAAACTGTTACTTTCTTGTCTTTTTGTTTATGACTGCTCATTTTTTCTTTTTCATTTTAAAAAAGTACTTCTTCCTGGATCCTGAGTATTATCCAAGCCAATTTACACTCTTATCATTAGAGCCTTGATAAAATATCATCACTTTATTATGAGTATTATGATACCTACTATCTTTGTTACAAACTTATCTGAAAGTTGAATTAATAATTGCTTGAATAACAAATTAGAAATACAATAAATTGTCATTTCTTGAGTTGATATAGACTCAGTGACATATCTCTTCTTGAATTAGACATAAAATAGAGAGATTAAAAAAAAAGAACAAAAACAATCCAGCAAAAAACTACATCCACATCAAAATCCATATTTGCACTTGCAATGTTTTATCCACACTTAGGTCAGATATCCACTGTTTAATTAATTGACCACAAATCAATAAAAGTTTATGTATAAATAAAATTTTACTGAAAATCGTAGCATTTACTTAGTCATCTATGTATTTAAACAGCAAAAATCTTTGTAAACTCTCTACCTTTACTCCTGGTATAATGTTAATCCCAGAGGGAGGGAAGAATGAAGGGCAACAGGGTTTGTTTGTGTTTGTACAGAATGTTATCCTTTCAACAAAGACCAACACAAAACATACAAATCCATATGTTTGGGTTTGTTGCTGCTACATTAATTATTCATGTGCTCACAGTGTGACACAGTGGAAAATAATCTAAAATTCATAAAAAAAATTCAGGACTGACATCTCTTTCTTTAGTTAGAAGTCCCAAATTCTAAGATAGTTTTTATGAGAGTATCTTTTGCTTAACTGTTTGTGAGAAAGACCATTCAGAAAACCCTTCCCTACTATTACTTTCACTAATGTCTCTAAGAGTTTGTGTCAACCACAGAATTGCAAACCAGAAGTGAGATTTTCGATCTTTGTAAAACAATTTCATTTATTTTATATTTTTTTTGGAAACTATTTTATGGTAAGGCAGATAATATTATGGATGAATCTGCCACAGAACCTACATCTTGCAATGTTCAATATTCTCATAGAACTGTCTAAATATTATTATCCTAATGCTTATTCTATAGTCAAGAAAATCTAGAGAGCCATTCAGCATAAGATAAATGCTTTTATTTGGTCAGGAGAATAACTCTCTAAACTCTTTGTATTGCATGAACAAAAGGTTCTACTAGGTTATCTCTGAATAACCACCTAACATATTTGAGCTGCTCTGCAATGTCAAATGCATCAACCTGGGGCCTGCAGTTTTGACAGAAAACTTGCCTTTTTGAATCATCAGCTGGAGGTTAGGGAACCTCATGGCACTTTAGGAAACACTTGATACCTGTGAGTGACCTACTGAACAGGAGTCTGGACTCAGATATCAAAATGTAGTCTGGAGTTAAGGTCAGAGCTAATTCTGCCCAAATGTGGGTTGTAGTGAGGTGTCTAGTTCTGCTCATACTTGTTGGGATCCATGATGTCTGTTGTTTTTTAAGACAGTTCAGTCATTAGTCCTGATAATTTGAAAATAAGCAACCATTCCCTCACCTGCATAACACTGAAGCCCTGTGGTTACTTTAGAGTCCCACTGATGGGCAAATATCTGTTTTATATTACTGTTCTGCCAGAGGTAAAGCAACATTGCAAACCTCAATCTCTGAGACTCCAGGGAATTTCTCAGTTTTAAGAGAGCCTTTGTTTTGGTGAAAGGTTGTCTCACTCCTTTCTGCTGCAGATTTTCCATTTGGTAATCAGTTTTTTAACAGTCATTTGAATAAAGGAGGCCACAGAGATGATACATGTCTTACAGCTTGAATGCTAAGGCATTCACAGTCTAGATTCAGGCTGTGCTTCACGTTAGCAGATGAACTTGAAAACAGGCATCCTACTTTTTTTTTTTTTTGACTCTTCCTCTTGCAGAGTCATTGGCTGTTGTGTATGTGCTAACAAACAAGTTCACAGGTAGTCTGTTCCTGCTGCCAAAACTATTCCAGCATCTATTTTTACATAGACTTCCTCAAGTGATAACTTTTGAGGTGCAAAAGAAATGAACTGGCTGATCTCCTGGCATCTGAGCACCAGACATTTTTGGCATATCAAGAATTTGTTGCATGCTTGTTATGCAGCAAAAATGTGACTTCTCTGTGGCTTCAGATCATTAAGGGATTAGGGAATAATTTAACAAGGCTTCTGAGCATCCCATTGTCATCTTCTTGTTATGGATTGACTTAACTCTGCAAAAGTACACACACAAATAATACCTTCTATTTCTGCTTCATCTTCTAAATCCCACTGTATTTAAGGAAATGCATAAGAGATACATATTTGACTGTCTGTACAGACCTGGTCTTTGAAGACCCTGAGAAACTGCACTCAGAAATAAGACTTCTGAAAAAGAATCCATTAGCTTGAGAAGTATGTGTTCTCAAAAAATTGGGGCACCTAAAATAAGTATAGTGCCTAACTATGCAATTAAGTGATTACCTTTCGTTTATTCTACTTGTAAATCATTATCCTGAAAGATTTCTTTTATTTATTCTTCCACTGGTAATATAACATGCTGTTTTGATGACCTTTAGAAATATTTACCTTACTATACAGAGATGTAGAATAGTATAACTGAATACAGTAACAAAATGCCTTCCTACAGAGATGTACAGGAAAGTTTAAATGACTGTACCAAATGTCCTTGAGGTCTTTCTGCTGATCAATGTGCTACTTGTATTTGTTAGTGAGGAGAATTCACAACATACGTCATTAAACCTCATCATCTGTCTAACATCATTTAAGGAGACAGTTCAGCTTTTTCATTGTTACTAGGGGCAATTTTTTATTGGAACCATCACAGGGTATCCAAATGCCTGAGAAATTCATTTTTCTGTCAAACAGCATGTGTAAGTGGAGTAGAATTTTCTTGTAAAGATTACTGCAAATTGATATAAATTAAGGTCTGCCTTCTGAGAAGAACAAAGTTAATCGAAGTGGGATTAAAGCTATGGGTCCCTTTCATTTAGTCGAGGTGCTTCACTGATTTGTTAAGTAATGGGTTATTTGATGTATTGTATGGAGACTGATGTAGGTCACTTTCAGCATGCAGTGCTGAAGATTTAAAGGAAAAAAAAAAAAAAAGGCAAAATACCAGTCCTCTCTAGTTTCCCAAACACCGTGTAGGAATACTTGAAATGAAAACATCCCTTCTACCCCTTACTCTCCAACATTTTGCATTATTTCAAGGCATGAGTTTTTTTTATACTTTCCTTGTGTCACAGACCTAACATTCAGTTAGAAAAGTCTCTCGGGAAGACAGCTTTCATGTTATTTCTTATCAGAAATTATGTTATCACCATCTCATTTGACCAGCAAATTTGTTTTCAGTAAGTATAAACCTCAATTTTATTTCATAAGACAGTGAACTCTATTTCTGTTGATGAGTTCAGAATACTTGAAGTGATATTGTCCTTCCATGTGTTTTGTCTGTCTGGTTTTGTTTTGTGTTTTTAGGCTTGCTGATTCCATTCATTTCTATGTCATTTTATTACTCTTGAAAAAGATCCTTCAATGGATTTAAAAAGCAATGTAGTGCCTAAAGTTTCTGACTTTAAAAGATTATTGCCACTCATGGAGCTTCTTGTAAGTTGTTAGCTTCTGTTCAAATCCAAGTTATCATGTATAAGTCTCAAAAGGCATCTGCATATGAATTAATGAAATGATGAAAGGTCAGTTCAGTGTCAAAGGTCAGAGCAAACAAGGGTAGGTCCCAGCTCTCACTTGAAAAATATCTGTACTAAAATATTCAAATTCAAGTATCTACACGTCAGCAGGTGTCTAAGTTCCAGTTGTCTTTGACGGAGATCTAGCATTTGACTTAGTTATCCACTATGGGAATTTCTCGCCATGATACCCAAATGTTCAAAATAGTGGAATAACTGTGGCTGATATGAGATGAAATGTGCAAACCCTTTGAGAGGGTCAGAGGGAGGGTAGGCAGAAATCCCAGTGCTATTTCAGAAGGCACAAGATGGTTTTGTGTGAAAGGTGAAGCAAACCCAGTTCTAGTCAACGGAGTACAAGGTGAAAGTTTGAACTGGTGTTAACTGTCTGCTTTAGGGTGAGCTGAACTGCCTTGAGCTATCTGGCTGTTTTGATTACATTTCCACTGATTATACTGGGGACACTGGATCTTACACTAGAAGATACTGTAAGACACCATTTCTAATAATGCAAATTTGAACTATATTTGGCTGTTTCAGCAGAGGCAAAGGCTTGCTATAGAGTTTTAGCATAGAGGATGCAAGGGATTTTTAGCAAGGGATTAAACTGAAAAAGAAATACCCTCTTATATCCAGATAAATGTTCAGATACATTAGTAAATGTTATAAAGCAGATTGTCAGTGGTCACATCTCTTTTGTTGGGTAAAGAATCTAATTCACATAGGAATAGTTTATAGAATCAGAATGATAGAATCAAGTTTGTTGGCAAAGACCTTTAAGATCATCAAGTCCAACCATTAACTGAGCACTGCCAAGTCCACCACTAAACAATGCTCCTAAGTGCCACACCTATTTTATCTTTAAAATACCTCAACCATCAATGATATGTGATCTCTTTTGTTCAGGAACATTCTTTGGCTCAATATTTGACTCAGTTTTAAAATGTGAAATATAAAAACTTTGTATGTTTACTGGACTGTTTTTCTAAGTGAAAGTCTCATATTTGTCATGAGAAACTAAGAATTTTCTTGTGCAATCAACCAGTTCATGTTCTAAATGAGTCACTTTTATATTGAATTCTTATAGTAAAGACTTCCATTGAATAAATCCTCCAAGATTTTTTTTCCCCTAGATTTTTTTATAAAATAGCATTAAAAAAAGAAAATAATAGATATTTGCATATACATGATTTAAAAAGAAAGAATAAGTAACCAGTTCAGTATAAACAAAATATTGAATTTCACATGTGTGTTTAAATGAGCTCTTTAAATATTAGAGACTTATCTATTTTAAAATATTTCTAATCCGGACAAGTTTTTTGTCAAAATCTATTTCATATCAGGATAATGAGAACCTGGTAAACCTTAGCTTGGAAATACAATTTTTTTTCTAATATGAAATATAAAGGAACTTTGCTACACATAAAATATTACTGAAAAAACTATTGCCAGAGAAACTTCTCTACCTTAAGTATGTATTCATGCATACTCATGTCAGATGGCACACAAATTACAGTGTATTCTTATCTCTTACAAGGTGATTACAGAGATTAATTTCTTATACTAACACTTTATATCAGGGTATATAAAATAATTCAATTTGCCTTAAAAAAACAGTTATAAGTGGCTGTTTCTAGAGCTGTACACAGTGCATTCCTTTCCTTATTTTTTAAAACATTTTTGCTTGAAAGCACAAATAATTATTTCAGTTTTGAATGCAGCCTGACTAGCACATGGTATTTTATGGTAAAAGACTCAAAATAAGCCTATCTAAATAAATCTACTTTTACATTAAATTGTTTCTGGAAATACAGCCTAATTAGTACACCACCTTTGTAGCTGGTTTCAGGCAAAGTGATGCTGACTGTAAATGGCCATTTTAATCTAGGCATTGGAAAACATGGTTTGAAAACAAAATTAACATCATCAGTTAAGAAGTCGTTTGCAGAATGGCACTGAGAAATTTGTCATTAAAATAAACAAATAAAGAAATAAAAGTCTTTGTGGCAGTGTTGCTCCATGGGACCTGAATGCTTGTCCCAAGCCTGGTGAGAGGTGGGCATTTCTCATTTCCCTGCATCTCACTGGAGTGAATTGTATCTTTCTCACTGATGAGGATTATACTCCTGTAAGAACTGCAGTTACTAATGGCAATGACTGTCTGCTTTTTCGTCAGGGTCTGAGGTCATAATAAGATATAAAGAGAAGTGAGTTTTGTATTTGTTAAGAAATAAAGAGCAACTTGGAAAAAGAGTCCATACTCACGTCAGTGTAAGGAGAGCCTTGCCTTCTTTATTCACAGTAACAGAGTCTTGCTGCACTGTTTCATTGCCACATTGTGACATTGTTAGGATTCACAGTATGTGTTCTGGTTTTTATCCCTCTGAAATTGTATGCTGATAGTCATGGTTCACAATAGCTACATCATCTAGTTTTATCCACTGAAAAGTCTCATGCCCCTGAGACGAGAGCAAAAACCTTCCAATTCAGGTAAATATAAGGAAGAATTAATCACCTGATTGGAGTGTACTAAAAAGTTAAGCACATCTTTTGGTTAGTTGCAATGATCATGGATCAAATTCCATATGAATTAAAATTCATAAGCTAGGGCAGATTTAGTATCCCTTCATGTTTACATGTAAATATGAAAATAGATACTCTGTCTTACTGAATGTGAATGGATGTGAACTCTGACTTACAGTGTGTGGAATCTACCATGTTTAATGGGTATATTTGTATATTCATAATCTGATCAAAGACTAAGTTATCAGTTCACCCAAACCCCAGTGGTTTTGAAAGCAAACCACTTCTTTTTCTTCTGCAGAGAATTTTGGAGGGTTGTAAAAAATAGTCTTCCTCTCACTGAAATTATTTACTTAAGTCAAATCTTTCACTTGCTGTTTTGTTTTGTATGAAAAAGAAGCAGTTTAGTTTTACTATAATTCACATAGGACAGCTCTAGAATGATTTAAATAGGGTAGATCTTTTCTCCTCCTTTGACTGCTCCCAGAGTCCATGCCCATCAGTAGTGTTAAGGTGCTATGTGTTACCAAGAGGGTACACAGTGCCCTCTGTTCTCTTCCCTGTATTCTCTTATCATGAACCTCTGCTACAGTGAGAAGTGTTGTTCTCCCTCCCCTGAGTCACCAATACATGAATTTGAACAATGTCCACTAGGTCACTCCCCGGCAGCCACGGCTTTTATTCCTCTCTTATTTCCTTGGCACTTCTTGCTTCTCTCCCCAGGCCCTGTGCACCCAATCCAAAGCTTGCCCCTATTTTTAATTTTTCGCTTCTCTTATTTTGGAAGGGCATGGTGAGGAAAATTGCCTGTCCATCAAATTTGCTCTAATTTTGTGATGATCTAAGGCTGTGATTATTTTCCTTGATGTCCTGCTCATTTTGGTCTGTAATAACCACTGATTTCCTGGCTTCAGCTGCCCATGGCCCCTTGGTCATCAGCTGTGGAGGAAGCCTTGCTGTGGTGTGTACCTGGAGGTGAGCTGCTGCCCTGTTGTGGCTGCCAGCTCATTGTGAAGGGATGTTCACATCACAGGCATGATGCTGGTGTGTCTTCCCAAGGTATGAGGAATGGCCTGCCTTAGTCCTCTGCATGCAAACTCACCCAGGCAGATCTTTCCATCATTTCTAATCATCACTGTCCACAACTGAAATTTTGCTATTGAGATGAAGAACATGTCTTATTTTGACATGAATTAATGTATTTTTAAACTAGACCAAAGCAGGTTATGGTTTACACTTTGAGTGAAAGCCACAGGTGGATCAGTTTAATTAAGATGACAGTCAGATTTAAGATTACTTGAAGAAGCTGGAGAAAAACAATAGGTGGTTTATTATTTCTAATTACTAATCTGTGTAATAATAACATCTTTGGAAAAATCAGTATTTTTAATAGTTTAAATAGTTTAAATAGTTTAATAGTTTAATAGTAACTATGTTTACTTGATTAAGATTCCTTCAAGGAATAAAAGCAGAATTTCAAAATAATGTTCCTAACTATTGTTCTTTGACACTCACTATGTGGGGTTCCCAAACCTGTCATGCATTTCAGAATGCAAGAGTACAGAAGCCCTTCCTCTTTGAATGAAGGTAAGCTACTAAAAATGTCCAAATCTTGTTTTCATTAATGATTTTCAGAGACCCTAAAAAAATACGAAATGCCAGGGTTATGAATCAAATATTCTAATGTTGAAAAAGGTAATGAGCACATCCTTTAAATGATGATGGCTACCACAACACATTAGGTTTCCCAAACCTCTTCCCTGCTCTCTATAAAAGGGAGGGTCTATAAAAAGAACATGGTCTTCACATGAGTTAAAAAATATGGAAGAACCCACAGAGTCTATGCCACACTTTTTCTGTGTTGGGGATTTGTGAAAAGCAAGGGGTATCAGCTGGGTTGGGTGGGGGAAGAGTACCCTCAAGGCAAAGGCAGTAAAAAGGGATGCTGGATGATTTTCCTGATAGTTCTACAAGTTTCCTAGATATTGCAAATCATTTAATCAATCTTTGATACAAAGTGACTGGTGACAGTCTGAGGTTATTTGTATCAGCCCCTAGAAATACACATTTTTCAGTTGTTTCTGGTTATCTGCCAGTAGAAGGGCTCTTGAGTTTTATGAGGTAATATTCTGCTGTGGTGACAAATCCACCTGGTCTCTCTTGCCCATCTCAATCCCTCCTGAGCTGACTTATTTCACTACCTATGCCAGCTTTCTCTCTTTTAGATATCAGTAATAACAGCAAACTGTGAGGAAAATTCTCCTTTGTAATGAAGCTTCTATCCATTTTCATAAAAGAGCTCTACTCAGAGATCATTAATATGTAGGGAGCTCATGCAGGAAAGGAAGTATCTTTGGTAACTTCAGAGAATTTAGCTGCCAAAGCCTTTAATTTGCTAAATATTTTTTGTAGATTTTTTTTGTTTGTTTATTTCTTTGTTTGCTAATTTGTCTTTTCCCCTGCAGAACATCTCAGAGAATTGTAACATCTGAACCCATTATCAGCTGCCTGTTGAGGAGCACAGAACAATTCGAAATTGCTCAGAAACAAACCGAGTACATTTTTCTTTCTTAATACAGACAAATTTGGATTTTCATGATTTTTTTTAATTGTCCTAATTTCACTCTTAGATACAATTGAAATAATCTTTTAAAACTTTCCTGACTCCATCAGCTCTAAGCACTTAAGCAATAATATTGAATATTTTCTAATACAGTATTTGTTATAATAAAATATTTTATCAAGATAGTAAATTATAATACCTCATAAATATCCAGAGCTCTTACACTAGGTCATTGTAATTTGAGATATTCAAATTTGCTTTGAATTACGGGGCATTTTTTTCTGGACCAATTTCATTATCCATTTATTAGTAGCACTAGAACAATAGAACAGAAGTATGGTTTTTTTGAAGGGAGAGGAAATTAGTTGTTCAGATATAATTATTTCTCATTCTCATCTTAGATAGTCTCAGATAACATCTCAGACAGAATTCCACACTGATGGAGGAAAACTTGGGAAGGAGGCTAGAATAGGCTGAGATTTGTTTACCTTTTAAAAGTCATGCTTCAGAGGAAAATTTGAAATATAGGCCACATATATATGTCTGTTGAGTACTGGTTGAAATATAAAGAAATTTTACTTTGCTGTTTGAAGAACTCATTTTTCTTATCTTTCTGGATTATATAATCAGATAAAGGTCTTAGGATATATTGTGAAGCTGGAAAATCTAGATTATCACTGAAACTAATGCTGCTTCTACTACAGACACCTCCTGCTGCTACCTCTCTACCTCCTCAGTTGTCCACTGTTGAACTATTAGCAGTTTCTTCAGTATTATAGTCAGACACAGTGAGATGCCAGAATCACTCAGCTGATTTGCTAGTTTTCAATTTGCTTTCAAAAATATTTTCTCTCTTTCTCTCTCTTTTTTTGTTTGTTTGTTTGTTTGGGTGTTTTTTTTTTTTTGTTGTTGGTGGTGGTGTTTTTGTTTGTNTTTTTTTTTGGGGGGTGTGTGTTGGTGTTTTTTGTGTTTTTTTTGTGTGTGTTTTTTTTTTTTTTGGGGAGGGGGAGGGCGGGGGGTCGGGTTGATTAGTTGGTTGGGTTTTTTGGTTTTGGGGTTTTTTTTTCCCTCTGGAGATATATAATTTGTTATCATTTGTAAATATTTGTGTAATGTTAAACAACTAGAAATAAGTCCAAATGAAGTAGTGATTTCTCAGCATAACTGAGTTAGGGATATGCTTTCTGTTTTTCAGCTGACACTGCAGACAAAGTTGTATGTACCTGTCTGGTTTTCACTGATAGAATTGATGCCAGTCAGAGCAGCTTCTAACTTGTACTGGGTGCTAGATAGATAAAAGTGTGCTATAAGAGGAACACTGATTAAAAAAATTGATTGTTTTCAATATATAAGAATATTTATAAGCAAAAATGTCTTCTGGTATAGACAAGGATCCAGTCTGTAGCTTTGAAAACATTTGCGATCTCACTGGCATTAGTGAAACTACCAGGATGGACAAACAAGTTTTGCAGGATGGAGGCTCAAGTTAAAACATTTGTTACTTGTTCATAAATACAGTTTAAAATCTCCTTGTTCCTGTTGTCTGTCTGATATTAGGGACAGTAGGTTTTTTACTCCTTTGTTATTCTTATCATGTTTCAGTAGAAGGCGTGAAACAAAGAAATGGGCTGAACTCATTTTTGTAGAAAACTGCCCTAGAGTGGTGTTTCCAGGGAATATGGCCCATTAAGTTTTCATTTTTTGCTTTTTTCATTTATTGCTTTTTCTTTGAACTTCTTTCCTTTAGTGTTGGTGGTTTCAGAAGATGAATTTCTTTTTGTTTTTATTTTTAAAGCATACCTTGTCTAAATGATGTAGCAGGGAATAGCTTGAAATAGGAGTTGGTTGTATCTAACAATAGCATACTCTCATAGTGAGGTCTGGGATGAGACAGCAGTCTTATTTTGAGTGTGAAATTTTAAGACATTGCTGATTTGTTTGTTAGTTACTTTCTGGATAAAATCCTTTATTCACTTAAGTAATCAGACATTTTGTTGTTGTCTTTAAAGAGATTAGGCTCTTTGTCAAAAACAGACCAAAAAAGGAGCAATACTTCTGCTTGCTGCTTTGGAAAATGTTAATAAATTCCAGGAAAAAGGAATTAAAATATGTTTGTGATGGATCCTTATAGCATTAATAGTAAGCTTGGCATCTCATTATGCTTTTACTACTATTTAATTAAAATTTTGTTAATTATGAACTTTTATCATTAATAGCTGTCACAAAAGACTAAAGGTGATTAGTGAATGTCTTAGTATATTTGTCTATTATCCACACTAGAGTATCTTCATTTTCATATGAAAGTGTGCCTAGTTTTCACAAAAGGTCAGAAATTATCCAGTAACCTCAGCTGTGTGAAGAAGAATTCATCCAATTTCAAATGAATTATCTTTGAAAACTCTTGAGCCTGTATCATCTATTTACTTCTGATATAGTATAATCTTAGTTATGCTTTAAGCTCTTACAAATACAATTAAGTTGCAAAAAAAAACACATTTAAAAATTGCAAAGATTAAAATTTTGGTAAGAACATTTTAAGTAATATAGTCAAGCATAATCTATTCCTAATCAAATATTGGCAGTCCATACAATAGCCAACATATATACATAAACTCATTTCCAATAGGAAAGCATTATCTTCTTCACAATGACATTCCTGTCACATAAATTTGTACTGAAAATTTCTCAATGCTTTAATTTAACTTGAATGATAACATAAGCTTTGAAAAGATGTAACTTTGGTGAATGAAAATAGTTCAAAATATTTTGTATACCAAAAACTGTTCACTACCCATTTATTTCATTTAAGTGTTGATAGAAAAACAAATTCATGTGTTTGGGGATTTCTTAGAACTACTTTGGAACATCTCTAAATGTCACTTCTTTAGAGGGGACCTGTCTATTCTATATTTCTTTATTTCAAAATAAAAGAGCATGATAGGTTTGGGGATTTTTGACACCAAATTGTTGCATCAATTAGAAGACTTATAAGACCAATGGGCAGTATTCTACTTTTGTTAAACAACAACCTACTGAACAAGTAAAGAGTGAGTTGGTCTTTAGTCTAGTGCCACATAGGATTCTGTCACAAGATGGATAAAGATTAAAGGAACAAAATCTTTACTTCGTCTAATGAAAGAAAAAACAAACCAAACAACTCACTAGCTTGTGGTCTGTTAAATCACCACTTTGATTAGAATGATTTGTCTCTTTAGGTAGAGCAAACTACAATTGATTTATTCTTGGCCATTTGCTAAGACAAGCTTATGTAGCACTCAATTGGAGTTGTGAAAATCTTTCCTCTTTCCCTCACAGTTAGTGGTGAAACTGTACCATCAAATTACAAACCATTTAAAGGGACTTCGAGTGCAAAAGATATGGCTGCAACTAATGAACCAAGAGCAGAAAAAAAAATTAATCATGATTGATATTTAGAGCTATAACATTTCCTAGCTAAACGATAATCTCATCTGAATACTGAATGAGCCCAAACTATCTGGACTGCAAAATAAAGCAGTGGCAGTCCTCACCTACCTTTCACCTAATAGTAATTGCAGCAGAGATCTAAGGAAGATAGATTCAGAGTCTTCTTCACAGAGCCTGTGAAGTTTTGAATTTATAACAAAACAAAAAAGCACTATTCCATAGTTTTTAGGACACTGTGGTATAATAAAAACGTCTGCCAGTGGTACTATATGAGACCTAGCTGCCTTGCTATCAAAAATGCCAGAGAGGAGCTGGTAGGGACAGGTGAGGTCTCTACTTCTCACTGACTGGAATTAAAAGAGATTTTGAAGTCCTCCAGTGTGTCTAGAAGACTTACACCACCCATGGATTGTTCCTCCTATCACTGAATACAGACAAGGGTCATAGGATCAAGATATTCTTCAGGTATTTGCATCCAAAAATCACAGATGAGGTGCCTAATGGATTAAAGCATTTTCAGAGCAAATCTCCCAGTGATCCCTATTTTCACCATGTTTTACATTACATTGCAGACCTCTCTGAGAGCTTGCAAGCTGAAGTCTTTTCGGATGAAACGCAGCAGGAAGATATTTTATCTGATGGCGTCAAGTGTGATTGTTATGAATGTTGAGGCAGGATAGATCTAGTCCAGGGTAAACCCCACAAATCCATATTTGGTTAACACTGGGTTCTCAGCACCGTCTTACTCTGCAGTCTTGATCCTTTGAGTCTTTCTGGCTTTTATTTATATAGGCACAGCCTCTGTGTGCTTCCGAGGATGCTGCTTTAGCTGGATTCAAACACTTCCTTCTTTTAACAGGGGAGTTTGAAATTCTAGTCTTGTCAGAATTCACCTAAGTACAAATCTTGCCACAAAACACACAATAAAGAATTTTTTCATACTCTGTCTTCATTGTTTTCTAACAAAAATATATTTCCTTGTTTCAAAATATTTTATGTAGCAAGCATAAATCTGAAAAAGGTAAAATTTCTCTGGCCTTTTTCGTCAACACTGTTGTACTTTATGTTTTCTATCCTGAAGGTGGATAATGCTGCTAAGAATGCTCCCAACTGAATTATAATTTAATGAAATAAATTCTTATAAACACTGCTATTGCGACTAGAGGTAGATTTTAATCCAGAGAAACCATATCTGAAATTTAGGCAGTATTTGATAGCCAGTATTGATAGCCAGTATTTGATAGACAATCTGATAGCCATATAAGAGACATAAACTAACTACAGTTGTAGTATCCTGATTTTCTTAAGTCAAGAAAGAAATATCAGCAGTGCACCAATAAAATTATGAACACACATATCATGAGGCCTGCCTGCTATTCATTAAAATAAAAAGCATTTCCAAGGAGTCAAAAAAGCACTTGCAATATTTTTAAAATATTAATTTGAAAGATTGGAGTCTAGTTTTGAAGTGTCATAATATATTGATGGATTACAGGGGATAAAAAAGTTAGTGAAATGACATCTAAAATGCAGGTTTGAAGCATTGTGCTTTAGCAAGTTGCTTGTAAACCAAGATTTTTTTTTTTTGCTTTATTCCTTATGTTTTTTGCTTAAATTGACAGCTACCAGATGAAAGCCATGGGCTGCCCCACATTATATCTACCCCTCACTGGAGGAAATGTCTGTTATTCCTGAGCAATGACTGTGTTGTATTTTGTTAGGCTGCTCTTTTGTATCACAGTGAAATACATTGTCACAAAATTCTTTAAAGCTTTATGCTGTGTTATTCTATAAAACCTATAAAAGCACATAAAAAGAAAAGTGTTGATTTCTGAAGGCCTTAGAATTCACTTTACATGCTGCTTTGCTTTCAAGTTCTTGATTTTACAGGTAGTCTTGATTTGAAATCGATCCTTGCAATTGTGAGGAAAAGAAAACCCTGAGTTTTATTTGCACTGCAGTTCTTTTGCAGCTGCCACAGTATGAAACTAATGCAAGTCTGCATGAACTGCATTCCAAGGCTGCTGCTTCCTTGAAGAATGGTACAGTAAAGTTCTACTACAAATCCAAGTTGAATTCAAATGAGTATTTTTTTGTGGTCCTGTATTGTCCCAAAGTAAAGATTTGGAGTCTGCTAGCTCGTCTAGATAAGTTTGATCAACAGGGTTAATAGAATATATTGCTTCTCAGTACTAAGCTTGCTTTGTTTAAATGTTATATGGCATTCCAAACAGCCTGCTTTGTCCTTAAGCAGTGAAGTGGTTCCTGAGTGATGGAAGCATAGTTTGGAGAAACTGAAGAGCTCAGGAATGCAGAGAAAAGTCAGAAGAAAAAGAAAAATCTCCGTATTTCATTGGAATATAGTGAATATTTAAACAGGGGTGCTTCATAGAAATTGTCCAATTTAGCCAAAATATCTCCTATAAATTACACTGGTAAATTGTCAGTATGGAAATCTGAGCTTTGTGAGGCTACAGTATTTCAGAAACTGACCTTTTAACCTGGAACTTCTATGCAAACTGCTCCAGGGCTTTCACATCCAATAAATGTGTCCCTTTTAAATGAGCGTTTCAGTATTTGAATTTTCTTGTTCTTAATCAGACTGAAATTAGATTTTGGACTATTAGATTCCCCTATGAAATGAAGTGACCTTCTGCATAGACAAAGTAGGGAATAATATTGTAATGCAAGAGAACAGTGTAATTTGCAGGGGCTGTTAAACTTTTCCAAGGTGTCTCCTTTTGTTGCTGTCTTATTTATATGGGGTCTGATGGGGTTCCCCTGTTAAGTAGTTAGGCTGCTGGCAGCCAAGTGCCTATTCACAAAATATTATACCTGTGGTGTGTAAGCAACCTCATCATGGCTTTCAGATGGCTTTATCAATCTTTTCTTAGGTGACTGTATTGTCCACGATGCTGTCAGTATCTTCAATTAAATGTGATAAAATCCAACTCGGATTTTATTCTTCTGCAGCTTGGTGAAGGTAGGAATAGTGGCAGAGGCAGTAGAGCTGGCTCTTGTGAGAATTACAAAGTCACAACAATATCCATTTACACTCTGTTCACTTTTGGGTGGCTGATGCTACAAAAGAGGCCTAGAATGGTTACTTCTTTTTCAAATGAAAAAGAGATCCTGCAGAATTTGCAATTCACTGAGAAAGAGGTTGCACTAAAGGTGCATGCAGTTGAGTGGATAATTCACACCAAATCTTGATGCTGGTTTTTGTCTTTGTTTTAGTTACACGTTCAGCTACATTATCATACTGCAAACAGGGTGAATAGATAAAATGTCAGCAGTTTCTGAGACTTACAGGCCTGTGTGAATATGAGCATGTGTAAGTGATACTTCTGCTAGTGAACCAAAAAGGGAAGGAGATGCAGGACAGACTAGAAGTAATCTATTAATTTTCTTTGCTTATAACTGTAGATGTTGCAAAGCCAGTGAGAAAGCTTGGTAAATGCCTTTTATACCCAAACCTATGCACCATTGAAACTGCTGTCTTTTCTTGTGCTGTCTCAGTTTTCTCTCTTCAGTGCCAGAGAGAACTTGGGGCTGATGCTGTGCATTTGTGCACTACCCATGTACTGGAAAATAGAAAGTGAGCTTTCTATATTCCCTTCCTACCCTTTTCAGAGGAAAAGGGAAAAAAATAGCAAGGTGACTTTACAGGCTCTAGTATTTGGCAGAGTTAGAATAAATATTTGTATATTGAATTTCTAACAATGCGTGCAGATTTTCCATACCTTTACAAAAAACACCAGCAGTTTTCTATTTGTGGCATGTATGAATTAAGCAGTGTGCAATGGTGCATGCTGGACTTCAGTGCAGTCTCACAAGTCTTTTTCTAGGTGATTCATTTTTTCCAGCTGTTGGTTAAAGTAAGCAGATTCATGTGTTAACAGAAACCAAGAAACAGCAAACTCCAAGGGGACAGGTTCAATTTGCATAGCATGATGAAATATAGTGTTGCTTTGAAAACCATTCCTTTTCCAGTTCAGAAGTATTTATGTTTTACTATATTTCCAACATGTTTGTTTAATGCACTTTTACTGCACTGCATTCTGATAGTTTCAAGCATAGGGAAAGGCATAGCTCTTCTGTAAACAGAGAACTGAGGAGAAGCCCAGTTGCAGCTTTGGTGT
This sequence comes from Cisticola juncidis, assembly GCA_013400215.1. Classification (NCBI taxonomy): domain Eukaryota; kingdom Metazoa; phylum Chordata; class Aves; order Passeriformes; family Cisticolidae; genus Cisticola; species Cisticola juncidis. The sequence continues at coordinate 138,705 of VXBR01000009.1, read as the reverse complement.
GGGAATGTGTACCATCACAAACAATAAAACTAGCTGGATGAGGAAATGCAAACCTTAGAATTCCTTCTCTCTTTGACATTTCTGTGTCCAGGGAATATATCTTGAGCAGCATATTTTGTCACATGTTTGAAAATGTATATGTAACTTTATGGACACATACCCATTCAACTTTCTGTCAGTGCAATATATTTCATATCGCCAATAATTCAGTGGCAGGTTAGTATTGACAGAAGTATGGGATAATATGGTATTATATGGGAAAAGCTCCCATTGTAGTGGTAAATGGTTCTGGGACAGAATGAGGAACCAGTGACAGGAAAGGGTAAGCTAATATTCTAATAAAGAGGAGCAGAAGATTAGTGGAGTGTTTGTATAAATAGTACAGCAACCTGAATATCTCTTTCAGTTGTGCTGGGTTTTTTCCACAAATTACAACAAATGGGCAGACAAAGAACACATGATCATAAACTACCTGATCTTGGTTCTCAGCGACTCTCAGCCATTTGCATATTTTGTTCCTGAATACAATGGAAACATCTCCATTGTCTGGGAAAATGGGATCAGAAAGTGTATTCTGATGCCATTTTCTCTATTCAGTTAGGCATTTTGGATTAGTTCAAGGTGTTTTGATTTTTTTTTAATATACTTTTTTAAAGCAAAACATGAGATCTTAAGCAACTTTTTTTGATTTCAGTAAAGCTTTGTATGCTGTCTGTCACAGGGTCCTTCTGAACAAAATGTGCAGCACACAGCAGCTGGATAAACACATCCTCTGGTGGGTGAACAACTGGTTCACAGGTGGGGCATAAAGGGTTCTAGTGAATGTGGTGACATCAGCCTGGGGAACTCTTACCAGAGGGGTTCTATAGGGCTCCATCCTCATTCCTGTGCTCTCCAAAATCTCCATAAACAACTTGGACAGAGAACTCAAGGGTATATCAAATAAATTTTCTGACAGTAAATTGAGAGGAGCTATTGACTCCCTCAAAGGCAGAGAGGCCCTGCAGAGAGACCTTGACAAATTAGAGGGTTGTGCAATCACCAGACAGGTGAAGTTTAACAAAGGCAAGTGCTGGATTCTATGACTGGAAAAGGGAAATCCTGGTTTCCATATATAATGGGGAATAAGATGAGAAAGACATCACAGAAAGGGACCTGGGGAGTTTTTGAAAGGAGGAAAACTCTGTTAAAAAGGCCCAAAACCTGCTGTATTTGAATTCCTGATAAATAATCTGTCCAATCTAATCTAAAATCTAATCATTCTACTCTATATATTTGGGATTCGCCCCCTTGTGAGAAATTAAAACCCTGGCAAAATATGTAATTTGGAAAATTTTCTTACCCCTCCCAATTCATCTGTTTAAAATACAGAAAATATTTCTGAAAATACATTAAAGCAACAGGAGAATCTAGTGACTAATGAGCCATTCTGATTAGAGGAAAAAAAAAAAAAAAAAAAAAAAAAAAAGTTTAAAATCTAACACAGAAANAAAAAAAAAAAAAGAAGCTTTAAATCTAGCACAGATACATACCAGACTAAATTCTGGACATCTAATTTTTCCGTATTCTGGGCTCAATTAACATTTTTGCCTCAATTTCCCCATTAAAAAATGGGAAGCAATAAAATGCTTACCTTTATAGTCATAGGGATGCTCTGTTGGTAATTAGATGCTGTCAGACAGAATTACCGTAAATTACAGTAATTACTGTTCATTAATTAATTCTGTCAGTTTTATGTTTTATTGTAATGCACTGTCAAAGTGCTATAGTGTTTAAATTGGATGCATTTAAAATGAGCATTCACATTAAAAAGGAGTGAAAGAGAACCTTTTATTGAAATTAAAAAAAAGTTCCAAAGAAATATTTTATTATGATCTAATTTTGGCTGTGGGATTCTGAAGCTGAAAAGTACTGCATACTAGTAATTGCTTGTATTATTATAATTAAAAATGATACAAAAAATATGAAGAGGCATTAGGTATTTAAATTGAGCTGCTTATTTTAGAGCAGGATTCAGTATTTAATTGTAACATTCTCTGTTGAACCAGGTGTATTTCCAGTGACTGTTTCGTGCCAAAGAGAATTAAGGCAGGAAAGTTGACATTTCCCTCAGGAGAAGAAAGACTAAATATTAAATCTGCATCTCCCACTGCTGGAAGTGAGGTTTCCTTTGGCTCATACTGCACTGAAATACTGTAAATATTGGTTTATTGTTGTCATGTAATTTGCACTATTGCAATGATTTGATGATAATCATGCTAGTTCTATATTCTCTGAAATTTAGTAATGATTTTATCTGTGTTACTGACATGTAAATATACAGAGAAAAGGATCTGCTCCTTCCATTCCCAGGTTAAGATGTGGTTGACAGAATATATTCTCCTCCTAAGGTGGCCCAGGATACCATTAGCCCTCTTGGCTACAAGGACACATTGCTGGCTCATGATCAGATTGTTATCCACCAGCACCTTCAGATTCTTCTCTACCAAGCTGTTCTCCATCTGGGTATCCCCCACATTTATTTGGGATGGATTTGTTTCTCCCCAGGTGCAGAGCTTTGCACTTCCCTTTTGTTAAGCTTCATGTCAGCCCATCTCTCCAGCGTGTCAAGGTGAAAACTCACTAAAATTATTACACTGAAAAGGAGAGGTAGAAGAAAGGTCACTTTAGTCTAAGAGCAGTGAGCAGGGATAGATTTATTTGCAAGCATCTTGAGCTTCACCCAGCCATTCAGACTTTTGTGTTTTAAGAGGCTTTGGGTTGGTTTTGTGGTTTTGGGGCTTGTTTTTTTTTTCCTGGGGTTTTAATATTATGGTAATGCATACCTGTAGGGAATAAAAAAAAAAAGTGTAATTTGATGGATTCACTTCAAGAAGTCAAGGAGGCAAAGGTAATTCTACTTCAAGGATCTGGTTGATTTGGGTCCCATAGAGCAGAAAGTTCCCGTTAAAAGCAATGTATTGACACTCAGATTTCTTTAAACTGGGAGGAATTTAGGTTAAGCACTCTGTTGATACTGGCTGTGGTATCACTTCAAGTAGGTGGAACAGAGCACATCTGGAGCTTTTTTGTATCAAAGCTCTCTTTAAGTTAAAGCCAAAATGGAAGCTGTGCAGGTCATAAAATCCTGGAGTCACACTGTGACTGTACAACACCATTACCCAAGTCAAAAGGCACTTTTTTGCTCCGATTTACTTTCTAAATTGATCAAAAGTCAAACCATTGATTTGAGTGTAAGTAGCTGACGCTATATGGATATGAAGTCCTAGAACAGTAAAGACAAGTATTGAAGTGTACTCTAGAATATTACTTTACTGTTCAATCCTCTTAAAGGAGCTGTGAGTGAAGTAGAACTGCAGGCCTGCCAGTATAACTCATAACTGGTAAATAGTCTTCAGCAGTCAGTGGGAAGAGGATTTGTTAACAGCCTGAAATGTAGAAGCACATTCTTTTATGTAAAAATCAGAATCAATATTTCATCAATGCAGTAGGTCAATGGTTTTAATTTTCTAAGGTATTCCAAGTTATTAGAACAATTTTAAACTTTTCATACATTTTTTAATCCAAATAAATAAAAAGTTGTTTAATTGAAAGTAGATTTTTTCTACATTGGTACCTGAGTTTTGGCCTTTTTCCTTTGTTTTTTTTATTAGTGTTTTGTTTTCCAAAATGTCATGAGCCTGCTATGCTAAAGATTATGTATGTTTTCTTAAAATCTTCCCCAGAGCTTTGTTTTGATGTCAGGTGATGAAATAAATTATTGCTTCACTATTTTTAAAGACGACTGTGTTGCCTAATTCGAAAGTAAAATTATATTGAATAATAATAACAGCAAATCCTTTTGGTAATCTGAGATTTTCTCAAAGGTATCTTTTCAGTGGCAGCTTGAGAAAATTGCAGAGACTGGTCTGTTTGAGCTTATGTAAGACAAAGCTTTTTATTGTTTATAAAATCTAGTACTTAAGGTACCTGCCAAGTGAGGTGGAAGGCGTTTTTATGTGTTTGTGTTTGTTGCTTTAAATTACATTGCTTGCATGTATCAAGCAATGAATGACAGATAAAATACTTCCCTTTGTGGGTATGTAAACAATGCTATTTGGCTACTTAATCTGATCAAACAATGTTTACTTTGAGCTTTGTTATTTTTTTTTCCTTGACAAATTATGCTTTCACCATAAATGCTGTCCTCAGCTACTTAATAAACTCTGTGTCTCACTCAGTGTATCTGCTATAATTATAGTAGTCCTTTACATTCAAAACCTTCTTTTTTATGTCTAGAATTACATAAAAAGAAAACATATTAGATGAAGATGATGACAATTAAATACTTTGTTACAACAGCAATGGAGTAATTTAATTTGGAAGTAGTAGTAGTAGTAGTAAATACCTTCTTCCTTAGGTTAAAGCATACTCAGGTGAAGATTCTTCTCCAAATATCAGTATGGTATTTAGGAAGTCTAAGAATTATCAAAAATGACCAGGGACAGGCTGAGAGAATTCATGGGAGCTGAGGTTGAGCTAGGTTATTTTTTCTTGCTAATCTAGTTGCAGCTTGGGACATTTGAATGTCTAGTACAAATGTAGGTATTTAATGCCAATAGGTGAAAAGGTAATTCCAGATGAAACAATGCCTGTAATCTCTAACATGTCAAAAGACCACTCATGTCAGTGATTATTCTGAGAGCTCTTATATAGCGTTTCTGAAATTCTTTAGTCTTTAACATGAAAAATATTCTGTAAAGATGTGAGGAAGCTCTTTACTTCAACCTGCATATCAAAAATAAGATAATGAGGTGACTTCAATTTGCAGATCTCTTGGGCTAGTTTAAATTGCATATTTTCAGCTAGTATACTGCTTCCCACCTATTTTTTTTTTCCACAATCAATTACATTTTTATGTAATAATGGTACTAGTGCTCATACAATGTGCTTCCTCTATGGACCAAAATTTTGAGGTAAGCAAGAACAATGTACAATTAAAAATAATCATGTCATATAGTAAGTGAAAAATCATTAATTAGCAAATCAGTTAGTAAATGTAAATAGAATGTCTCATCAAACAGCTGTATTTTTAGTGGATCTTTTGATATGTAGTGCCTAATCTTTGTTCTTAACTTGGGAGAAAATGTAAGGTCACTTTTGGTGTTTGTGAATGATTCACAAACTAAAAGGAGGTTAAAAAAGCATCAATGGCTACAGTAGTTCTAATGGCTTTACCCATCCTGCTGTGTTAGAAAACTTTATGTAACCCCTGCGGTGGCACTTTGTGCTAAAGTAGCTATTTACATTCCTACTGCAAGCCCTTAAGGTGACCCCAGTCACTGAATTCTGCAAAAGAAAGCTTTTAAGAGTGACAGATGTCCCAAATGCTATTGCTGCCATTTCAGCAGTGTCTTTCCAGAACTTTCCCCTGTGCTGGATCCCCTGGACGCATCAAGCTCTCTCTGTCCTGCCTGTGTGGATACCTGATTTGTGCTGTAGTTTATCTGTGTCTGCTGGCAGACCTGGACAGGTCAGACCAGGCAACACTGGGCAGTCAGTCCATAGGCCAGCTAATGTATGGACCAAATAGGGACCTTTTCTGTTTGCTTTTCTCTGCTGGGTGTTGTATCAGCATTGGACAGTGCTGCTGGCTGTCACAAGTTGGCTTGCAGGTCCAGCTGGCTTCTGGTTGCTGGCACCAGGAGCCAAGGTTGAGCAGGCACCATGTGCTTCTGTCTTCTGTAGCTGCCAAGGAACAAGATGATGCCATGAGAAATAGCAAACACACTGTGATGACCTTGTAACGAGTGCTTACATGGGTGGTTGCTAGACAGATTTGAGTTGCCTGGGAAACCCCCACTTAAGCTCTCAACCTACAGTGTCAAGGCAAGAGCCCAAGACTAGCATTTATAGAAGCTAAGTGAAGCATTTGTAGAACCCAAGTGCTGCAAACGAACCCAAGTGCTGGAAGGTGTGAGGATGCTCTATTCTTAGCAATCATCACGGGCACTTCTTATAGCTGTGGCTCTAATCATGGCCATGCATGGAGTGCTTTTCCTGTGCAGTATCATGCAGTGCTGGGCTCTCACAAGTAAGATTTTTACTACATCCTGCCCCTGAAAAGATAAACGATATGTGAAATCATAATGAGATGGAAGAATGACATGGAAAGAAAACTATGTGGGATCTGCTGCATTGCACTGGAAGATTGTGCCTCCATGAACTCAAGCAGCTCTAGGAAGTCACTTCTATCCATTGTGTGCGCCAGAAGGTAGGCAGCATAGATTGCTATAAAGACTACACAGATCAATTTTTTTTCCAAAATGTTCCGAAGGCCAAGACTGGGAATTATCCACTAAAGCTTCAGGGGCATTGTCAGGTGGTACAGTACATGTAACTGTGAGTGTGAACTGTACCTTTTAACAGGCTGTATTGGGTTAGTCACAGCCAGTGACTTAAGCACCCACCATCTGCTTGCTTTGACCCCCACTCCCAGTCCCTGCAACAGAATAGGGCAAAAGTAGAAAAGAGAGCAAAAGTAAGAAAAAAGTAAGAAAATACTGAGAGGCAAGATAAAGACAATTAGTGATAGCAAGAAGGGGAGAGAGAAACGCAATGGCAATTGCAGACCACCTCCCCCAAGCAGACCAATGCCCAGCCAGTATGTCTACCTTGGGAAAACTATGCCATGCTTTTTATTGATGAGAGTGACATTATTTGACATGCAATATCCATTTGGTCAGTTTGGATCAGCTGTCCCAGAATCACAGAATCAGCTGTGTTGGAAGGGTGTCCCCTCACACATCTTACCCATCCCCAGCCTGCTCCCTGTGAGAGGGCAGAATGAAAAGCAGAGGAAACCTTGGTTCTGTGCAGCGTTGCTCAGGAATAACTAAGTCACTAGTGTGTTACCAAGACATTTGTCATAACAAGTCTAAAGTACCATGCCAGGTGCTGTGATGAAAAGTACCTCCAGCCCAGCCAGATCCAGTATATACACTGCAATAAAAGATTTGGAAGAAGGAAAGTACTTATAATGGTGAATATCTTACAGACAAAAGTCTGGAAAAGCTTGGGTGAACACAGGGAAAGCCATTGTTGCGCTTTCAAGACATAGGACAGTTTTTAATATATTAGTATGGTCAGTTCTTATGTTCAAAACTCAATAAAGATATTGAAAAATTTAAGAGTTCAGAGACCAGTCTTCGTGATGATGAAAGTAGCATGCTTTTCTGTATGAAGTTTGTGTTAATCAAGACATTGATTAAGAGTTAAGGAATTAGGGATCACCTGAATCCTCTTCCATCCCTAATTTTGGAGTACAGAGTTTAAGGCACTAATGTTGTAACTTTGACTTTAAAAGATGCAAAACAAGTACAGTATTTTTCTACAAGCAATTGCCATTGTCCTTTGGGATATGTCACTCAAGCTGAGGTTTGAAAATTTTAAACTCAGGATTTTCTGTTTGTTTTCCAAAACAGTTGCCTAGTTCTACAAGAGCTACTTCTAGCTTGGTGAGCAGAATGATGAATGCAGAGAATTCCTCTGGGTAACAGTGTACAGGAGATCAGAATATGGAATTGCAGTGATTCTTGCTGGTTTTACAGTCTGTCATCCATAAAGTAAATCAACAGCTCTTTTGTTATCCAGTTTCAGATTTTTTTACTCAAGTTGTATTGCTTTTATATTTCCAAATAAGTATTATATAAATATAAAGAATATAAATATAAAGTATATAAATAAGTATTTCTTTAGTATTTTTTTCTTAACCTAGTCAAGTTCACACATTTTAATGATTGCGATTATTTACAGTTTTGCACAAATTTGATTTCTGCTTTTATTTGCTGTATTAGGAACAACTGTTGCAGCTAAAATGTGAAGTATAGGCTTTGATTTTCTCTCAAGTAATGCAGATTTTGAATTTTCTCATTTCCAAGAGCAACTACAATTTTGTCAGTTGTAAGATATACTCACATGTATTTATAAACATAAAATTTCAGTGAAAAATCTGAATGCTTAATAAACACAATTCTAGATTTAGCATAAATGTAAACAGATTTCTTTTGATCAGTGGTATTATTCTGGTTTATACCACTTGAAAAAAAGACACTAATACTCTTTATATTGGTAATAATAGCTATTTAATTTGCATCATGCTTTAGTAAATTGCTAAAAGAAATAAAAAGGGATATAAAAGCAGAAATCTTAAAAAAACATTTCTTGGAAAGTTTGGAATTATACTTCAGTGATTCTTACTGTGGATTAGTCACTGAGAATTGCATTTCTGCTAAGCCTTTAATATTAAATCAGGGTAGGTAAAAATATCCAACTTTTCCTAACCAGGGTTTATTTTTATCCAATGCTATATCGAAGCATTTCTCTTTACATTATTTTAACAATTATGGGTGCTGACAATGGTCTGAATGTAGGCATCAGACAGCAGCAGTGTCTGTGTGAAATCATTCACATACTACTTTCACACACTGAGAAAGTGACCTGGGAAATCTTAAGGAGGAAACTAAAAACAAACCCTGAGAAGTGAAATGTTTACAAAAGGGTGTAGGCTGTGACTGTCCTATCATGTTCTTTGTACCGAACTCCTCTATAAAAGAAGAATTTGGAAGAACAAAGATTTCTCTCGTTTTCACCATCACATCTAGCATCATGTCTTTATTCCATGCCGTCCAAAAACCATGACATACAACAATCTTTGAAAATCCATTTTCAAGGTTACTCCTGGTCCTTTGTTTTAATGAGTCAGTTTTATAATGACAGGTTACTTATGCAGTTGACTGTGTGAGTTAAGGCCACAACTAGTTTTACCATTTTTGACTGAAGCATAGTCCTGAAGCCTTCCAGTGAAATGTATCTTTGGCAACATACATCACTGCAAGACAAACGAGCCAATTTGTTTGCTACTGCCTATGTCACCAGAAGATGTTAAACCATATTTACATTTTACACCTTAACTTAAAGGATCTGAGTCACGTGGCCATTACAGTTAGAGCACCTAGAGGAGGCTCTCAGTTCCAGATTTCAGCTTCACAAAAAGCTGTGAAAACCAGAGTTCTTAATGTTCACAAAAAGTAAATGAAGGAGTGAAGGCTTGGGAGGTGTTCTAAATGTCAGAACTGCTGCCTTGTCATTAATTGTCCCTGTTAAGGGACAATTGTTAAGCTGTTGGGACAAGGTAGAGACTACACATTTATTAGGATAAATATACTGCTCATGTACATGTATGTATCAAGATCTATGCATGAACTGCACACAAAATGTATGAAACTATAGCAGTAAGAGTGAAATAACATACTAAAGGATGTGAGTGTGACTACCAGCAATTCTGCTAAGAAGAAACAATTCCTCATTTTTATGGACTTTATTCTATAGAATCAGAAAAAAAAATAGAGAGTTCCTTAACTCCAGTAAGTTCCTCTCTATTAAATATTAAGGTAGACCACTAGCACCACACCTGGGTAAGATACTGGAGTAACATCCAGTACAAAGCTGGATGTTAGCATTCAGATTTATTTTTAATATTCTCCTTTCATGTTCCAAATGTTACCACTTGGCTTTTTAATAAATGTGGTTTTGTGCTTAAAATTGTCCAGTATAAAGGGTGGGTGCCAGAGAGCCTGATGAAAGCAGTTGTTGTCTTTCTCCTGAAGCAGTTAATCTAAGTAGAATGGTCTTTCTGGTATTTGAAACGTTGCATATATTTGGGAATTTCAGGAAATGTGCTTTCTTAATTTGGGAGTTATTTTGACAGCTGCCATGGAAGAAAAGATAGATGTTTAAAGAAGTGTCTTGAAGTTAATATAATTAAATATCTATTTATTGATAGGACAGGGCAGGAATGAGAGTGCGTTCAGCAGTCTCCTTTGGCATGTGGCAAGCAGTCCATGGCCTAACTTCAACTGAAGAAAGTTTTTCAAAGAACTGAGGATAAGATTCAACATTTTCCACTTTAAGACTGGGATTTGTTTAATTGACTTTTTTCCCTAACTTTTGTATTTATATTCCCCTTAAGAAAAACAGAAGCAAGGAAATGTTGGACAAAACATTTACCACATATCCTTCTTGTCCTGGGAGTGAGAGTCCACAAGATAAATGACAACCACATTGCTCATATCCTACCAAGAGGCTCTCGGGTCCAGCACTTCTGAGTGCTGTATAAGAAGCTGAATGGAACAGAACAGTGTATTAGCAGGTCAAGCTTATTTAGGAAAGATTTCTTATTGAGGTCAGGGGGAAATAATCTGCTGTAGGTGATACACTGAATGGAATACCTTGCAAATTACATTGTAAAGGATTTTTTTATTTTAATATTTCAGTCCAGGACATGTATGCAGCATGGATGATTTTCATCTAATATGTGGGGGAAGAAAAAGCAGAAAAAATTAAACCTTTATTTTTTAGCAACTTCATAATGCAGCTATATGTTCACACATTTTTGTGAAGTGTTAATGGCAAACACAGTGGTTAATGAGGTATAGAGGCTTGATGCTGTATTATATCTCAGGCAAAAGGATGTGTGATTTATCATATTTGTTTTTCTGTGTCCTTAATTTTTCTGTGATTAATGTGTGATGCATATGCAATGCTTTCTGTATTTTAATGGAAAAAAATTATAATGTTTTTTTTTTTCCTTTCAAACTAGCAATGAAAAATCCTTAAAAAACAAAAAGCAAAAAACAAACAAAAAAGAAACACTTCTAAACACAAATGTATGAACATTTTAAATGCTATCAGTTTAGATCTATCATGGCAAATTCTCCTTGGATTAATTTATGGTATTATGGCTTAACGTGCACCTCAGGGAATCAAGAACAAAGTTAATTGTTCCTCTGAGATGTACAATTTCCACCCTTTGCTCCTCAATCAACAGCTTGCAAAGCAGTAATTGAGAAACAAATCGGAGTGTATTAAGTTATTTCCTCCTAGAACAGTTCTTGCTAGAACATACAGAAATAGGGGCAGCTGGCTGGTGCTGGGTCCTTGTGGAGGCAGGATGTTAGACTAGACTGATTCAGGTCTGATCCAGTATGGTAATTTCTGTGTTGCTTACCCTCAGCCTTTGTTATTCTGGGTCAGTTGATCAACACATTAGGAGCTGTAACCAAGAGTCTATCCATGTTTTCACCAACTGGTAAGGAAAAGCTCAGCAGCAGGCTGTACTGTGCCTGCTTATTCGGTGTGAAATAAAGGCACACAAGAGCCTTTGAGGGGTCGTTTCTTTTTTGTTTCTTGTTTAACTAGTGTATGTTGTGCTAGTGAGAACTCAGGGTAACACATTCTAGACAATGTTACAGTTGTTCCTGAATGATTAAGTTAGTTAACATGTCACATGGTTGTGTAGGTTAGGTATTGGAAATATTGTGACTGATATTGGAGATGTTTTGGGGTAGTTAGATTCTCATATCCATCTTTACATTACTGTAAAATACTGATATTGCCTATATGCCATTATTGGAAATGTGTTTGTGATCTGTGTTTTTCCGACCAACCTTGTGCTACTCAACCTTTTGTCTTGTGAAATTACCTATAAATAATAATTATTATTAAGAGGAATTATAAAACTTCTGCACTTTCTTTTGTTCTTCTCTAATTAATATGATCATTGCACCTAAAAGCATACCGTAAAGGAACAGTCTTATTTCATGGGAAACCTCAGTGTTTGTCTTAGTGCTAATGTGGCAACTTGATGTAGCATTGACAACAAACCCCACCAATTGCTGGAGTGACATAACTGCAGATTCTTCCTGCTTCCCATTCACTGCTCAGTGTCAGCAATATTTTGGGAATGACTGCTGTGAATGACTCAAGGATAATTGCTGTCCTTTCTTGTTCTCGTCAACATCATACTTGTGACAAACCTAAAAGTGCTTGTCCTGTCCTTTACAGCAGATAAAAATTAAGAAAAACATCCTGTGGAAGCACTGTGCCATTTCCACACAAAATCCTGCATCTGGTTGTTAATATGCAATTCCTGATACCGTGAACTTTCACAGAGGTTAGAAATGAGAAGGATCTTTTAGGTCACCTTGTCTTCCCCTCAGTTGTACGTAGAGCAGATTCGCATAAGGCACAGTCATGTCCCCTCTGCACTGAAAGGGAGCATTCTTTTCACATGGCATGAGTGCTTCACTGATACTGGAAAGAAGAGAAAAGACCTTTTTCCTGTAAAGGGTGTGTGAGATGAAGTTGTAGCACGTTGGCATAAAAGGCTCTTTGTTAATTGCTATTGTGCTAATGGTGCTTTGAATATGAATGTTTTGTAAGCAAGAAACAGGCAATGATTCAGATGAGCACTGCCTCAAAGAAAACTTGAGCAGGGCTGGAAGTGAAAGAAAGTCTTTGGCATTTTGCAGGCTGTTTTTGAATGGGTTGCACAGATTCAAGTAGTCAAGACCATACATGTAATAAACAGGGCACTGAAACTGTAGCATCCACTACAAATTTGTTTCAAAAACAAACCAAAAACCCCAACAAACAAACAAAAAAACCAAACAGAAATAAACAAAATAAACAAACTAACAAAAAAAAAATCCCCCAGCTTTTATATTACAGCAAAGGTGCTGAAGAATTTGCTAACAAATTTGTGTCTGTGTGTTAGACATACCTCTGTCCCATATGCTCTGAGGCGTTGAAATTCAGAAAATTGCCTGCTTGTGCACATAGAAATTGCAGGTCTTCGTACTATCTGACTATGCATTTGTTTTCCTGAAATTATTCCCCCATATTTTGAATATCTGGTGAATATTTCTAAGTTGATAAGCTGAGAAATCTTTGTAATAGGCAGCTAAAAATATCCACTTTTTCACTAGCCAAAATCTAGGAATTCAAAGATTACTTTAGAATATGCAATATGTTGATAATGGCATAAGATATCTGAATAATTTTATGTTTCCTAATATTATTAGGAAGAAGTATAATATATACTAATATTTACATATTTCCATTATTGAACATAAGGAATTAAAGAACAGTGTAAATGGGCTCCACACTTATGGAATTATGAAAGTGTTTTGTCAGTTCCACAGCAGAAAGTGTGCACATTATTCTACACTTTATAAAAAATTATTCTGTTATTTCAATACAATTAAAGTGGTTAAATGGGGTGTCCTGCTGACCAGAGTAAAACACTGCAGTGATGTAGGAACAGAAACTTTTATTCCTAATTTCATAGATGCATAAATACATATATACATGCTTAATAGCATGATTTGGCATACTGGGGTAATTTGAAGAGACATTTTGCTATGTGAAAATACAAAAAAACTTGTGGAGTTTCCCTGAGGGGATTTCTTCAAGATTTTTT